>JANAVB010006394.1:7476237-7915089 GCA_029216955.1 Iris pallida
ATTAGTACTATATCTTGTTATAAAGAGAAAATCCTTGTTTGTCAGAGTTCTTGAATTGATTGGAGCCGAGACACATTGAGATGGATCTCTTCATAAAGACTGAAGAAGACTGAGAAAAGACTAAAGGCCTTTTCCTTTGTTTTTGAGATGAAGGTTAGCTAAAGAGCGTTTTCCTCTGTTATCTTCCAATCATGAACAAGGAAGTTTGGGAAAAGACCAATGGACCTTTTTTCTTTGCTTTGAAGATAAGGAGGAACAGTCAAAGGACTACCCTCAGTGGATTGCGCAGGGGCAATAGGGTGTTTGGGAAGAGGTAGAATCTCTTCTTTTATTGTGAGAAGAAGGAAATTTGCCAAAAGGCTATTTTTCTTGGATTGCGCAGACTGGTTTGCGCATGGGTGAAGGTGCACTAGTCATTTGTGCATTAGAAGCTTTGGTAGGAAGTGCATCAGGAGTTCTTATCTTAGAGTGCTTGGGATGCACCTTAGTTACAAGAGTGCAATTTTGGTGCAGGAAAAGCCACTGCCAATTGTGCCAGAGTCATAGAGTCTTCTGTTTTGACAGGCAGCATATGAAGTAGCTGTGCAACAGTTGCAACAGATTGTGCAGCCTTGACTGCAACAGATTGTGCAGCATTTGCTGAGACGACTGTGTAACAGTTGGCACAGCATTTTGTGCAGCAGTCTGACTAGCAATTGTGCAGCAATTGGTACAGCATCCTTGGTGGCAAAACTGCCAGATTGTGCAGACTTGGAGACCCAAACTGAGCGCACTTTTGCTCTTGGCAGAAGTGGCTACAGTACGGGGAGTGGTCTTGGAGTTGAGCATCGCCTCGTAGGCTGTCTGGTTGACCTTAACAACCAGCGTCTTCTGCGTCTTCCCGATAGACGCTACGTCACATTGAGTTGCTACTTCCTCGTCGGAGGAGAAAGTTGTCCCCAGCAGAGTCGCCATTTTGTTTGCAAAAACAAAAGTATAAAACTTTATTGATACAAACTGTAATAAAGATTACAAGAATTCTGGGAAAATTACAACTATAGGAATCCAATCTTGATGACGATTGCTTTATCCCTTGGACGATGTGAACTGTGAAGACGAAGCCTTTGAAGTTGAAAACAACTCTGGAAACTGAAGGCAAAAGCCTCTGAAGTTGAAGACAAAAGTCTCGGAAGAATGCAGCAGCACTTTGGCAAGAACTCCTGAACTCTCTGATTTCTGATCTCTGATCTTGATCTCCTTGAAATGAAGACTTGAAACTCTATTTATAGAGTTCTGAAAATAACTAACTTTCAGTTATTTTGGACTGCGCAAGCTGATTTGCGCAGCAACTGGTTTGCGCAGCACTGGATTGCGCAAGCAGTTATTGGATCGTGGGCCAACTATCTGGGACACATGGCATCATTTGATTAAAATGCGCATGATCGTGCATAGACAGTTGCCACGTAATGAGCAATTGATGGCATGAATGCCACATGTAATTGGTCAGTTATATTGGTAGGATATGCAAAATGAACTGCGCAGAAATGGTTTACGCAACCACGGATTGCGCATGAGTGGTTTGCGCAAACACGGATTGCGCTGCCACCTGTCAGCCGCCCTCGAGCACTGTGCGGCGTCAAAAACGAACAGCCTCCTCGTTATTCGTGTTGTCAGCTGTCAGGAAGATCTGATTTGATTCAGTCAATGATGACTTCTGCCACGTCAGCCTGCGCAGTTGGAAACATGCGCAAACCAGCCTGCGCAAAGTGATGTCTGCGCAATCTGTTGTCTGCGCAACTCATCAAAATGATGAATATCTTGCATTTTTGACTTTGTTGATTGATGCAACTTGATTTTTTAGGACCTACACGCTTAGTAAAAACTGAGCGTATGTTTAAACTTTATCATCTCTTGACATTGAAGATTTCTAATACTTTATTCTTCATTTGCAGTGGATATTCTGGCTCAGGAAGCAGAATTTGAAGGAAGTATGGGAAATAATTATAGAAGTGATTTATCACATGTTCGTTTTCCCCAATTGACGGACCTTCACAAGAATAGCTCTGTTGACCAATCAGGAAGATGATACTTTGCTGAACCTGATGAGTGGACTGCCGTTACAGAGTGTAGATGGTGTTGCCCATTTAAAGCCAACATTCCTTTTTGGAGATGCTATTGATATGAACTCCCAACCTGCTCTGGATAAAGTATCATACAGTTACTATAGGGATGGTGATGTAAATCAGCCTATGTATTTGACTGGTTTGACAAAGAGTATCAACATAGCCCGTTTATTCCATTCGGGCCAGCAAAGACAGATGAAGTGGGATATTACTCCATCCCGACAAGCTAAGGCTGGGTGGATTGGATATCGTCAAGGAAGGTTCCGCAGTGGTACTGAACCTATGTCACATCTCTGCGAGGACTGTTACCTGCCACCATCCCTCCTGAGGACTCGGCACTGCTGAAGCCAGTCAGAGTCCCAATTTTTGCCAACGAATTTGCTCAATTAAAGAATGCCATCTACCCAAAACAGTCAATGAGGCTGACTGGTCTAGTAAATCCAGAGAATACTAGATGGACTGCTCTAGTGAGATGGATTTTGCAGAATTTCGGTGCACAGTTGAAGGCGATAGGTTTATATGATGCCATTAAGTGTACTGCTTATGGTTTCAAACCGAACCCGGATCTGTTTTTGGCATTAGCGGAGAGATATAACTATCGGACCGGCACCTTCATGACCCCAAAGGGCGAGATGGGATTCGCCCTTCATGAAATGGCATATATATCTCAGCTACCAACGGCAGATTTGCCATATGAAGAATATATCCCTTTTGTTGACGAAATGAATAAGATTTCTGCAGCCAACCCACTAATTCTTTATGTATTTGAAGAATTAATGTGTAATTACAGCATCTGTAAGCTTTTTATAAGGGACAAGGTGGAGAGGGGGACTCCAATTGTTATTCTTTGAAGTGGATGGCTTATTTGTTTCAAGGCCGCACTGACGAAGTCCAAAAGAAGAAAAAGACCGTGCAGTATGTCGGTAAATTCAAGCCCTTGAGTCAAGCCGAGATTAACAGATTAATCCGGGAGACTAATCATGATGACATTGTCGTCGAAGAAGACATCGACAGCTACAAGGCCGGTGATAGGTTAGAAACCTATATTAAACAGGGTGGCCGAGAATTGTCCGTTGAAGGTCATCTGGCCGGTTTCATATCTCTTTGGCTGAGGAAATTCGTAGTTACTGGCACCTGTTCGGCAGACAGGATGCACAGAGGAGTCGTCTTCGCAGCAGTCCGGCTGGTTTTGGGTATAAGATGGATCTATTAACGGCAATGACCTGCCGTCTGAATGCCGGATTAAGGGCATACACAGATAGGATGTTCGAATTGGCACGGAAGAGCCTGACGTCCTTTCCTCGGGTAGAAATGCCCTTTACATACTTGTTTGGATGGCTGCTTCTTCATTTTGAATCTCTGATGAGTGCTGGGATGGCTAGGCCAGATGACACTTTCCTTGAAAGGTACAAGCACATACCGAAATGGAGATATGATACTTTAACCGATTGCAGAACCATCTTGAACAGGGGAGAACTATGGAGCTTCACCTGTGTTCCTCCCTCTATTGGTTATGAGACCATGCCCGGGAGATTGATTGACGGCGTTGGTGCTAATGAGTTGGATGATGTCCAACATGAATGGCTAAAGAGAATCAGGCCATCTCATTTAATTTGCCGCCGTGACAACATCACATATCTAGAGCCATATCTTTCGAGCAGATTTGCTCGTCAATTTGGTTACGATCAGTTGCATGTGGGCAATGCAACGACGTATTTTGCTCATCAAGGCGGGTTGGTTGATGGTGCCAGAGCTTGGCTATATTACATTGCCAAAGGTACAGGGGCTACCTTTTCTATGCCAGATCGGTCAACTATCGAAGAGGAGCTAAGATATTGGCGTCCTATGCCAGATTTTATGTATCAACTAATACCTTTGATGAAAAATTTAGCATCTTAGGTAAAAGCTTTATTCATGTTGAAAAGAAATCAACCAAATCCGCCTTGCCTAGGGATTGTCACGACAAAGAAGATCCTCTGGCCACCGATGAAGTTGATGATGATGTTTTGGAACTTTCTTCTCTGATGACCTTCATCAACCATTGCATGTGCCTATCGGGAGTGCTGAAGAAAGTATATCTATTGACAATACCCCGAAGAGGAAGAGGAGTAAAGGTGCTGCGGGTCCTGCCGCAAAAAGAGCTACTCGAGCAGAGACTCGAAGTCGCGAAGGAATTACTATTCCCAGGAATTCTCCAGTTTCTGAACGAGCCAGAGGTGTTGATGAAGCAGGTAGTGATCCAATAGATAATTATCCTACTGTTCCTTTAACCAGAAGAATAGGAAGGAAAGTAATAGTTTCAAAAACTAAATCCGTAATTTGTCTGGATGCAGAGAGTCCCACCGATCGTGCTATGCGATTGGCTGCAGAAAAGCAAGCTGCTTTTGATTTCTCTGTAAAGACAGAAGAAGAAGAGATTCCTGAAACTGCTGGGTCTTCTAGGCCTTCTGATATAGGCTCAGTTCCACCAATGGCCGATGATGCGCAGGAAATTAGTCAACCTGCGGTAGAGGCCGAGCATCGGACTGAAACGGCTAATGACTTACTAATTTCGGGAGAATCAATGAAGGAAGCCACTCCTCTCAATCCAATTGTTGAAGCTTCAGAGAGCGAACAAGTTGACTATGAACCGTCGTCTCATTCTTCTGGAGAAGAAGACATGGAGATAGACGATGAATCACCGTCTAAAACACCAATCGATGCACTGAAGACCATTGGTCAACACTCAGGGTTGACACCAGAGCCGGAGAGGCATCTGGAAATTGAAGTTCAAATTCCGAGTACTTCTGGAGCGGGAAGCAGTGAAATAAATCCCGTGTCAGAAAGTACCCTGAACAGACTAAGAGCCGGATTGAATGATCCGAAGGAGACTGAATATGAACCAACTCCAGGTAATATTTTATTCATCAAAGTTTTGTCTTGTCTCTGCTTTATTATCTTTTGGTTTTTGATCATGCTTCTTTTATTTCAACAGTTGTAGGAACTGTACCGGCTATGAGTTCTACTCAAGCCCCACTTGTTCAAACTGAAGTGGGTGAGGGGAGTTCCCATCAGCCGAGTTCTCCAAAGGCACTAACTTCAGCTCCAAGAATAGAAGCTCCTCCTGCTCCTTCCCCTATTATTGCAGCGACTCCCAGTTTTGACACAGGGATAGCAAAAGTCATGGGGATGTATTTAGATATTATTTATACATATCTGGATACATATTCGAGGCGACTCATGAAAGATGAGACTATGCCCTTCCGAGTCTTCGAGAAGCGACTAGTTTCCCACGTTCAGCCTTGAGACAATCTGGTTATGAGGCTCAATGTGTCTTCTTTGAACTCTCCTGAATGATTTAGAAGCCAACATCCAAAAATACTGGAACTAAAAAGGAGGATATTGAATCTCTGACTGCAGCTAAAATTTCTCAATTGGAGAATGAAGCTCAAGCTCAGCATATTGCTCTGACAGAATTCCTCGCTCAATCTTCTAAAGAGTTAATGGCAAAGACGAAGATAATAAGTACTCGTCAGAATATGGAGCGTTTAGAGAAGGATGAAGCGTCAAGACTGAGGAGCTTAGAAAATTGAGGGAAGAGCTAGTTCGTATTCAGGAGCAAATTGCCTCTGTGGAGAAAGAACAATCAA
The DNA here is from genome assembly GCA_029216955.1 of Iris pallida. Lineage (NCBI taxonomy): Eukaryota > Viridiplantae > Streptophyta > Magnoliopsida > Asparagales > Iridaceae > Iris > Iris pallida. The sequence goes on from JANAVB010006394.1 coordinate 7,481,969, forward strand.
GATTGCTGCTGATCGTCAATCAAGCTGAACGCTGTCAAATTTTACAGCAAGAGCAAGAATTAATGCAAATCATCAGATTGAAGAAACCATCGCCGTAGTTTCTATTATTGTGGAATATGACCAACGGAGGATTGGAATTGAAACATCAGAGCGAATCAAGAAAGCTCATGATGAGAAAGATGAATTGTAATCATTCGATTCAGGAGATCATTACCCTCCTAAATAGTTCTTTTACATTTTTCATGTACTGAATTTTTTTTTGAAATCCAATTGTAAGCAATGTTTTGATTCTGATTAAAGAAATGAACATCTTGGCTTGATTTCAATTCTGTGGATGACACTTTTGTAGAAAACATGTTCAGAGGTAAATAATACATGACATATTTCAATAGAATAGAATATACAAATAAACTTTGCAACTCTATCATGATATTAACCAAAGATTTTTTTTTTAGTTTAATACTGATTAGAGAAAACAGAATTCAGATATAAAGATATCTTTGAATTATATTTTCCATGATCTTTGGACTCGGAAATCAAAGACGAGATATCATTTTCCTAAAATAGAAATATGATACATACTGAGATAGAAATTCAGAGTAATATGGACATGATTTTCTATACAAGATCTTTATTAAAACCACTGGGGATCTAATAAAACAAAATATCAAATTCTCTGGGAAGATGATACATGGTGGAATATCAGTTTCCTCTGGGAATAACGATATCGAAATAACTTTTGTAGAGAAGAATTTTATATTTGCTGGGGAATGATGAAAATATTATACATAATATTTCTTTAAGAATTTGCCATTGATAGGCATCATCATGACTTTCCCATCCATAGAGGCAAGCTGGTATGCTCCGTTAGAGAAGACTTTGTTTACTACGAATGGGCCTTCCCATTTCGCATCAAATTTGCCTTTGCTCATATGTGTCATGGTCATAGGACGTCTGACAGTAAGGACCAGTTCTCCCTTCTGATATGCTCTGACTTTGACTTTCCGGTTAAAAGCTTTTGAGATTCGGGCCTGATACAGCTCGATATTTTGTTGAGCATACAATCGTTTTTCATCTAGAGCTTCCAACTCTTGAAGTCGAAGACGATCATTGTTTTCTGTTGTCAATTCATTGGAGATTGCAATTCTCAGAGAAGGAATCTGGATCTCAAGGGGAAGAACAGCTTCACACCCATATACTAAAGAGAAAGGTGTACATCCGGTCGCATTACGAATTATGGTGCGGTAGGCCCATAAACATTCACCAAGCTTCTCGCTCCAGTTGCGTTTGTTAGAAGAAACGAACTTTTTCAAGAGTTTGATGATTGTTTTATTGAAAGCTTCTGCCAATCCATTAGCTGCTGGATTATATGCTGTAGAAGCTAAATTATTAATCCGATGATCGTCGCAGAATCGAGTAAATTTCTGACTGACGAACTGCGGTCCGTTATCATGGATAATACGCCGAGGAACACCAAATCGATAGATAACATGATGTTTGACGAAGTTGATAACACTAGAAGTTTTAACTTCAGATAACGGGATTGCTTCAGCCCATTTGGAAAAGTAATCGGTTATTGCTAAAATAAACCGATGTCCTCTTGATGATGGTGGGTTGATGGGACCAATGACGTCCATGCCCCAAGCTTCAAAGGGCCATGATGCCGCTGTTGGGTGTAAGAACTCTGACGGTTGATGGATAAAGTCTGCATGAATTTGACAGGCTTTACATTTTTGAGCATATTGAATAGCGTCAGCCACCATCGTGGGCCAATAATAACCCATACGTCGGATACGCTCTTGAAGTTTAGGACCTGGTTGATGAGCTCCGCAAATACCATCATGTGCTTCACGGATTATCTGTTGTGTTTCTTCACCAGCAATGCATCGGAGGAGAAGACCGTCGGAAGACCGACGATATAATGTTTTCATCGTATGATTATAATAGAATCTGAGAGATCGACGTCGAATAGACGCTGCTTCACTCGGATTATCAGGAAGTATATCATACAAAACAAAATCTAGAAACGGGCGTCTCCAGTCTTCAATTATGGCTTCTGTTTCATTAGAAAAGACATATTTCATAGTAGAATCGGAAGAAGACGAGGATATTTTGTCAAACTTTAATCCAGTATCAAGGTTGAAAGAATCTTTGTCTGGTTTATAGGGAAAAGCTAAAGCCAAATTATTCTCAACCAGAATAGTTCTCGGTTATAAACCACTATCACTTGCTGACGTCTGATTGGTATAGCTAATACAGCAGCAAGATTAGCTAAAGCATCAGCTTCTGCATTATAGGCTCGTCGAACATGTTCAATAAAGAAACCTTCAAAGATGAGGCTATAGAGAGTGCTGCTCGATGATAAGGTATCAAATCCTGATGACGAACTTCATACGTTCCTCTGATCTGATTGACAATAAGCTTGGAGTCTCCAAAAACTTCTAAATATTGAATATCTAGATGTTTAGCAAGTTGAAGACCAATGAGTAATGCATTGTATTCGGCTACATTGTTTGAACATGATTGATCTAGAGAATAAGCCCTCTGAATAGTTAGTCCTTCTGGGGATACAAGAACAATCCCAACTCCAGCGACAATATCGCCGTTAGGACCTATTCTAGATGCTCCATCAAAGAATAGACGCCAGGTAGGAACTTCTTCAGAAATCAGATTTGAATCCAAGACTTCATCAGGAATCTCATCATATAATTTAGAATCTTCTGGAATTGCATGAGCAGCCAAAAAATCAGCAAGAGCCTGTCCTTTAACTGACTTCTGAGGAATATAATGCATATCGTATTGAGCTAACAAGATTCCCCAATTAGCTAGTCTGGAGTTGAGAATACCAGGTTTCTTCATCATAATCCTGATGGGATTCACTCTGGAAATGACGTGAATCGTTTGACCGATAATATAATATCACGTTTTCTGAACAGCAAACATTAATGCTAAGCATTCTTTCTTGATTGGAGAATAACGTGGTTCAGCACCCGTCATTGTGCGACTGAGATAATAAATAGCCTGTTCATGGCCATCTTTATTTTTCTGGGCAAGTAATGCACCAAGAGAATGATCCATGGCTCGAACATATAGAAGGAATGGTATCCCCGAGACGGGAGGTACCAAAACTGGAGGGTTCATGAGGTACTGTTTAATATCGTCAAATGTTTTTTTGACATTCTTCGTTCCAAACGAAAGATACACCTTCTTCAGAAGTTTGTTGAATGGTCTACAGCGTCCTGATAAGTTGGAAATGAATCTCCTGATATAAGCAATTCTTCCTTGAAATCCTCGTAGCTCTTTTAAGGTGCGTGGAGGATGCATCTCTTGAATGGCTTTGATCTTCTCGGGATCCACGTGTATACCTTTAGCGGTAATGACGAAGCCGAGAAATTTACCACTAGAGACGCCCAGGAAGGACTTAGTAGGGTTCATTTTAAGTTGATGCTGACGCATTAAATCAAAGATAGTCTTCAAATCTTGGATATGATCCTCCTTTCGTTGACTTTTGACCGCAATATCATCAACATAGCATTCGACTATTTTCCGGAGATGTTCGCGAAATATAGTGCTCATTGCTCGCTGATATGTTGCTCCTGCATTCTTGAAACCAAACGGCATCACTGTATAACAGTATGTACCGATCGGCGTTCTGAAGGAAGTGTTTTTATTATCTGGAAACATTTTGATCTGGTTGTATCCCGAATACCCATCCATAAATGACATTCGTTCGAAACCACATGTGTTATCGATCATGACATCAGTAATTGGAAGAGGAAACTCGTCTTTAGGACAAGCCGCATTGAGATCACGAAAATCTATACAGACCCAGATCTTGCCAGTCTTTTTAAGGACAGGAACGATATTAGCCACCCATTCAGGATGTTGTTCCTCTCGAATAAATTCAGAAGCCATAAGCTTGTTGACTTCAGCTTCAATTACATCCATGATGTCTGGACGAAATCGTCGCTGTTGTTGTTTGACCGGTTTAGCATTTGGCATGATATTGAGTTTGTGCATTGCAATCTTCGGATCTAGTCCTGGCATATCTTCGTAACTCCAGACAAAGACATCGATATAATCACGAATAAGCTTGATCATGTCTTGCTTATCCGTTTCTGAAAGACTTTCACTGATGAATATTGGTTTAGGAGAACCTTCTTCACCAACATCAATTTGGATCAGTTTATCTTCGGTAGGAGGTTCCCTCTGCTCGAACCTGAATTCCCATTGATTATCTAATCTTTGAGCCCATTGTTCCGATTCGGGTGATATTTCAAAATCATCCTCATCTTCATCATTTTCCTGCGGGCCATCAACGGAGACCATATTGATGGATAGAATAGAACGATGGATATCGCCAATACTCATGTCAGAATCCCAAGAGAGGGAATCAGAAGACTCAGATCGTTCGTCTTTATCAGATTTTGAATCTTCATGGACTATGTTAATAAAGGAAGTAGGAGTAATGTAACCTAAACCACATTTTGTCCTTCCGTATTTTAATGGAGGAATTCGAACATGCATTCTTCTTCCTTTTCCATTATTGAGACTGGTTCTAAAGTCATAACCCATATTCTTAATAATATTTTTGGATTGTTGACTGTAGCGATGCAGTTGTAACCTTCCAGTATCGTCGTTTATGTCATCTTCTTCCAAGTTAGGAGGATTCTGGGGTCCTTTATAAAAGAAGATTGGATTTTCTCCCTTCTTTTTAGCAGGGACCACGAAGTATGATTTTTGTATGGATTCCAATGATACGTCTGTATGAAGAGTTTGAACAACCCCTATAGTTAGTGACTCTAAGCTATCTAGCAATTGTAAATAACTTTGTACATGATTACAGACATCAATATACTGCAAAGGAGATGCTTCATTAATATTAGATACTGTATTTACAACAGAAGGCTGAGCCTTATCAGACTTAGTCAAATTAATAACAAAATGGGGAGAGGAAGAGCGATCATAAGTTTTGTTTCGATTAAGATCGATAACAAAAGGCTCAGAAGAGGTAAGCTCCCTTGAAGAAGATCGTGGATAAGTAGTACGTCCACTGACTGGAATGACTAGAGTATCTGGTCTAGCCTGAGAAGATGGAGGGGGAGTGGTACGTCCACTGACAGGAATTATCAGTGAACTTTGTGGAGCTTGGGCATGTGATGAAGTAGTACGTCTACTGACAGGAATTATCAGTGAGCCTTCTTCAGATGATTTAACAGACTGCGGAGGAGTGATACGCCCTTTTACAGGAATAACAAAAGTGCCAACTTTTGCTATCTCATCATCATTATCCATAGCTTGCAAGACTTTGAGTATTCATCTTTGTACATGCGAGCGTCATTGAAGTAAGCTTCAACTCCCTTGAATGGATAGAGATCTGCAACCTCCTTTTGAACTTCTCCATTATCATCAATATATTTGAAACACTGATGAAGAGTCGAAGGAACGACATTATGTTCATACAAGAATGGTCTCCCCAACAGAGCATTGTATGAGCAACCATGATTGTCGATGATGTAAAAAGTAACTTTAGTACGAAGATCGCCTATTTGAAATTTGAGGCGAATCTTGCCCAAAGGCTCACTTTTTCCTTGATTAAATCCCAAGATGGTAGTGATAGTGCTGGAAAGGCTATGTACAGGTATCTTCAGCGCGTCTAGCATAGCTTTTGGCATAATACTGAGAGCAGATCCTGGATCAATCAGGAGACGATCAACCTTCATAGAATCAATATATCCTGTATGATATAAAGGACGGTCATGTCGATTATCCTCCAGCAGCATATCGTCCTGCGTAAAGGTAATGTTTGGAATAAATTCCAATACATTATGGCAATGAGAAACAGATTCTGTTTCCAACTTCTTGAGAAGAGTTAGGCAGGTTTCTGCTTGCAGTAGTGCTTCACTTAGAGTTTTTCGAGTCTCTTTAGAGAGGCGTAAGAGCTCGAAGATTGATAATTTAGCTGGGGTATTGGCTAGTTGAGCCAATATATCAAAATTATAAGACTTTTCAAGTCCTGTAGGAGATGACTTCTTCAATGGTTTGTCGAAGCGGACTTGTTGTTTGCCTTTGTCAGCTGCTGTTGGTTTAGAAGGAACCGTCTCAACAGGAACATTTAAAGGCTCTTCAGTAGAGACTGGTGTTGAAGCTGTAACCGGAGGGACGTCAAAAGTTTCTTCAGGAATTTCAGCATAATCTTTCAGATATATTTTTCCTGACCGAGTTCCAGCATGAACTTCAACTTCAGATTCTGGTTCAGGGTCTATGGAAACCATGTTGCAATTCTTTATCTTGCTCTTGGTTCTTTTATGTTTGATGAGAGCTTCATTCCAGAAACCAAGGCCAACACGAGATTGATTATGTCTCATAGTGATGGCTAAAGGTGCTCGGAGTCCTTTGCCTGAGTTCAAACCAGGAGCAGTGGCTAGATCATAACCCATCTTCGCCATCAATTCACGAGATTGTGAACTGTATAGATGAAAAGCAGGCTTGTATCTATCTTCAAATTGAGGTACAGATTTTGTCTCCGTAGGGAATGAATTTCCTGCCGAGATGAAAGTAGAGGTTAGATAAAAATCGGGTGTGAAACTAGAAGTCACATTGCATGACTTAGTCTTCCCGAGCTTCTTTTTAGATGAGGGAGTCTTCCGAGGAGAAGAGGAAGACGTTTCAAACTCCGTCATTAAATCCGGGTGAATCCACATGATCTCTCCCTTCTTAGTTGTGACAGGAACAAGTCCGTCATTCTGTGCTGGTAGGATGTTTACAACTTCGAGAGTTGCTTTGGGGATAGGAACAATCCCACTTTCCACCATTAAGGGAGGGAAGTCACCGAACTGCATTGAAATTACATTTGCTGTGACTGTCTTGTCTTTGAGTGTCAGTGTCACAGCTCCTGATTTAATCATCTCTTGAATCTTCCCTTTTAATACATAGCAAGACCGGATTGTATGACCCAGCATTCTATGATATGGACAGTATTTGGATGATCTGTCTTATTGGCTTCATCAGGCTTTTTAATTTCTGGCAATTGAATCTTATTACCTTTGAGCAAGCATTCAAAGATACCCTGAACATCATCATCATCGAAAGAATATTCTTCCTTTGGCCGAGGAGGTTTCTGTTGTTGATTTGTTGGAGCTGGAGTAGCTTGGGTAGTCTTTACCTCTTGACTACTGCTTTGGAGATTGACTTCAAGAGCTTCTTTCCCTTTGCGATTATTGGGTCGAGTACTATTGCTAGCACTCTGATTTGATTCCTTGGGAGCCATTTGTACCCCCAGACCCTTGAAGGTCTCAGCACTGACCTCGGCAGCCTTGGCACTGACAATGAAAGAAGGCCAATCTTGGAACTGAGTGGACCCTGTCCACATGCTGATAATTGGTAAGAGATTCGACTTGCAAGTGTCGATGGTAACAGCATCGGGAGTTCCGAGAGGCATTTTGAGGGCTTCTCTTCTGAATCTTTCAATGAAGTCCTCGGTGGTTTCGTTATTTTTCTGTTTAATTCTTATGAGGGCTGACATGGTCATGTCGTTAAGCCCTTCATAGAATCGTTCAAGAAACATTTGCTTGAAACCGGCAAATGAGGTAATGCACCCATCAGGGAGACTTATATACCATTCATAAGCCGTTCCTTTGAGACATCCAATGAACACCCGAGTAAGGAGGGCGTTACTTGGTTGCAGTTGATCAGTCATTACTTCAAAATGATTAATGAACTGACTTGGGGAGGTTGTCCCATCAAAGAAAGAGATAGTCGGAGGTTTGCATTTTGGTGGATACGATACCTGCTTCCATTCTATCGGGTAAGGTTGCTTGATACCTAACCTTTGCAAACCATCCTTCTGTTTGAATGCCTCGAATTGAGTTCGGAGATTCCTTAACTCTTCAGAAACAATTCCAGAAGATTGGGGAGTTGTAACTTGTTGAGTGTAATTGGGAGGAGGGACTGCAGCATATGTACCACCCCCAGCTCTAGACTGACTTGGAGTGGGTTGTACAGGAACATTAGATTGTACCCCCGGAATAGTAGAGGGTTTCGGGTTTGGAACAACAGGAGTATTTAATATAACTGGAGGAGCTGTCTGTTGGACTTGCTGAGTTTGATGCTGAGCTTGCATAAGAGTGTGCATAGCATTCAATGTATCTGCCATAGCTCGCAACTGTTATTCTAAGGAAGAAATCCTTTGTTCATGAGCTTCGGTGCTAGTCGAAGGTTCATGATTGCCCTCTGCCATATAAGTGGTAATCATTCGAGGAATAGATGATGAAACAGTCTGTTCTGAATCATCACTGTGTGAATCAGTATCTTTTCCGGGGCTATTTACGGGAGTCAATACTGGAAAGTTAGATTCTCCAAGGAAGTCTTCTGTGATCTCCGGATTACCACTTGGATGAGAAGAAGAAGAGGCTCTGGCCAAGGCTCCGGTCCTGGATCGGGTGCCGAGATAAACACCATCTTCAGAGTCTGATATAGCATCAGACCGTATGCTACCCCTAATATTTCTGGAGGTCATGTTGACATAAGCATAAAGAGGTTCATCTTCATCCAACATTGGTTCATATTGAATCCGTTCGAAAACAGATTGTCTTTTTGGTGAACAACAACATTGAATTACAACTCGAGGTTGGAAGTTGCAACCATGCTTTTCATGACAAATATGAGCAATATCATAGCCTGACGGAGTGTCAATTCTCCGTTTATTTTGCAAATACTCCCGGAGATCTGTAGGAACAGATTGGGAAGTACTTGAAGATAGTTTCTGTGTAGAAACTTGTCTTTTGTTCTTCTGTCTTCTTGGTTCCTGAGTGTATAAAGACTGATTAATTTGAGCCACATAGTTCTTGGCATATTCTGCATCAGGGTCTAATATACTTATCTCAGTGGAACCGAGACGATTCTGATTAAGCTTGTTACGAAGATCCGTAGGAGATCTGACTTTGATATCAGTCTTGGATACTTGTAATTTGCCTTTCTCAGACCGAGAAATTTTGAGAGAAGGAAGATGAGTATTATTCCGACTAGGAGTCGATAATAATCCATCTTTGGAGGAATTAGCCAAAAGGCATTTTCCATTGTTTGATCTAGTAAGAGTACTAATCAAATTAACTCCAGAGGTAAAGACCTTAGGAGTAGAGGAGTTGACTAAAGAGTCTTTCTCCTTGGTTGGCACAAGATGTGCAAGTTGAGGGGGAATCATTTGTATGTTCTGTGGAAGAGAACCCCCAGCTTGATTTTGAGAAACAGTCAAAGGACTGTATCTGTTAGCATACGCTGACTTCAGTTTGGACTTCTGGTCATACGCTGCCTTTTTATTAGCATACGCTGGCTTTGGCTTAGCGTACGCTGCCTGATGTTGGCTTTTGTACGCTGCCTTTGCCGTACGCTGCCCTTTGAATGCCATACGCTCAGAGTCATCAATGGCTAAAGAGCCGACTGCTGTCGTAAGAGTAGAGGGAGAAGGGACTTTGACATGTCCAGAAATGGTTTTTCTTGTACACGCTGACTTAGTTAAAGAACCAACTTTGTCAGCGTGACTAGGAGAAGCCACTGTTGCCGTGTTCAGAGAAGCCGAAGTATGCTTCATGGAAGTTGAAGACGTGTTCTTGTTAGCATGAGAAGTGACAGAAGCGTCTCGGACTGCTGCAGAAGACTTAGGGACATAGACGGAGCATCCCTTCTTCTTGGCAGCAGAAAGAGCGGAGGAAGCAGTGCGGCCCTCCTTCGCCTTGAGCATTTCTTCATAAGCCGATTGGTCGAATTGTACAACCATCGTCTTCTTCGTCAAGCCGATCGACGAAGTATCGCATTGAGTTGTTGCTATCTCGTTGGAGGAGACAGCTTTCCCCAGCAGAGTCGCCAATTTATTTATGGAAAACAGTCATAATAGTATAGAATCAAAGAAATCGTGGCACGATCCTTCACGAAACACTTGCTATCAAATTACCGATTTTGAAATGAAAAATATGCTTCCTTATGCAATTATACTTAGCCTATGCAAAACAATAAATGAATCGATTAACGTTTATCGCAACGATATGGCTAAGTGAGTAAATCGAGTAAGTTCATAACAAAGACTCTGCAAACGGTCATTGGACAACTTGTCGACAAGGTGTAGTTTTCTCGAACGGTTGCCCAGGCCAAGAGACCGATTCGGCCCGGGTGGAACGAGTATAGCAAGCGCCAGCCTTTCATCGGCGTGGGTTATGCAGGAACTTTCGCACAGGGCTCGCTACCCGTCGCGAAAGGGTCGCCGTCTAACCCAGCTATAGTCCGCGATGGCTTGACATTGCCAGTGGCCTTCACACCCTTTTACTGCTTAACAAATGCACGTGACACGGGATGAATATGATAGTAGCTTAATGTTATACAATTTCATATGCTTGCTTCAAAACATGTTAACATGCAAATCGAACATGATGCTTAAAAAGATCACAGAAATAGCTAGCTAACATGTTTATGAAACTTTTTGAATCAAATGCAGAGCTTAGATTTGAATTAGCCATTCGCCAATACATATGATCGTACTAATCCTCGCTCTTTGCAGGTCCTACGAACCATGAAGGACGCGCCAACTAGCTCGGCGACGTTCGTGATTTTGAAGCTTCAGCCGTACGTCGAAGACTTGTCCCGCACCTCCACTTTTGAAGACTCTTAACAGTCTAAGGAAGATGACTCAGCGTCCATCCCATCCAGGTCACTGGAGTACTTTGTTGTATATTGAGGGATGTGTATAATATATGGAACGGCTATCTCATCGGCACTCTTTTGTAATTGAGTCATGTTGTAGCCCGCACGACATGAATCTCGTACTCGAGTCTGTAAAAGATGTTCATTATCAATAAAGATCAAAGTTTCCTTTACTTAATGTGTGATTCAATTTGTCTGCGTACTCTCTTAGATCTCGTGTCTCGGATTACCTTATGACTATGCCTTGTGCGATCGCAAATTAGGTACGCACGACATCACGCCCGGGGGACGACTATCGATTCGACGGAATCGAGGCATGACATAATGGTATCAGAGCACAGCTTTACGTCCTTGGCCTCCATTGTCGAGTTCTAGTCTCCAACCGTCGACCTCGTGTCGATGAGATGAGTTGTTCCATACACTGAACCCATGACATTTTCTAAAACTAACGAGAGTTGCCTTTTTTTTTCCTGCAGTTGCGAGAGCTCGGGCAGAGAAAGAGACGAGCGCTTCCAGCGGCTCGAGTACTTCTAGACCCAAACATTCCTTCAATCCAACGGGAATGACGTCTACCGTAGTCGGACCTTCCGGCGACCCGATGCAACGAATACTGCAGATGCTTGAAATGCAGCAACGTCAAAACGAGCTCCATCGTCAAAAAGTGAAGGCTTGTCAGACTCAATTTAAGAATCGGTTCAAGGCTCAAATCAAGCTGCAACAGTAGCAACTGAATACCCTCCAGTCAATCGTACAATCGGTCGTGGGAAACAACAATAATTCAACGATGACGCCTGCCGTGACCGAGCCTGCGGTTCGATCCAATGAAGCTGAACCAGAGGCGCATGTGCTCTCACCTGCGACACCGAGAAGTTCTAACTTCGACGTGTCAAAATTTATGAAAAGCTGTCGTACTTCCTTCAACGGCACAGAAGATCCCTCCGTGGCGATCGACTGGTTGGAGGAGCTGGAAGATAAGTTCGAGCTTCTGGGTATCGAGGACTCGAAGAAAGTCGTGTGTGCTCAACTTCTACTTCGAATGAACGCGCACGATTGGTGGGCTGTGCAGAAGCGGGCTATTCGACGTAAAGACGATACGGCGGCGATCTCATGGGCTACATTCAGAAATGCGTTCGAGATCGAATATCTTTTTGCAGCCGTGCGACAGAAAAAGAAAACGAGTTTATGCAGTTGAGGCAAGGGAATATGACTGTATGACAATAGCGGCTGTCACGATCCGCACCCGCTATAAGGGCACGTGCACGTGACAACGCCCAGCCCTCACCGTAAAAACGGCATAGAACGCTGTAGGTTTTTCTACTCTAAACAGTTTATATATATATCAAAAACCTGTCGAGAATATGGTCAACTCCGAACGGAGGACAAGCAATGAATATATATGAGTACTCAATCACAACTCTAAGATAACAAAGTAAAGACTGAAAGATAAAGACAACAAGACGATAATAAAATAATAACCTGTCAAGTCCAACACAAGAATATATACAAGTCCAAGTCTCTAATACAATCCATAGTAATAACAGTCTCAAAAGTAGCTGGAGACAAAGTCCAGTATAAAAGACCTACTCTAACTAAGCAAGTGGTAAGGTCTTGTCAGGCGGAGCTAAGCCCTGCTGGACCAAAGTCTCCAAGTTTACGCCCACTACGTCATCCGGACCGTAGTAGGTACAATAATCTCCCTCATCAGCATCTATAATATTTTCAACATATCCTGTCAGGATGGAACGAGTACAATCTACTAACAACAGTTCACAAGATATGACAAAAGCTATAAAACTATAAATAGAGAGTATATACAAGAAAACATGGAATGTACATGTAAGTATCATGGCAAGGTAAGCTGTAAAACTAGAGCTAGAACAAGGCAAGTAAACTGATCATGGCATGTACAAGAATCAAGAGTCATATATCTAGGTGTGTGAGAACAAGCTGCAATATGTGGCCGGCTTGGAAACTTGCACAAAATAGTAACAGGCCTGGCTAATCATACGTGGGGTATATGATCAACACTCACAATCAATAGGTGCACAATGGGTGCACAATAGGCTTTGACCACATATCTACACTAATACTCCCCGTCCCCGACTGGTAGAGTGGATCCAAGCAAGACACGTTATGACACGGGATTCTAGGAGAAGGGAGCAAGTCTCCTCGAGAATCGGTGTCCATATATTGCACAAGAACTACAAGGGAGCTTGCACAAGATATACCAAGATAACGAGGAATAACATCTCATGTCGGGATCCATGAATACCAATCCGTGTGACCAATGTGTCGAGAACAAGCATATCTACACTAATTACATGAATTATAACAATCATCATAAATTAGAAAAGTGTCAGAGAATGTACTCGCCTGTAATATGGTATGATATGTCAACCGGAGCAAATACAACATCTCGAGGACCTATAGAGAACAAGACGTATCAATACTCTGTTTAGGAAGTAAAGTCAAATCAATTTAAATCATATTAAGTCATTCTAGGTCAAGTTGCGTCAAACTAGACTGTACGAGGTCAACCTAAGTCATATTAGGTCTAGCTAGGTCATACTGGGTCAATGTAAGTCAAACGAAATTAATCTAGGTCAATTTGAGTCAACGGTTGACTTACAGTTGACTTTTGGTCAACTGGTCAACTCTAGTCAACCCTGGGTCAATTCTAGGTCAATAGTGACTAATAGTTGACTTTTGGTCAACTTTTCAAGTTTAATAGAATTGGGACTAAATTGGGTAAAGTGTTGACCCATAGTTGACTTTTGGTCTAAAAAGTCAACCGTGGTCAACCAAGGTCAAGACTAAGTCTAGGCGACTATTTCTAATCATTACCAACCTCTATAACCCATATCCAAGTCCATCTTGGACTTCGAAACTCATATCTTGGCCGTAGGCCAATTTCCTATTTTACCTTTTCTAAGGTAAAATTCTAGCCTAGGTGGAAACCTAGTTAGCCTACCTACGCTTGTTATTTTGACCCGTGATCCCTAGGGTAGTAAGGTACTAGCCTATAGATATATTATCTACCAAAATACCTAAGTAAAATGGACGTCTAGTCTATGATACGTCCCATTGCCGATATCTTGAATATTTCAAGATACGCAATGGTACGACGCGATACCGGCGCCCTACAACTCCGATTTCCACTCGGGAGCCTACTCGTAAAATCTAAATCACGTATTCTAACTCCACGCCAAGTTTCATCTCATTCCGACACTCCGAGCTCCGTTTCACCCTCTAACTCGATTTCCTCTAAAATTCCCTTCTAGCTCTTATTCTATTTCTCTTTCTTAACTCTTCTTCTTCCTATTCTTCCTCTAATTCTTCTTCTAACTCCTTCTTCCTATTCTTCTTCTAATTTTCCTAACTTATTCAAGTTCCTTCTTCTCTAACTTCTTTCTAAACCTCCTTGAACTCCTTAGTCTTCTTCTTATTCTTATTCTTCTCAACTTCTTCTTATACTCTTCTTATCTTCTAATCTTCTAATTCTTCTTAATTTCTAACTATATAACTATCTATCTATCTATATATATAAACATATATATACATATATACATATATATGCATTAGGGGGGGGCTTAAGGGGGAAACGGGGTTAAAAGGGGGGGCAAGCCACTGCAGCTGCTGCTGCTGTGGCCTTGCTGCCACTGCTACTGCTGTGCTTACTGCTGCTGCACTGCTGCTAGCTGCTGCTGCAGTTGCTCATCCTCTTCTCCTCATCTACTTCACTTCCTCTCCTCTTCTTCTATATATATATATATATATATATATATATATATATATATATATATATATATATATATATATATATATATATATATATATATATATATATATATATATCAATACACTCACACACAAATCTCTACATATATATATAAATACTCACACACACATATCTTCACATACGTATAAACACACACACACACACACACGTATATCTACATATATATAAATACACACACACACGTATAGATATATATATATAAATATAGACACACACACACTCACAAACACACACACCACCCTCTCACACTCTCTCACACACACTCACACAAGCACACACACTCTCCATACCACTCTCACACCACTCTCTACACACACTCACACAAATATATATATATATATATATATATATATATATATATATATATATATATATATATATATACATCCCACTCTAATTAGAAAACCCCTAATTAATCCTCTAACCTAGATTTTTAGGAAACCTACAATTTTCTATGGGCAAAGTGTAGAGAATCCTCTTCTCTACACTTATTGTGAAAGCAATAAATGGAAAAGGAGAATAAATGGAGAATTAAATTCATACCTAAAGTAGGTTTCTTTGGAGAGAGAGAGAGAGAGAGCTTTGAAAAGAAAGAAAGAATTTGAGAGAGAGAGAGAGCTTGCTTAATGAGGAAGAAAGGGGGGGGGCTCCTACTCATGGCCGG
This sequence comes from Iris pallida, assembly GCA_029216955.1. Taxonomy (NCBI): domain Eukaryota; kingdom Viridiplantae; phylum Streptophyta; class Magnoliopsida; order Asparagales; family Iridaceae; genus Iris; species Iris pallida. The sequence continues at coordinate 7,497,124 of JANAVB010006394.1, forward strand.
CCAAGTGGCCTAATGGGTTTGGGTTGGGGATCCAATAAGCCCCCAACCCATTAGACTTGGTTTAGGTTCAAATTGAATTCGGTTTGGTTCGGTTTGTTTCTAATGAACTAATTAAGTCTCTAAAATGACTAATTAAGCCATGAAAGTTGGGTTTAAGATTTCTAACCTAATTATGATGGTATGTGGGCCAAGCCCAGCTAGTATGTGGGTCCCACTAGCGTCCAGGCTACCCGAGTCTCCAATTTGGGTCCGAATTGGATAAAATCCAAACCAAACCAAATAAATTCCAAAAAATCACATAAAATAAATAAAAATTCCTAAAAATTATAAAACTTAAAAAATGATGAAAATACCCCTAATTTGAAAATTGGGGGTGACAAATCTACCCTTCTTAAAAAAATTTTGTCCTCAAAATTGAATGAGAACTAAAACAGCAATCATGAATAGAACAAGGAAAGAAAAAGATAAAATTTTACCTCAAGGCTCGAAGAGATATGGGAATCGCTCCCGCATGTTATCCTCCCTCTCCCAGGTGGACTCACCTGGAGAGTGGTGTCTCCATGCAACGCGAACCAAGGAAATGACCTGGTTCCGGAGCACCCTCTCTCTTCGGTCCAAGATCTCGACTGGCTTCTCTGGATAGCTGAGTGTCGGTCCCACTACGATCTCTGAGTGGTCCAAGACGTGACTGGGATCTTCCACGTACCGTCTCAGCTGTGATACGTGGAACACACAGTGCACTCCCTCTAGTACGGGCGGTAACTCCAGTCGGTAAGCCACTGCACCGACCCTGCCCAAGATACGGAATGGTCCGATGTATCGTGGACTAAGCTTCCCGCCGCCACCAAAACGAATCGTGCCACGCGTCGAAGAAATCCGCATAAACACAAGATCATCAACCTAGAACAAAATACAAGACTTAGAGTTTGATCTAAAACAATCACAACCAGACTCAAATACTAGAAAGATCTAAACTATACCTCAAACTCCAACGGCCTCCGGTGGCTATCGACCCAATGCCGCTGCCTATCCTGCGCCACCCGAAGTCGATCTCTGAGAACCCTGACCTTCTCCGCAGCATCCACCACTATCTCAGGGCCAAGCAAAACCCTCTTGCCGACATCATCCCAAGACAAGGGAGTACGACACCTCCATCCGTATAGAGCCTCGAAAGATGACATCTCTATACTGGCTTGGTAGCTGTTGTTGTAAGCAAACTCTACCAAGTGAAGGTGGTCCTCCCAAGATCCCCCGAAGTCTAAGACACAGGTACGCATCATATCCTTTAGGGTCTGAATCGTCCTCTCCGACTGCCCGTCTGTCTGGGGGTGGTATGCGGTACTGAACTTGCGCGATGTGCCCAAGCTAAGCTGCAAACTCCACCAGAAGTGGGAAGTGAATCGACTGTCCCGATCCGAGACTATACTCACTGGAACCCCGTGTAATCGGACTATCTTCCGCACGTACATCTCGGCCAACCTCTCCGTCGACAAACCCACTTTGAAAGGCAAAAAGTGGGCCGATTTGGTCAATCGATCAACAATGACCCAAATCGCATCCTTCCCTCCTGGAGAGCGCGGAAGCCCAGATACAAAGTCCATAGTGATATGCTCCCACTTCCACTCAGGAATGGGTAGTGGCTGGAGCAATCCACCGGGTCTCTGCCTTCCGGCCTTCACCTGCTGGCACACCAAGCATCTTGAAACGAACTGAGCCACCTCACGTTTTATGCCATACCACCAAACATGCTGTCTCAAGTCTCTATACATCTTGTTGGCTCCTGGATGCATAGAGTACTGAGAACGGTGCACCTCCTGAAGAACCTCCTCCCGAAGTCCTCCGTTCGGCACGCACAATCTGGTACCATGCCTCAACGACCCATCCCCTGCTATAGACAACTCATCCAACAGTCCTATCTGGACCTGCTCCCTGATGACCCTTAGAGCCTCATCCTCAAACTGAGCTGCCCTGACTCTCTCCATCAGCTTCGACTGCACCTGCAGACCCCACATCTGCGCCTCGAACCCAGGAACTATCACCTCTATGCCCAAGCTCTCCAGATCTGCCAGAAGGTGACGATCCATCGTCAAACATATGGCCACGGGATACCTGCTCAGAGCATCTGCGACCACGTTGGCCTTCCCTAGATGGTACTGTAAGGATATATTAAAATCCTTCATCAGCTCTAACCATCGCCTCTGTCTCATATTCAGCTCCTTCTGGGTAAACACGTACTTCAAGCTATTGTGGTCAGTATAGATCTCCACACGCTCTCCGTACAAATAGTGTTTTTACAGCTTCAAAGCAAAGATGACCGCTGCCAGCTCCAGATTGTGGGTAGGGTAATTCCTCTCATGAGGACGTAACTGCCTAGATGCATAGGCAATTACCTTTCCGTGCTGCTGAAGCACACAACCCAAACCCCGTCCTGAAGCATCACTGTAGATCGTATAACCACCAGATCCAGAAGGCAGCGTCAAGATAGGAGCTGTAGTCAACCTCGCCTTCAGCTCCTCGAAGGCGGCCTGGCACTCATCGGACCAAACAAACTCCTCGTCCTTCCTGGTAAGGCGGGTCATCGGCTGGGCAATCCTGGAAAAGTCCTACACGAACCTCCGGTAATAACCTGCTAGACCCAGAAAACTTTGAACCTCTACTACTGAGCTCGGCGTCGACCAAGACTCCACCACTGAAATCTTCTTCGGATCCACTAAAATCCCCTCGCCAGAGACAACATGGCCTAGGAACTCCACGCGATCCAAGAAGAACTCGCACTTGGACAGCTTCCCATACAGCTGCTCCCTCATGAGAGTGTCCAACACAATCCTCAGGTGCTCCTCGTGCTCCTCTGGTGTCTTCGAATAGATGAGGATGTCATCAATGAAGACCACCACGAACTTGTCAAGGTACTGATGAAATACCTTGTTCATCAAGTTCATGAATATCGCCGGGGCGTTGGTCAACCTAAACGGCATGACGGTATACTCATACTGGCCATAGCGAGTCCGAAAGGCAGTCTTCGGAATGTCATCCCGCTTCACCTTCAGCTGATGGTACCCGGTGCGCAAGTCGATCTTCGGGAACACTCTCGTCCCGCTCAACTGGTCGAACAAGTCATCAATCCTTGGAAAAGGATACTTGTTCTTGATGGTAAGGTTGTTGAGCGCCCTGTAATCAATACACAGACGTACCGTACCATCCTTCTTGGGGATGAAAAGAACTGGCGTGCCCCAAGGTGAAGAGCTAGATCGAATAAAGCCCTTGTCCTCCAGCTCATCGACCTGCTTCTTCAGCTCTGCTAACTCGCTATTGTTGATTCTATAGACATGCTGGGAGATAGGCTCAGTGCCCGGTACTAGGTCTATAGAAAACTCAACATCACGATCTGGCGGCATCCCGGGCAGCTCCTCGGGAAAGACATCCAAGAACTCAGCAATAAGTGGATGTGGCAACACCGGCCCCGCCAACAATGCTCCACATAATCCATCTCCCTGCTCCACTGCACCCCTGGTGAACTCATACTCTGGCTCTCCCGGCGGCCTAAACAGAATCCTGTCCCCTCTGCAGTCGATGCTAGCGTGGTGCGTGCTCAACCAATCCATACCGAGTACCATATCGTAACTCGGAAGTGGCATTACGAGCAAACACGCACTCAGCTCCCGGCCTCTCAAAGAAACTCTCCGTCCCTTGCAAACATTATTAACTAGGATGATGCCATTCCCAGTCATAATCTTGCAAGTCCTACCCAGATATTCAGCAATGATGTTGTGCCTAAGTACAAAAGAAACTGACACAAAACTGTGCGTAGTACCTGAATCAAACAATACTAAGGCACGAAAAGAATCAAAAAGAACCGAACCTGCAACTACATCTGCGACTGGCTCGATCTCCTCGGCCGCAAGAGCAAAGGCTCTACCCTGACCATCCCGCTGCTGGTGGTGCTGAACAAACCGCTACTGCTGGGTCGGAAGGGGACCCCTCTGCTGCACTGCAGGAACTCTCGTCGGTGCCCTCTGAGCTGTACCAGTAACACGAGGGTTTACTGGACACACCCTCAACTGATGGCCTGCTCCGCCGCAAAAGAGACACACTCCTAGCCTCTTCCGACAAACCTTCCAGACATGACCAGGCTTCTTGCAGAAGTGGCAAGGAGCCCCATGCTGTGCCTGCCTCGGCTGAGTGTGTTGTACCTGCTGCTGAACCGGTGCTCTAGCCTGCATCTGCGATTGGTGATGCTGGAAAGAACGATGCTGAAGCTGAGGGCGCTTAGGAGCCCCTGCGCTGCTACTAGCCCCCGAGAAAAGATCACGCTCCCTCTTGGGCTTCAAGCCCCACTCCCGCTCTACCTTGCGGGCCTCCGCGTAGATCTGGGTATAAGTCTCATAGAAGGCGGGAATGAGGATCTTGATATCCCAAGTGAGCCCCTCCCTAAAACGGCTCGTCCCGATCTCCGGGTCTCGAACCATGTACTCTGCGTATCGGCTCAGACGGCCGAACTCCGCTGCGTACTCCTCCACAGATAGACTGCCCTGCTGCAGATCCTGGAACTGTCGCACCAGGTCAATCTTGTCCGTGGAGGAAAAGAACTTCTCCTTGAAGAGGAGCTTAAACTCTGCCCAGGTACGGCCCTCTCCAGCTAGGGCTGGCTCGTTTTTGAACCAGGTGCATGCAATATCTAGCAACTGCAAACCTACCGCCTCGACCTTCAGGTCGTCTGCCAGACGGGAGGCCCTCATCTGTCGCTCGATATCCTCGAGCCAATCATCTGCATAGACCACACCCTCGGTCCCGCTGAAGTCACGAGGCCCGAGCTTCTTGAAGTCCTGGATATCTCCGTACCTCGGTCGCGTCCCCGGATGAGGAGCCCTCTGCTCCACGACTGCAAGGGCCAACTGATGGGCATCCTCCATGCCCTGACGCATCGCGTCTGTCTGCCTCTGCTGAGCCTCGGACTGGGCTCTCTGAGTCTCCAGCATCTGCTGGAAGAAGGTAAGCATCTGCCCCATGTCTGTAGGCAGATGAGGTGGAGGTGGAAGTACGTCTACAACTGGCAGAGGAATCCGCTGCGCATGAGGAGGAAGAGCGCCCCCGACAGCTCCCGGCACTACGGGAAGAGCACCCGCAACCCCAGGGACTGTCATCGAGGTAGCTGGAGGAGTACCTCCGAGAGCCCCAACAGAAGTCCTATCTGCGGGGGAAGTGACCGGAGCCTGCCCGCCAGAGGTGGCAGACCTCTCCGTCTCCCCGTGCTCCTTACCAGGAGAATAAGTCATCACTATCCTGGAGACAAATTGAAAAGAAGATATCAATATGGCACATGAAGGCAATATCAAAGGAGGACAGTTAGAATACAGTAAATCAATATTAAAGACGGTAAGCAAGATAAGCAAGAAAAGATCCTACTGTGATTGAGTACTTTTAGCCTACTACCTCCTATGTGTAACACAGGCTCGTAGTCAACACTTTAAGACGAGTGCCGCCACGACATCGTACTAATTGCGACTACAGGACCTGCGTGGGCCACCACTAAAACGTGTCACGACCCGCACCCGCTATAAGGGCACGTGCACGTGACAACGCCCAGCCCTCACCGTAAAAACGGCGTGGAACGCTGTAGTTTTTTTTTTTACTCTAAACAGTTTATATATATATCAAAAACCTGTCGAGAATATGGTCAACTCCGAACGGAGGACAAGCAATGAATATATATGAGTACTCAATCACAACTCTAAGATAACAAGGTAAAGACTGAAAGATAAAGACAACAAGACGATAATAAAATAATAACCTATCAAGTCCAACACAAGAATATATACAAGTCCAAGTCTCTAATACAATCCATAGTAATAACAGTCTCAAAAGTAGTTGGAGACAAAGTCCAGTATAAAAGACCTACTCTAACTAAGCAAGTGGTAAGGTCTCGTCAGGCGGAGCTAAGCCCTGCTGGACCAAAGTCTCCAAGTCTACGCCCACTACGTCATCCGGACCGTAGTAGGTACAATAATCTCCCTCGTCAGCATCTGTAATATTTTTAACATATCCTGTCAGGATGGAACGAGTACATTCTACTAACAACAGTTCACAAGATATGACAAAAACTATAAAAATGTAAATAGAGAGTATATACAAGAAAACATGGAATGTACATGTAAGTATCACGGCAAGGTAAGCTGTAAAACTAGAGCTAGAACAAGGCAAGTAAACTGATCATGGCATGTACAAGAATCAAGAGTCATATATCTAGGTGTGTGAGAACTAGCTGCAATATGTGGCCGGCTTGGGAACTTACACAAAATAGTAACAGGCCTGGCTAATCACACGTGGGGTGTATGATCAACACTCACAATCAATAGGTGCACAATAGGCTTTGACCACATATCTACACTAATACTTCCCACCCCCGACTGGTAGAGTAGATCCAAGCAAGACACGTTATGACACGGGATTCTAGGAGAAGGGAGCAAGTCTTCTCGAGAATCGGTGTCTATATATTGCACAAGAACTACAAGGGAGCTTGCACAAGATATACCAAGATAACGAGGAATAACATCTCATGTCGGGATCCATGAATACCAATCCGTGTGACCAATGTGTCGAGAACAAGCATATCTACACTAGTTACATGAATTATAACAATCATCGTAAATTGGAAAAGTGTCAGAGAATGTACTCGCCTATAATATGGTATGATATGTCAACCGGAGCAAATGCAGCGTCTCGAGGACCTATAGAGAACAAGACGTATCAATACTCTGTTTAGGAAGTAAAGTCAAATCAATTTAAATACTATTAAGTCATTCTAGGTCAAGACGCATCAAACTAGACTGTACGAGGTCAACCTAAGTCATATTAGGTCTAGCTAGGTCATACTGGGTCAATGCAAGTCAAACGAAATTAATCTAGGTCGATTTGAGTCAACGGTTGACTTACAGTTGACTTTTGGTCAACTGATCAACTCTAGTCAACCCTGGGTCAATCCTAGATCAATGGTGACTAATAGTTGACTTTTGGTCAACTTCTCAAGTTTAATGGAATTTGGGACTAAATTGGGTAAAGTGTTGACCCATAGTTGACTTTTGGTCTAAAAAGTCAACCGTGGTCAACCGAGGTCAAGACTAAGTCTAGACGACTATTTCTAATCATTACCAACCTCTACAACCCATATCCAAGTCCATCTTGGACTTCGAAACTCATATCTTGGCCGTAGGCCAATTTCCTATTTTACCTTTTCTAAGGTAAAATTCTAGCCTAGGTGGAAACCTAGTTAGCCTACCTACGCTTGTTATTTTGACCCGTGCTCCCTAGGGTAGTAAGGTACTAGCCTATAGATATATTACCTACCAAAATACCTAAGTAAAGTGGACGTCTAGTCCATGATACGGCCCATTGTCGATATCTTGAATATTTCAAGATACGCAATGGTACGGCACGATACCGGCGCCCTACAATCCCGATTTCCACTCGGAAGCCTACTCGCAAAATCTAAATCACGTATTCTAACTCCACGCCAAGTTTCATCTCATTCCGACACTCCGAGCTCCGTTTCACCCTCTAACTCGATTTCCTCTAAAATTCCCTTCTAGCTCTTATTCTATTTCTCTTTCTTAACTCTTCTTCTAACTTTTTCTTCCTATTCTTCCTCTAATTCTTCTTCTAACTCCTTCTTCCTATTCTTCTTCTAATTTTCCTAACTTCTTCTAATTCCTTCTTCTCTAACTTCTTTCTAAACCTCCTTGAACTCCTTAGTCTTCTTCTTATTCTTATTCTTCTCAACTTCTTCTTCTACTCTTCTTATCTTCTAATCTTCTAATTCTTCTTAATTTCTAACTATATAACTATCTATCTATATATATATATATATAAACATATATATACATATATACATATATATATGCATTAGGGGAGGGGGGGTTTTAAGGGGGAAAAGGGGTTAAAAAGGGGGGCAAGCCACTGCAGCTGCTGCCATTGCAGCTGCTGCTGCTGTGGCCTTGCTGCCACTGCTACTGCTGTGCTTACTGCTGCTGCACTGCTGCTAGCTGCTGCTGCACTGCTGCTAGCTGCTGCTGCAGTTGCTCCTCCCCTTCTCCTCATCTACTTCACTTCCTCTCCTCTTCTTATATATATATATATATATATATATATATATATATATATATATATATATATATATATATATATATATATATATATATATATCCTCCTATATATATATATATTTATATATATATATATATATATATATATATATATATATATATATATATATATTTATATATATATATTTTTATATATATATATATACACTCACACACAAATCTCTACATATATATATAAATACTCACACACACATATCTCCACATACATATAAACACACACACACACGTATATCTACATATATATAAATACATACACACACGTATAGATATATATATAAATATAGACACACACACACAAATACTCACACACTCACAAACACACACACCACCCTCTCACACTCTCTCACACACACTCACACAAGCACACACACTCTCCATACCACTCTCACACCACTCTCTACACACACTCACACAAATATATATATATATATATATATATATATATATATATATATATATATATATATATATATATATATATATATATATATATATATATATATATATATATATATATATATATATATATATATATATATATATACTACATACACATATATATATATATACATATATACATCCCACTATAATTAGAAAACCCCTAATTAATCCTCTAACCTAGATTTTTAGGAAACCTACAATTTTCTATGGGCAAAGTGTAGAGAATCCTCTTCTCTACACTTATTGTGAAAGCAATAAATGGAAAAGAAGAATAAATGGAGAATTAAATTCATACCTAAAGTAGGTTTCTTTGGAGAGAGAGAGCTTTGAAAAGAAAGAAAGAATTTGAGAGAGAGAGAGAGAGCTTGCTTAATGAGGAAGAAAGGGAGGGGGGGGCGCTCCTACTCATGGCCGGCCAAGTGGCCTAATGGGTTTGGGTTGGGGATCCAATAAGCCCCCAACCCATTAGACTTGGTTTAGGTTCAAATTGAATTCGGTTTGGTTCGGTTTGTTTCTAATGAACTAATTAAGCCTCTAAAATGACTAATTAAGCCATGGAAGTTGGGTTTAAAATTTCTAACCTAATTATGATGATATGTGGGCCAAGCCCAGCTAGTATGTGGGTCCTACTAGGGTCCAGGTTACCCGGGTCTCCAATTTGGGTCCGAATTGGATAAAATCCAAACCAAACCAAATAAATCCCAAAAAATCACATAAAATAATTAAATAAATAAAAATTCCTAAAAATTATAAAACTTAAAAAATGACAAAAATACCCCTAATTTGAAAACTGAAGGTGACAGCGGCCGAATTCAACAAACTGGCCAAGTTTACTGGAGACTATCTACCTACCAGTACAAGTCGAGCTCGACGATTCGAAGTGGGCCTGCGTTCCACTATCCGTGCTCATGTCTCAGTACCCGAATACAAAACCATGGGCACGACACTCAACCATGCCCTCCGTCTGGAGTCCGAGTATCCTCCTGCTGCTACTGGCGCTGTTCATTTTCGTAACAAATGCCATAGTAATGTGGGAGGCAACAACGCACATAAGCGTCAAAACTGCGGCAACGGAGGCGGCAACCAGACGAAGGATCGAGTAGTCTATAATTTCTGCCACAAAGAGGGGTACATGGCCAACGAGTGCCGATTGAAGAATGGTGCATGCTTCGGGTGCGGTCGAACGGACCACATCGCACGCAACTGTCCGGAGAAGCCAAACCATCGCCCCCCAACAACACCATCAGAATCGAGGCCAAGCACCTTGGGCTCCACCGACCGCACAACAGAATGGCCAAGACCGTCGCCCCAATGCTCAGGGCCGCGTCTATGCCATGATACGAGACGCAGCGTTCGCATCTGATACAATCGTGACAGGTATACTGCAATTCAATAATAAACCTGCTCATGTATTATTTGATTCAGGTGCCATGCATAGTTTTATATCGGCGGACTTTGCCGCCAAGCACAAATTTTCCTTGACACCGCTGGGCTGCGATCTCGCTGTTAACGTACCGTCGGGCATGTTACTACTTAGAAATTTAGTATGTGGAGATAGAATCATCTGTATAGGTGGTTAAAAGATCAGTCTTGATGCGATAGTTCTATATATTAAGGACTACGACATCATTTTGGGGATGGATTGGCTCGGTCCCGTACAACGCAACCATAGACTGCGTTGAAAAGAGGATCACATTCTGCATACCTGAAGTGCCTGAATTCTGCTACTCGTATGGTGAGGCATCGTCGACCTGCATGACGATCTCCGTAATATCTGCTCGACGGATGCTACATTCCAGGTGCGAAGGCTATCTAGCTTCCGTTCGAGACATACGACAGGATGGTGCAAACGCAGGTCAGACCGACGTTGTGACAGAATTCCCAGATGTATTTCTGGACGAGCTGCCCGGCATGCCGCCCAATCAAGAGATTGAGTTCACTATCGATACATTCTCTGATGCTCGACCGATCTCGAAAGCCCCGTACAGAATGGCCCCTGCAGAGCTTAAAGAACTCAAAGTACAGTTGCAAGAGTTGCTCGACAAGGGATTCATTCGACCCAGCGTCTCGCCATGGGGAGCGCCCATGCTGTTTGTCAAGAAAAAGGATGGCTCTCTGCGTCTTTGTATCGACTACCGCGAGCTGAATAAAGCCACCATCCGGAACAAATATTTCCTTTCCCGCATATACGATCTGTTTGATCAGCTGCAAGGAGCCACGGTGTTCTCTAAAATTGATCTACATTCAGGTTACCATCAACTCAAGATCAAGCCAGACGATGTGCCAAAGTCTGTCTTTCGTACTCGATACGGCCATTACGAGTTCCTGGTAATGTCGTTCGGCCTAACGAATGCCCCTGCTGCTGTCATGGATTTGATGAATCGGGTGTTCCGATCATTCTTCGACAAGTTTGTAGTAGTCTTTATCGACGATATACTCGTCTACTCGAAGAATAGGCAACAACACACTGAGAATCTACGGACCGTGCTTCAGACCCTTCGAGAAATCAGTTATATGCGAAGCGAAGCAAATATGAATTTTGGCTGAGTAACGTCGCATTCCTCAGACACATCATTTCAGTTGAAGGTATTGCGGTCGACCCAAAGGAAGTTGAAGCCGTTGTCGATTGGAAGCGGCCAACGTCCGTCAGCGAGATTCAAAGTTTCCTTGGCTTAGCGGGATATTACCGACGCTTCGTGAAAGACTTCGCAAAGATCGTATCGCCTCTGACTCGCCTCACCCAGAAAGGAGTCGCATTTGAATGGTCAGACGACTGCGAAGCTTCATTCCAAGAGTTAAAGCGACGGCTCGTCTCAGCCCCGATACTCGCACTTCCAGAAGGGACTGAGGGTTTCCAGATATTCACTGACGCATCCGGTCAGGGGTTGGGGTGTGTGCTGATGCAGCGGAACAAGGTGATATCTTTTGCTTCCTGACAGCTAAAGTCGCACGAGAAGAACTACCCTACTCATGACCTAGAGTTAGTGGCGATTGTGTTCGCATTGAAATTATGGCGTCACTATCTTTATGGCGTGGCGTGCATAATCTATACCGATCACAAGAGCCTCAAGTATCTATTCACGCAGAAGGAACTGAACTTGCGGCAAAGGCGTTGGTTTGAACTGATCAAGGATTACGACTTGACTATTGTCTATACGTCGAGAAAGGGAAATGTTGTGGCGGACGCTCTGAGTCGGAAGTATATTGCCTCGCTATCCATCGACCGCAGACTGCTACGCGACTTATAAGAGATGTGCATCGAACTCCGAGTCTGATTCCAGAATGTGCAGTTGGCAAAGTTGCAGTTTGAGCCAAGCTTGCAAGAAAAGATCAAGACCGCTCAGAAGGACGATCCGTACCTGAAGAAAATGCGAGAGCTAATCTCGACGGGCATGACGACCGAATTTCCGGAAGATAAAACCGACATGCTTCAATTGTAGGGTAGGCTATGCGTGTAGGAACGATATAGTAAAGCGTAATACTCTAGAGGGGGGGTGAATAGAGTTGGCAGCGGAATAATGCTAATTAAAAAAATGTTAGCAACACAATCACAGTATATAATCACAGTTGAAATAATGTAAAGGCAGAGTTCAGAAAGCAAACGCAAAGACAGCGATGTATACTGGTATCCCTCTGTTGAGGACTAATCCAGTCGGTAGAACTCTTGCTACCAGTTGAATCCACTATAGAAAAAACTGCAAGTTTTCTTACGAAGTCCTTGCAACTTCTACAACGCGAGCTTTGATACGAAGAACTCGTCCAACTTCAAATGTGAAGAGGTATTCTTCAATCAAGCCTTCTGATTACAATCTCTCAGAAACTTCTAGACCGTACCGCACTGGCAAATCGACTAGAGGATTGTAACTGGCTTGGGATCTGAAAATGAAAGCTCTAGAAAACTCTTTGGAAGGCAGAAAGCTTTTTAGATAGAGAGAAGAATGAAAGTGAATGAGTGAATTGAAATGATCGAAATCCATCTCTATTTATAGGAATTCCAAAGGGAGAACTCTGTCAGAATTCGGGCAGAATTCGGGCAGAACTCGATGAGCAAATCTCGGTCAAATCCGCAACTGCAGGAGGATCAAGTTCCAGAAAATTCAAAAATCAAACGGCCACCAACCGAACTCTGGCCGAACTCTGGCCGAGTTCTGTCAGGGTTAGGTTAGGGTTTTAAAAATAGATTTTGGTGATTTTTGAAAACCTTTTTGTAAACATTTTGATAGGTCATTTTAAAATATTTTGAACTATTTTGGGGATAGCCTATTTGCCAGTACGACTCGGTGTACAACGTATTCCTAGACTCAAATAAAATGAAAATTACATTGCATAAGAAGTACAGACTCAAGTAGGCAAACAGATCTTCAGTCTTGAACGGAGTGAATATCCAATCTTGCTTATGTCCAAGAAGCTGAGATGTCCCAACAAGCTTCGTATATCCAGACAGAGTTTTGATCAATTATTAAAATCAGGTTGACCATATGACCAATGGGCCAACAATCTCCCCCATTTTGATAATTGACAAACTATGAATGATATAACATTAAGCTAGTTCAAGCTTGTTCAAAAATATCAAAAAGTAGAAATTGTTCATAACCTGTATTTAACTCAAAAAAAATGTTAGATCATTTTTAATTTTCTCCCCCTTTGTCACTTAGCAAAATAATTGCACAAGAGAAGGCTCCCCCGCATTAAATGCAGAAGACTCCCCCGCAATCAATGCATAAGTAACAAATAGCGAGAAAACAAAATAAAAGAAATATAGTATAAGAATTAGAGATATAGCATCACAGGCATGTAATGTTTCTACAAATTATCATCACAGGCATGTATTGCTTCAAAAAAAAAATCTCAGGCATGCTATTTCACAGGCATTTTAAAATGGAGAAGCAGTATAAAGAGATAGTGCTTTAAACAAAATGCTGAAATAAACTGAGATGTCATAAATGAAATATCATAAACATGTCCATGAAGATAAAAAGTACTGATAGCAAACTACAAAGTACTAAAAAAATAAATGATAAAAACTTGGAATGTCGGAGCATTTCCAAGTATACAATAGAATATCACTAATAATCAAATCAGATCTCATCATCACTATCCTCATCAATATCATCAGCAGCGTGGCCAGCATGACCGGAAGTACCAGCACCAGAAGTACCAGCGCCAGTAGGATGAGTAGGGGCGCCAGCATAGAACTCACCAACGTAATCTCGAGGTGCACGATACCAGTCATAGGCGTTACCTGGCTGGAAGTAGGCATGAACAGCCTCATCCTCACAGCGATAACCCGAAAAAGCTGGATCACGAGGGATGGAAGCAGCAGAGTGACCAGTCTGGGCAAAACGCAGATCGGCCAAGGAGTTTGCCATCGCCTGGTAACGGGTGACATCACGGAACTCTCGCTCGCGAGCCATGTCCGTCATCGAGACGTACAAAGCTGATAAATGCTGATGTATGCCCTCAAAAGTCATGGCATACGGCTGATGTGGTGAAGATGGTGCAGTAGGAGGAGCAGGAGGTGGAGCTGAAGCAGTCCGGCTGCGACGAAAAAGCTGGAGTAACTTGGGCTCAGAGTCCTGAGTACAAGTCGATAGATCGATCTCGAATCGCTGAAAGATACGAGGGAGAATCATCGCGTAAGAGAGATTTCGATCTCTAGCACGACAACGTCCCATCATCTGAATGATTGTCTTAGGGGTGGAAAAAGGAATCCCCTTAAGAATATGGTACATGGTGGACAGCTCAAGCGAAGTCACATCATCCTTAGAAGTGGATTTTGGAAGAAGAGTAGAGTAGATGATGCGATGCAATTCGTAGTTAAACAAGTTCAGGTTGTTAGCCTTGAACTTTCCAGAACGTACTCTGTCAGGTGCACAGAGTTTCGTTTTGAAACTCGTGAGTGTAGTGCCATCGGGGAAATCGAATTCCGTGATATCAACTAGCGGTTCACCTTCATTGGGAATACCAAGAATCTCCGCTAGGAGGACATCATTGAACTCAATGTCTATGCCTCCAACACGTGTGCTCACGTCAAAAGTGTTAACTACGAGATTACAATAGAACAATCTAATGGCATTAGTAGCAATTGGGAAGCACAGTTTAACAAGTAAGTGTAACCCTAATGTCTCAAATAAGTGACGATGATCAGGGAATACCGTCCATTTAACCGGAGCGCCGCTACATATGGATCGGGTAGAAAAGTCACCGTACCATAATAAAGCTTGATCGAGGGTTTGAAAGAAGAACCCATCGAAAGCGCCGTCGCTCTTTTGGATCGGCGAAAACAAAGAATCCGTGTGAGGATTCGAAGAGGACCCTTCCTCACTAGGAGTGGTCTTCTTCCTCTTAGACGGATTAAATCTAGGTGCCATTGAAATAAAAAGTACTAATTTGAAAGGTGGAGAGAGAGGGAGTTATACCTCACGAAAATTGGATATGTTGTAGAGAAGAACGATCTCCGCACGATTCCAAATTTTGGAAGAATTTCACCAAGTAGATTGGAAGCAATAGATTGGTGAAGAACTAGGGTTTGGAGGTCGGGGTCGGCTGCTGCTGCTGTTGTAATTAGTTTGGAAGCAATGAAAGAGAAGAAGCTCTCGGGTTCTGGATATATACACAGATACCTACAACCGAACTCGGGCCGAATTCGGTCAGAGCTCTGGCCGAATTCGCCTAGGGTTCTTTCAGGTTGATTTTTTTTGCTACTTCTTTTTCATTGACTCGTTGCAAATATTTAATTCAAAGATTAGTTATTTTAGCCTTCAAATAACATAATTAATGATATTTTATGAATAAAATGTCGTTATACAGCGACTGTCTCAGATTAGCTGTAGGAGTACTGTCCCAGCTGGCGGAGGTTCACCGGGGAACTCTTAAGTACCGTTTCGCTTCAACCGTAGTTGTGGTGACAGACAGACTCTTTATTAGCTTGTCTCTAACACAGTTTTTGTATAATGATATATAATCATAAAATAAAATCAATTAATATTATTGACGTCCAAAATTCCTAATTCTCGACGTAAATAATTGAAACGATCTTCCGCTAGAGGTTTAGTGAAGATGTCAGCTAATTGATTTTCAGTATCTATGTACACAAGGTTTATATCTCCATTTTGATGATGATCTCTAAGAAAATGATGTCTAATCTCGATATGTTTAGTATGAGAATGACATACAGGATTCTTAGTCAAATTAATGGTGCTCATGTTATCACAGAAAATGAGAATATGTGTGAAAAATAAATCAAAGTCTTCTAGGGTTTGTTTCATCCACAAAATCTGAGCGCAACAACGTCCTGCGGCGATATACTCAGCCTCTGTTGTTGATAAGGCTACAGAATTTTGCTTTTTACTAAACCAAGAGACTAGAGCCTTGCCTAAGAAATGACATGTACCGCTAGTACTTTTTCTATCAACCTTGCATCCAGCAAAATCTGCATCCGAATAACCAATAAGGTCAAAGGATTTAGTTTTGGGATACCACAAGCCGACAGAAGAAGTGCCCTTAAGGTATCGGAAGATACGCTTAACTGCGGTCAGATGTGATTCCTTTGGGTTAGCTTGAAAACGTGCACACAGGCGAACACTAAACATGATATCTGGACGACTAGCAGTTAAGTAAAGTAAACTACCAATCATAC
Organism: Iris pallida; assembly: GCA_029216955.1. NCBI lineage: Eukaryota > Viridiplantae > Streptophyta > Magnoliopsida > Asparagales > Iridaceae > Iris > Iris pallida. The sequence continues at coordinate 7,513,360 of JANAVB010006394.1, forward strand.
TTCGATACTTACGTGTGTCGACTGGCTTGCCTTGTTCGTCAGAATCAAGCTTTGTTGAAGTTGCCATCGGAGTGCCAATAGGTTTGATATTGTCCAGATTGAACTTCTTTAGCAAATCTTTTGTGTACTTGGCTTGATTAATGAACGTCCCATTGTCGATTTGTTTGATTTACAATCCGAGAAAGAACTTCAGCTCTCCCATCATGCTCATCTCAAACTCATTCTGCATATACTTAGAAAATTCTTGACAAAGAGATTCATCAGTGGATCCAAATATGATATCATCAACATAGATTTGAATTAAAAGCAGCTTGCCATTAAAAGATTTAATAAAAAGTGTAGTGTCAACCTTTTCTTTTGAAAAACCGTTGTCAAGTAGAAAAGAGCTTAGACGGTCATACCAAGCACGAGGGGCTTGTTTCAAACCATATAAGGCTTTCTTCAACTTGAAAATATGGTCAGGATTTTTGAAATCCGTGAAACCCGGAGGTTGTGCTACAAAAACTTCTTCTTTTATAAAGCCATTTAGAAAAGCACTTTTTACATCCATTTGAAAAAATTTGAAATCATGAAAACATGCAAATGCACATAACATACGAATGGATTCTAATCTCGCAACTGGGGCATAAGTCTCATCGTAGTCGATACCCTCTTCTTGATTGTATCCTTGAGCTACGAGTCGAGCCTTGTTACGAGTTACTAAACCATCCTCATTCAGTTTGTTTTGGAATACCCAACGGGTGCCAATGATCGGATGATCAATAGGCTTGGGAACAAGTTCCAAAACTTGATTCCGTTCGAATTGGTTCAATTCCTCTTGCATGGCATCTATCCAGAAACTATCACTACATGCTTCATCAATAGATTTAGGTTCTAGCTGTGAAATAAATGCAACACTAGAAACAATATCTCTACTGGATGATCGAGTACTTACTCCTTTGGTAATGTCACCAATTACCAAATCTTGTGGATGATCAGCTGTGAATTTTAACCTCTTCGGTAGACTCTGTAGGTAGCTGGTTCCTGGATCTCCTCTAGGGGGTTCAGCTAGTACAGAGCTTGGTTCAGGTTCAGCTGATGTTGAGCTTGATGTAGGCAGATCTTCATCACTGTCATCGAGAGTCATTTGGTTCATTTTCATCAAAAGTGACGTTGATTGATTCTTCGATGATCATGGTACGTTTGTTGAAGACTCTGTACCCTTTGCTCTTGGCCGCATAACCTAGAAATATACCTTCATCCGCCTTTTCGTCAAACTTTCCCAAGTTGTCTTTAGTATTAAGAATAAAGCACTTACAGCCAAATATCTTAAAGTATGAAACTGAAGGAATTCTATCAAACCATAACTCAAATGGAGTCTTCTTCGATTTGGGTCGAATTAGAACTCTATTGAGCACAAAGCAAGCTGTATTGACAGCTTCAGCCCAGAAGTATTTGGGTAGGCTAAATTGATTTAACATCACTTTGGCCATTTCGGTTAGAGTTCTGTTCTTACGTTCCACAACTCCATTTTGTTGTGGAGTTCTAGGACAGGAGAACTCGTGTATAAAATCGTGTGTGTCATAAAATTGCTCGAAATTAGCATTCTCGAATTCGCCTCCATGATCGCTTCTAATACGAGTGATCATGTAACCTTTTTCATTTTGTACTTTCTTGCAAAAGGCGACAAATTCGGATAATGCGTCATTCTTGCGTGTCAAGAAATATACCCACGTGTATCTAGAAAAATCATCTACAATAACAAATGCATATAATTTACCTCCGAGGCTAGCAACTCTGCTAGGACCGAATAAATCCATGCGTAGCAATTGTAGAGGTCTAGTAGTATATACTGCGTTTACAGACTTGAATGTGGATCTGGTAGCCTTGTTCTTTTCACATTGGCTGCATACCGAATCCTTCTTGAATGTTATGTCTGGTAAACCGCGTACTATCTTCTTTGTGGATAATCTTGAAATTGTATCCATGTTTGCATGACCGAGTCTCATGTGCCATAGATGACTCTCATCACTTTTGGCCATTAAGCATCTACCTGAAATGTTAGCTTCTTCCAACAGATAGAAAACATATATATTGTCTTCCCTGATTCCTTCAAAGATAGTACTACCAGTTGAGCTATCAACTATAGTACATTTGTCTTTGCCAAAGTTGATACCATAACCATGATCAGCTAGATGACTTATGCTGAGCAGATTATGTTTCAACTCGGTAACCAGACAGACATCTTTAATCACGGGATAGGGAGACTTACCAACATCACCGATACCAATAATATACCCTTTCAAATTATTACCGAAGGAAACATAACCTTCCTTCTTCTTCTTTGACAGTGTTGCAAATAGGGTAGCGTCACCGGTCATATGCCGTAAGCAACCGCTGTCGAGGATCCATTTGCTTCTAGTATGTGAAGGGTGTTCCACCTACAAAATAGTTTACAGATGAAACCTTTGGTACCCATTTCTTGTAGGGTCCTGAATTGTTAGCTTTAGGTATCCAAGCATAAACATTTAAATCTACAAGCTTTCTCATTCTACATGCAGATGATATATGACCAATGAGGCCACAATAATGACATTGTGCATGTCGAGTGTTGAAAGCTGAGTGGTGTGCATGGTTGGTAGATTTGGGTTTTCTAGTATAGAAGAATGCATACCTATGATCATGTTTGGGCTTAACCTTTTGGGGTAAAGGTTTTATATGGTTTGGTCTGACAGTGTTTGGCTTGGAAATGTTCCGAATTCTCAGTAAGTGACACGTGTTAGGATAGGAAGCAGCAGGCTCAGGCTGTTTTCCTAACCTAATTTCCAACCTTTTGGAAGTGTCATATAACTTAGTATAATCAGAAGTGAGTGATTCCATTCTGATTTGTGCAGATTGAAGACTTTTCTTTTCTTTAGAAAGATCTTCTCTCAATTGGTCTATAATCTTGTCTTTTTCTTCGGATGACTGTTTAGTCTCGTGTAATAAGAGCTTTATAGAGGAAAGCTCACCAGACTCACTAACATTAGCTCTAACCTCAGCTAGTAGGTCGGTAAGTCTTCCTATTTCTCCTTTGTACTCTTTAAGTACCTTCTTAGCGGTCTGATATTTACTACGCAGTTTCCTGTAGTCAAGCATCAGGTCACTGAAGGCATCTCCTAATTGCTCAAAGGTGAAGTCATCATATGTTTCTACAGGTTCAGTAGGTACCTGATCGATTGCCATGAAGCAGATGTTTGCAGCGTCCTCTGAATGTTCATCTTCTGAGTCGCTAGCTTCACTCTCATGCCATATGCTGGTGTTGGCATATTTCCGAGACGTTGATCTTTTCAGGTTGCCTTTTTCATACCTGTTGTTCTTCTTGCTCGATGATGAGTTGATGGGACAGTCCTTCTTCATATGTCCCTTCTTCTTACAGCCATAGCAGACAGCATCTTCTTGATACCAGTTATTGCTGTTGTTCTCTTTGACTCTCTTCTCATGTCTCATGAATCTTTGAACTTCCTTGCTAGGAGAGCTTGATCTTCAGCGTCAGATCCACTGCTGTCTGAGTCATCTTCAGCAGCTTTTCTGTGCTGAGCCTTGAGGGCGATAGTCTTCTCCTTTGGTGCAGGTTCTTCAAAATCTTGTAACTCCAGTTCATGAGTGAGTAGCTTACCCATGAGTACTTCAAGTGACATTGTGGTGAGGTCGTTTCCTTCAATGATAGCTGTAGCCTTCGGAATCCAGTTCTTGGTGCGAGCTCGCAGGAGTTTGCGAATCTTTTCGTGGTTACTGTAATCTTTGCCTAAGGAGGACAATGGGTTTACAATATCCAAGAACCTCTCGAACATTTGTGTGACTGTTTCATTTGGCTTCATTTTGAACGCCTCGTACTCTTGAGTAAGTCGGCTGACTTTTGACTCCTTGACTTGAGTCGTGCCTTCATGTGTAACTTCGAGAAGCTTCCACACACCATTTGCCGTTGTGCATGTAGATACCCTGTTAAATTCTGTTCTGTCTAAGGCACAAAAAAGAGCATTAATGGCACGTGCGTCAAGACTGGCCTTTTTCTTTTCTTCCTCTGTATAACTGCTTTGGGGTTTTTCAACCAAAACTCCTTCGACATTTATACGAGGTGGCTTCTGATAGCCATCAAGAACAATAGCCCATAAGTCAAAATTAAGAGATTTTAAGAAGAAACTCATCCGTGTTTTCCAATAAGTGTAGTTAGTACCATCAAACAGAGGGGGTCTGTTTGTGGCCTGACCTTCACTTGTGAATTTCATAGTAGCCATGTGATGTGCTGTGATCTAATAAATAATGAATAAATAATAGCACTGTTACCTCGCTTTACCTATAATACCCGCTCTGATACCAATTGTAGGAACGATATAGTAAAGCGTAATACTCTAGAGGGGGGGTGAATAGAGTTGGCAGCGGAATAATGCTAATTAAAAAATGTTAGCAACATAATCACAGTATATAATCACAGTTGAAATAATGTAAAGGCAGAGTTCAGAAAGCAAACGCAAAGACAGCGATGTATACTGGTATCCCTCTGTTGAGGACTAATCCAGTCGGTAGAACTCTTGCTACCAGTTGAATCCACTATAGAAAAAACCGCAAGTTTTCTTACGAAGTCCTTGCAACTTCTACAACGCGAGCTTTGATACGAAGAACTCGTCCAACTTCAAATGTGAAGAGGTATTCTTCAATCAAGCCTTCTGATTACAATCTCTCAGAAACTTCTAGACCGTACCGCACTGGCAAATCGACTAGAGGATTGTAACTGGCTTGGGATCTGAAAATAAAAGCTCTAGAAAACTCTTTGGAAGGCAGAAAGCTTTTTAGATAGAGAGAAGAATGAAAGTGAATGAGTGAATTGAAATGATCGAAATCCATCTCTATTTATAGGAATTCCAAAGGGAGAACTCTGTCAGAATTCGGGCAGAATTCGGGCAGAACTCGATGAGCAAATCTCGGTCAAATCCGCAACTGCAGGAGGACCAAGTTCCAGAAAATTCAAAAATCAAACGGCCACCAACCGAACTCTGTCCGAACTCTGGCCGAACTCTGGCCGAGTTCTGTCAGGGTTAGGTTAGGGTTTTAAAAATAGATTTTGGTGATTTTTGAAAACCTTTTTGAAAACCTTTTTGTAAACATTTTGATAGGTCATTTTAAAACATTTTGAACTATTTTGGGGATAGCCTATTTGCCAGTACGACTCGGTGTACAACGTATTCCTAGACTCAAATAAAATGAAAATTACATTGCATAGGAAGTACAGACTCAAGTAGGCAAACAGATCTTCAGTCTTGAACGGAGTGAATATCCAATCTTGCTTATGTCCAAGAAGCTGAGATGTCCCAACAAGCTTCGTATATCCAGACAGAGTTTTGATCAATTATTAAAATCAGGTTGACCATATGACCAATGGGCCAACAATGTGTTCCGGACGATTCAGAACTTAGAAAGAAGATATTGTCGGAGGTGCACTATGCGAAGTATACCTTGCATCCCGGTAGCACGAAGATGTACAGGACCTCCGTACAAACTTTTGGTGGCACAGAATGAAAAGAGATGTGGCACTTTTCGTATCGTAATGCATGGCCTGTCAGCAGGTGAAAGCTGAGCACCAGAGACCGGGCGGGGAGTTGCAGAATCTGGCGATCCCGGAATAGAAGTGGCAGCACGTGTGCATGGATTTTATTGTTGGTCTGCCGAAGATGCCGCGGGAAAATGACGCCATCAGGGTCATCGTCGATCGACTAACCAAGTCAACGCACTTCATTGCCATCAAAGTTACTTGGAGCGTTGATCTCCTGGCGCAGATTTATCTTGATGAGATAGTACGACTGCACGGAGTTCCAGTATCCATCGTCTCTGATCAGGATTCACGGTTCATGTCGCGATTCTGGAGTAGCCTTCAGTCGGCACTGGGTACCAAGTTGCAGTTCAACTCAGCTTACCATTCTCAGATCGATGGCCAAACGGAGCGCGTCAATCAGATTCTCGAAGACATGCTATGACTCTGCGCAATTGACTTCAAATCAAGCTGGGATGTTCATCTACCTCTGGCTGAATTTGTTTACAACAATAGCTATCAATCAAGCATTCAAATGGCGCCGTATGAAGTCTTTTACAGATGAAAGTGTCGATCACCCATTTGCTGGGACGAAGTCGGAGAGCGACAGATTCTCGGTCCGGAACTGGTGGAACAGACTGTGCAAAATCTTCGGCTCATTCGGAAAAGATTAAAGACCGCGCAGAGTCGTCAGAAAAGTTATGCGGATGTAGCTCCCCTTCCCGAAAATTTTTTGGAATATTTTTTAAATTTATTTATTTGATTTAAATGGCAATTTTTTTTAAATTTTTTTTATAAATAATTATTTAATTAATGATTACGGTAGATGCCTTTAGCCATGGTGGAGTTTTGGAGTACAAGACGGCTAGGATTCATCGCACGGATAGTGCAGTAGCATGCCTTGACTAGTGTATTAGCCATGCGAGGGAATGCCAAGCCATGGGAATGTCCTAACTAGGAAAACCAGGCCAAGTTGCGACCTAACCTCTAAAGACGTTTTAATTATTTATTGATTAGATTTATTAACTTGTAGAAGACCGGTTATACCGAACTAGTCCGGATCGGACCCGAACCAAGTCCAAGCCCACGTAGTCGGGTAGTGTGTTCAGAGACGATCACATAGATGTATATTGTATTGGCATTTTACTTTAGTGAATTAGAAAGCATTTTGGAAATGATTGTTATATATGTATAATTTATATCATAAATATTCATGCTATTAGGTTACTATTCTTGTAAATATGATAATATTCCTGTAGAATGATATTTAAACTTTGGCATTTACATAGGCAATATATATACTTGTGTATAAATATGTTCATAAATGGTAAACGATGTGCTTTATATATATTCCCAAATAATTTTAATTATAATTTTAGTATTTAAATTAATTTAACAATTATATATGATGTTTGTATATATGTATAATATATCTTGGTTGTACATATATGTTACATGGTGATAATATATATTGATTGTGCATATATATATATATATATATATATATATATATATATATATATATATATATATATATATATATTATTTGGTGAGTATATATATGTAGCAGTATACATGTATGTATATATAAATATAAATATATATTATATATATGTGTACGTATATGTATATATAAATATATATTATATATGTGTGTACGTATATATATATATATATATATATATATATATATATATATATATATATATATATATATATATATATATATATATAATATATATATATATATATATATATATATATATATATATATATATATATATATATATATATATATATAAATATATATATATATATATAATATAATATATAATATATATATATATATATATATATATATATATATATGTACATAGGTACATGTATATATGTAGATATATATTTATTTATGCTAAAAAGAAAAAAGGAAATGAAAAGAAAACGATATAAATATCAGTAAGGAAATCCCAACTGAGCCCAGGCTCACAGGCCAGCCCGGCCTAGCCATGGGCCAACAACCCCAAGCCCAGCTAGAGCTTAACCCGAGCTAACACCCGACCCCCTGTCCTGTTCTATTCTCAGCATATATACGAGGTCAACGAGATCAATCAATCGAAACACTAAGCCACTACGCCGCCCATGGACATATGTGCGCGCCACCCCGACCCCCTGACCCTGAGCGTGCGCCGCCGTGAAACCTTGCCGGTGTCTGAACGTGCGACAGAGCAGCTGCTGCAGCAGAACAGAGACGCAACAGTGGCAGCACACAGGCCGAACCCCCACTTTGTAGGTAAAGTACTCACCCCTCGTTCGATCGTTCGTTGTTTCGTTTTCACCTATATGACCACAACCTAAACCTCCTCTAGACTCAGTAATTAGATTTAGATACAACACGACAACATCTGTGGTTGATCGATTCAAAAATCGATGAATAAACTACCAAAACAGAACCAAGATCTAGTTCAAAACCCTAGATTATGAAGGCAAATTACTGTCGTTTCAACCGCAGTTTTAGATATCTAATTGAATAGATCTGTAGGTGGCATAACTAGGATCGAAACCCCATTATTACTTTAAATTCTAGTTACTTATCCAGTGAATGAAATCTGTTTAAAAACCATGAAAAACATGGGAAAACAGTTTTTGAAAATCTCAAAAATACTCCGATACGACGTGCGTCCCGCCAATCTGGGCGACGTGGTCGCGAACCGAAAGCATAGAAAGGTGCGTAATGGCTTCGCGGACGTGTGGATTTTGACGGAATTCAAATTGGATGCGTGTGTGCGACGAATTTGATGCATATCCGTCTAAATTTACCATATCGGCCCCTTTGCAAATTTCTTAATTACTTTGTGCACGTTCGTCAGATCGAGACAAAACTTGTGCCAATAGGACCGTATTATTTTTTTGGTCCTGTATGCCAAGTTTGGTCCAATTCTGAGACAGTTGATCGGATCGCCGGTCCCACGATCCGATTCAACGGGCGATTTTGTGCACGACCTACAGGAATCCATAATTGGACATACCATGGGGTCATATCATCAAAACGAATTCATAAACATGTAGTTTGATGACTTTAGAGACCATTAACTCTGGCACGTTTTTTGGTGCAAAGCGGATCGAGCGGCGGACACCGTTTTGGTCCAAAATTACCGTTTTGCCCCTGTGTCCAGAATTGGACTTAAGGACATGCAATCATAGCTAATTTGACTATTCTGACAACGTTGGTAATGTTTTTTTCAGCTTTCGTAGACATTTGTGATGATTTGGACTTTATGGCTTAGCAGTTGACTATATTTTTTTTGGATCTGCGTGCAACCTCCAGGCAAGATACCTTGCCTTCCTCTACAGTTTAATTCCATGTTTATAGTTTTTATGTTATTATTATATTATCATTAGATACTCTATTTGTGATAGATTTTATATGATTTATTAGCTTTCTAGTTGACTTGATTTATCTAGTTTCTACATACCGTGTTCACCAGTTTATGGTCTTGCTTGACTTGACAGTATAGTTATACTGGACTTGACTGTGTCTTGACTGAGTCGTACCTTGTCTCACCAGTACCTTACTTGAGTCGTGTCATAGAACGAGTACGTGTAATTGAACTACTAAATCCTTGTTATTGTTTCCTTGGCACCAGAAAGTCCACTCGGGACGAGGGTATTTGCCTTGATCTGTTTACATCCGTGAGTCCACACTCGGGACGAGGATGTCGATTATTTGCACCAGAGAGTCCACACTCGGGATGAAGGTGTTGACTTGACTTGCACCAGAGAGTCCACACTCGGGACGAGGGTGTTTATATCAGAGAGTCCACACTCGGGACGAGGATGTTATACTTGCACCAGAGAGTCCATACTCGGGACGAGGGTGCCTTGATGTAAACTAACCAGAGAGTCCACACTCGGGATGAGGGTTAGTACTAACCAGAGAGTCCACACTCGGGACAAGGGTTAGTGATTAGTTCAAACCTGCGAGTCCACTCGGGGCGAGGGTTTGGTATTCCATTGATCTCGTGTTCGCTTGTTTATCCAGCAGTTCAGTTACGTATAGTTGTTCTTGTATTCCAGTTCATAGTCACCTGTCAGTAGCCACTTGTCGTTAGTCACTTGATAGCAGTTTGGTCGTAGTCTCGTGCCATGATAAGTGTCGTTTCTTGTTTATATCCTATTTATATTATCATGCATGATTAAACTGCTAGATAGGCATGTTTATATGTATCTTGCTATGTCCTCTGAGGACCTGATGATCTCTTCAGGTTTAGTGATTACATAGAGTTAGCTAATAGTTCTGGATGGCGGATGTGATGGTACGCTTGCGGGATTCAGGTATCGTTATTACGTTTGTTATCCTTTCGTGCTTTACATTCCTTTATCATGAGATATCTTGCTTATTGATTCAGTTTAGATACTCTTGTTATATTCCTTGGAGTCTTATCGGACATATATGCTAGTGGGCTGTAGACCACGACCCATAGTGTTCATTCATGTTTCGTACACTTGTTATAGATTTGAGATATAGATTTGTTTTGCCATGATTTGGCAGTTTACCATGCTCTTGACAGCGTTTACGTATTCGAGTCAGACTGGAGTCCGCTTGATGCGTAGCTGGCTTGCTCACGAGCTCTCGTCCGAAAAGCGGGTGCGGGTCATGACATCGAGCGTTCATCGTCGACCCCTCGAGTTTCAAGAATGCGATCACGTATTTCTCAAAGTGTCGCCTATGCAAGGAGTTACTCGGTTCGACACAAAGGGAAAGTTGAGTCCGAGATTCGTTGGGCCGTTCGAAATTCTTGAGCGGGTCGCCCCAGTGGCCTATAAAATTGCCCTACCACCGGTGCTTGAAGGTGTACACAATGTCTTCTACGTCTCTCAGTTGCGGAAGTACGTGCACGACCCTAGCCACGTGGTGGATTTTGGCCAGCTGGAGCTGAAGTCCGACTTATTCTACGTTGAAAAGCTAGTTCAAATCTTAGAACACAAAGATAAGCTACTGCGAAATCGAGAGATCCCTCTCGTCCGCATCCTCTGGAGGAACCATTCGGTCGAAGAGTCGACGTGGGAGCTTGAATCGGAAATGAAGGAGAAATTTCTTTCATTATTCTCGTAGAGTAGGTTATATCCTTAAGTTTCGAGGGCGAAACTTTTTATTAGTTGGTTATGGTGTAGTACTCCGTCCCTACATCGTGCCCCGTTTTCGTCCGTGGGGTGTGCGAGAAAGGAACATTGTCGCTATCGATTCGGTCGGGACCGATAGGTCAGAATCGGCCGAGTCGATCGAACGGAAACGGTTGAATTAAGATCCATTCCACGTTATGGAATGGCTTCTTCGGAACCGAGTCCCATATTCAACGGGTTGCGCCTCGAGGATTGGCTCTCCGGCTGAGTCGAGAGAGACCTCCCGTTGCCCTAATTTTTATGCTGCACTTGATTTGGCTTTGGCTTTGGTTTTCGTGAATATGTTTTCGTGAATGTTTCCGATGAATTTTCTTGACTTGCATTTTCGAACTTCGCATTCCTATCGAAATTTCTTGAATTACACAGTGTTCTAATCATGTTGCTTATGCAGTTGCAGGTGATCGCGTAGGCGACAGCGCAGCCAACCGGTCGCTCGCTTAAAGCAAGACTAAGACGAGTGGCTGACCTCCTTCGCCTCGTCCCTCTACTTCAAAAATCAATATGTGAAGTAAAATAAATGCTTGTCATAATAGTGTAGAATCAAATAAATCATGGCACAATCCTTCACAAAATACTTGCTATCAAACTGCCAGTTTTAAAATAGAAAAACATGCTTCCTTATGCAATTCTACTTAGCCTATGCAAAACAATGAATGAATCGATTAACGTTTATCGCAACGATATGGCTAAGTGAGTAAATCAACTAAGTTCATAACAAAGACTCTACAAACGGTCATTGGACAATAGTTTCCTCGAACGGTTGCCTAGGCCAAGGGACCAATTCGGTCCGGAAGGAATGAGTATAGCAAGCGCCAGCCTTTCATTGGCGTGGGTTATGCGGGAACTTTCGCACAGGGCTCGCTATCCGTCGCGAAAGGGTCGCCGTCTAACCCAGCTATATTCCGCGATGGCTTGACATTGCCAGTGGCCTTCACACCCTTTTACTGCTTAACAAAAGCACGTGACACGGGATGAATATGATAGTTGCTTAATGTTATACAATTTCATATGCTTGTCTCAAAACATGTTAACATTCAAATCGAGCAGGATGGTTAGAAAGATCACAGAAATAACTAGCTAACATGTTTATGAAACTTCTTGAATCAAATACAGAGCTTGGATTTTAATTAGTCATTCGTCAGTACATGTGATCGTTCTGATCCTTGCTCTTTGTAGGTCCCGCGAACCAGGAAGGATGCGCCAACTAGCTCGATGACGTTCGTGATTTTGAAGCTTCGGCCACGCGTCGAAGACTTGTCCCGCACCTCTACTTTTGAGGACTCTCAACAGTCCAAGGAAGATGACTCAGCATCCTTCCCATCCAGGTCACTGGAGTACTTTATTGTATATTGAGGGATGTGTGCAATGTATGGAACGGCTATCTCATCGGCACTCTTTTATAATCGAGTCATGTTATAGCCCGCACGACATGAGTCTCATACTGGAATCTGTAAAAGATGTTCATTATCAATAAAGATCAAAGTTTTCTTTACTTAATGTGTGATTCAATTTGTCTGCGTACTCTCTTAGATCTCGTGTCTCGGATTACCTTATGACTATGCCTTGTGCGATCACAAATTAGGTTCGCACGACATCACGCCCGGGGGACGACTATCGATTCGACGGAATTGGGGCGTGACAGGGACTTCCAGCGGGGCTAGCTGCCTTACGCTGGAAGGGTCCCGGCCAACGCAAGCTATGAGTCCAGGTATAGCTTGTTATGCTAGTGACATCATATAGATGAGTCGGCATGGGCGGCGATCCGCGTATATGCCTTTGGATTGAGTCGAGTATTATGTGCAGTGTATCAAGAGTCGAAAAGAATGCGTACACGATAAAGACAATATTTTGGGGCCTAAGATTTGGCTGCAGCGTAGACACCGTGCTTCGGTGCGAGATGTGGTATCAAGTCTTAAGTTGTTGGCATAGTGTTGCACAAGTTTGGAACTGAGTCGTTTCGAGTTTAAACCAAGAAATCGTCGCAAGGCAAAGTTGGTTGAGTGTCACTAGTTCATAAGTCTTGTTGAGTCAGTTGGTGACCAAAAGTAACAAAGGCCGCTAGGCGGCAATGCGGTTAAGTCTTATTGAGTTACGAGGCACGGTACGATGGACTCGTAGCACGGTCACAAGGAAATTAGGTACTATCGCGTAGTTGCGTCTCTGATTTTGGGCCGTAAGGCAAACACGACTTGTTAGGTTAACGTTGTTGGGTTGACGTTGTTCTTGTAAGCACGGAATGGTCTTCAGACACAAAATATGCCAAGGCGTCTGTCCTAAAACTGATTTCTAAGGCAAGAATAGAAAGACAATCAAAAGGGTTATGTTGCACAAAGCAAATGAACATGTTTGTTTTGTATGGGTAGGCGAGGAGCTCATTCCACCAGTACAATTGAGTACTGACACCCACATAGTTTTCATGTGCAGGCACAAGTAGAAGCTCGTGGTGCGGAGCTCGCTTGGATGCATCGAGGTATGTAGTTCCTTGGCAATTCGTAGCGTGCGACCGCATGGAGTCAAGACTTATACGGGACATAATGTATGGATGTCGCCTTCTGAAGCATCCGTTGGTTCAAGACATGTATTGAGAGATGAGAGAGTGCTGAGTGACTTGTAGTGTGAGAAGAGTGAGTTTGAGTGACTTATAATCTTGGCCTTGTATCACGACCCGCACCCACTGTGAGGGTACGAGAGCGTAACAACGCCCAGTCTATGCCGCAGTGTCGGCGGTAGAACGTTGTCCTAGGTCACAACATCTAACAATAAAAGCTAAGCAGTTTATACTCCCCGAGTGGGGGTGACATAGCAGAAAATAAACTCAATCACAACTAAGGAAGAAGAAGCACGATATGATAAAGAACTCAAGGAAAATACAGATGATCAGAAAGTCTAAGATAACATCTCAGCAATATCCAGAAATACATGGTCTCAGCTACTGAAAATGAAAGAATATATACAACCAAAATCTCAAAGACAGAAATAAAGTCTAACTACTAGTCTCAAGACAACATAAGAAAGATAAGCCTAACTAAACTAGTCTAGGCAGTAGGATAAAGCCGTCAGCTAGAGCTGTCCCGTAGAAGGTATCCTCACAGGCCTCCTCCTCGTCCACTGTAATATTTTTAACAGGTCCAGTCAGGACAGGAGCGAGCACAATACATCTCAACATTTTATAGCAGGTTAGAAAATATAATCATACAGTAAAGTAAGATATAGATACTGAAGAAATGCAGTATGTAAACAGAGATAGAGAACTGTAATAAAAATATCTACTATAAGTAAAGAGCTACCAGTGACTAGTGATTTAGAGTACAAAGTCAACATGTGAACGGCTTGATTTGTACATGGCTATACTAAAGAGGCGTACATGGCTATTCTACTTGGAATTGTTCACATGGCTATTTATACTCCCCCGTACCCCCAATTAATACACAAGGATCCAACCAGGTTATATTATGATTCCATATAACAGCCCCCGAAGGGTGGTAAGCCCCCGAAGGGTGGTACATAGTAGTCCCATAAATGGGGATTCTGAGAAACCCAATAAATGGAATAAGGATTCAAAGAAGACTCTATGATCATAAGAGTATATGTCACAAGTGATCAAAGAACCAAAGAAGCATAGTGATACGCCATGTAAGTGAAACGCACAGAACATAGAGTACCCGATGCTCCCTGATGGGATAACATCTCAAGGAGGGATCCATATTGTACTAATTTGTGTGACCAACGTGACAGTATCAAGTAAAGTAATTTAATGCAGAAAAATAATTCTAAGCATGATATAAATGATCAGAGAATGTACTCGCTTGTATCTGAGTGTCCGGATGAAATGTACTGTCCGAGGAGAGGTGTTTGGCTCATAATCAGAACAGCACAGGTCACAACAAGTCTAAAATGATATAATGAAGTCCTACTATGCATTCTACATGATTCTAGGTCAATCTAGGCCAAAGTCAACTCTTGGTCAACTCTGGTCAACCCTAGAAGTCAAACTAGGTCAACTATGGTCAAACTAAGTCAAACTAGTCTATACTAGTCTAACTAGTCTATTCTAAGTCTAACAAGACTACACACGTCTAATCTAGGCCCTAAACTGACACAGATAGGCCATAGGCTAAGTAACTAGGCCATAGGCTAATTAGGCAATACCATGCCTAATGAACCAACCAAACCATAACATTACACACATGACAATGTCTATATTTAATACACACATAGATATAACTATATAATCTAATATAGGAATACACATATTGCATCTCACATATATATTTATACAATCTAAAATAGAAGTACACCTAAACATACATACACATATTACATATATATACATGTTGACATTACATTCTCATATTATCCAACATTGCATTTATAACTTGCATATATATACCACTCATTAACTTACACTATCACATGCATTCCTATATACTATCATATATATATACATGGCCTATATTTCATAATCTCATGCTTGCCTACATATATACATGTATAGACATGGGTTAAAATCAAATAGGTACATTATACATTCATGTCAATATTATACATTACCAACTTGTACTCCTACGTTACATATATTCATATAACCATGCATTTCATCATCCCATTGCATATCATTCATTACATTACATAACATTCATATATTGCATGCACATGCTAGTATCTATATATATATATATATATATATATATATATATATATATATATATATATATATATATATATATATATATAGAGGGATAGGGCAAAGAAAGGGCATGAAGAGGGGGTTTTACTCTCAATGTGTGAGTGAGAGGGTGTCAGTTGTGCAGTGAACATACTCATGTGTGTGACTGCTACACATGGGAAAATCAGTGACATGATAGTGGGTGTAATGACATTGTGAATCATGGAGTTTCTCATTAAACAACTTGAAATCTCAGGTTTAGTCCCAACAATGAGGGCTCAACCATGTGTGTTCAAATGTGAAAAATGCAAGTTATTACAGATTTCAAGTTTTCAGTGTAATGTGCCAAAAATCAGTGTGAAAGTGTCTGTGTTTCAGTTATCAGGTTTACACAAAGTAATTCCCAGATTTATGTGGCTGTCAATGACAGTTAAGTTCATGCTTCACATAAGGGAAGAAACTCTCAGGTTTTTGGAATCAAAAATCAGTTGAATTTGGAAAGGAAATGACAGTCCAACAAAACCCAAACAGTTGCATAAGTCCAGTTAACACATATTTGAATGCCTATCCTTAACATTAATCACCACAAATCAGTTTAAGGGTATTGAAATCTGGAATGCAATTTAAGGAAACAATGACAGTTTATATGAAAACACATTGACAGTTTTTAGTTCATGATTATTCAAACTTTAAAAACCTCATTTCATATTCAAAACACAACCAAAAGACCCAAAAATTGAACCATAGATAGATTACAAGCAGGAGATCCATATTAGGGACTTAAACCAACGATTAACAGCATTTAAACTAGGTAAAATGATTGCCAAAATCCGATTTGTAAACTGAAAAAAAAACTGGGAATGGCATGTATCAGGAATTGGGGGATTGATGAATAAATCAAACTAAAATAAGCTTTCAATGGTTGGTAATGATAATACTATTAGTATACGTGTCCATCAGTGTGTTTGTGTCCACCCAAGTGGATACAAACGTGTCCAAATCACAGAAAACCAAAACGAGCACAACACAGACACACACTAATACACAACATCGTGCACGTGTTCGTGCAAGTCTAGGACACGACACAAGTGTCCTAGAGTCTCGTGGTCGTGTCCCTAGATTCGCCTAGGGTTGGTCTAGGGTTAGGACAGCCTGTCTCGTGTCCACGTCTCCTCACGTGTCGACACGAGACCCGTATCAGTCGAGTTTTCTCGACTGATATACGCGGTTCAGCACCGCATCGTACAGTGGTTCACGTGTCTCGTGGACACGACACAAGCCATATGGGACCTCGTGGTCATGTCCACGTGTAGCCCACGTATTGGGCTACACACTCGTGTCAACACGAGGTATCCTCGATGTGTCCAGAGTCGACACGACTCACGTGTCAGTGCTCAAAACTGTGTTCATGCAGTGCAGTGAGGAACCAATGCGAGCGTGTTTTCTTACTCGACACGACACGACTTGACACAAAACTTTGGGGATGTCTTGTCAGACATTGCCCCTAGGTCTGTGTCAAGTGGCACGTGTCCTGGTTGCGTGTTGTGTCCGATACATCCCCCGAGTAGCTGGGGAGCTGTACGGTACAGAAAAACATGGGTTTCGTGTCCCATTGCGTGTCCGACACACACTAAATCATGCTCAGTCAATTGGAAACCTATAAACAAGACCTAGATCTAATTTTCCATTCAAACACAATTTGAAAAATCAAACGAAATGCCCTTTGGGACATTTCATCAAACACCTAGGTCTATAGGCTGATACGTGTCCATTTAGGACACAAAATGGACACAAAACCTAGGTCTAGGCATACCTACAGTTAGGGTAGACCTAGGGCTTTCCAAATATGCAAAAAAACTAGAAATTTAATAGAGTTTACATTGATTTACCTATTGGTGTCAAAATGCAAGAAAAGCCTCAAATGGGAGGTTCCTCTTGCTAGCAAACCTCTCCAAATTGGTAAGAATCTGAGAAAAATAAATAACAACAGCAACAACACCTCATTTAAAACCTATTGCAATTTGTTTGAGGGAAAATGGAGCTAAAATAGAATTTCTATGGATTTTTGAAGATGGAGGCTCACCTCTTTCCAAAGCTTTGTTCTTCCCAAGAGGCTAGCCCTAATTGGAAGAGAATACTTATAGGGGGGGTTCCCAATGGGTGTAGTGGCTGGACAAATAATGTTAGGGTTAGGGTTAGGCACTAGTTCATGGGCTTTGGACCTCTATGGCTAGTTATTGATTTAAGGTTTAATCACAAGTCATGGCTTATGACTTAATAATCTAACTTAAGTCAAATAACCATACCATGTGTCAACTCTAGTCTAACTAGGGTTTCATAACCTAACCAAGTCCAAACTCAACTAGGGTTAGCTCCTAGGTTGGTCTACCATGGTCATTGCTAGTCAAAGTCAACCTAGTCAACCCTCATTCAAACAATTCCAAAATAAATTCTAAAAATTTCCATAAATTCAAATAAATTATAATAAAATCAAATAACCCCAAAAATGACAAAAATACCCTCAACTAGAAATGATAAACACAATACCCTAATCACTAGGCTAGGCTATAGGTCAACCAGTCTCCATGGTTACACTTATCAAAACACCAAAATCATAAGTCATGATTTAAAACCTTGCGCCCCATTGTAATCTTTGTTTCAATATCAACAAAATGCATCTTTTGAATGACTTGTATTTTGTTCTAAATTTTTGCTGGCATATTCAATGTCTTGCTTGGGATATCTGTGCGACGACCCCGTTGCAGCCGCTGTAATCGGCCGTTATGGAACCCGTCTTGCATGAGCGCAATCTAGACTCGTGCGGCATCACGCCTTAGCGAGGACGATCGCTCCTACGGGAGTGGGGTGTGACACCTACGAGGGTGGCACTCAGGAGCCAGAGGAGGATCTAGTCCAGTAGAGAGTGCCTTAGTATTAGCTTAGAACTTCTAGCTTTCAGTTTGTATCAGATTATTCCGATTGTTAGTAGAGACTTATTTATATTCTAGATATGTATAATTTGTGTTGGACATCTATATTGTGTGTTGTGATAACTCTACTTATATTTAGTTTCTTCCTTTTATCTGATTCCATATCGTGCTCTATCTTTCTTAGACTTGTGATTGAGATTATATAGTTGAGATGTTATATTATACCTCCGTGCAGAGATGACATGTTTATATTTTCTTGTTGTTAGATGTTATAGATGACCTATACAGCGTTCTACCACCGACACTGCGGTGTAGGCTAGACGTACCCACGTTCTCGTGTCCCTAATTAGGGTGCGGGTGTAGTGCCCCGAAATTTGTGATACATATTTTATATGTGTTCGTATTTCTGACCCGTATTTTTCTTTTCTTTGATTAGTTAGTTGTAGTTTATTTTCATATTTAGCATTGTGGTTTAATTGTCATTTATCGTTCATGGATTAATTCTGATTAATGGAGCTTGGTTTATTGAGTATTTCATGGTTCATCATGGCATTGCATTGGCTTGGTTTGGTTCGGTTTAGTGGGTTTGGCTTGGTTTGGTTTTATGTGGAGAACCACTCCCACCTACCACCACTCCCACCATAAATATCAATCCCACTCTCTCTCTTCCATTATTACTCATTACTCATTTCTTCTTTTCCATCTTTACTTCTTCAACCACCAGGAGGGAGAGAGAGAGAGAGAGCTTAGGCAAGTGCAAACTTGCTTCATGATGGATCTCAAGTTTTATTGTTCTATTCTCTTCCTTACTTGATTCTAAGATACTTTAGAACTTGGCATTTTCCATTTTTATGGTTATATTTTCATAGATCTAAGTTTTAAGTTCCTTCTTGTTTAATTTTCTTGGTTTTGATCTCTAAAAACTTGGTATTTCCAAAAACTAATGGTTCCATGTTGTAAAGAATTCGATTTCATGCAGTTTTGGCTTTTGTTTTGCTTGATTTCGACTCCGGATGAGGAAGTTATGGCCTTTACAAGTTTTCGGAACTTTCATGGCTGAACTTGCTGTTTGGGGACGATGAACCTCATGCGCCCGGGAGGCCATGCGCCGTGAAGTCCCGGCAACGCATCCCTTAACGCCGAGCGTGTCATACGCGTAGGTTCCCTACGCGCATGTACTGAAGACGCAACGTGAGTTTCTCATGCGCCAATTTGTGCAGGAATCTCATGCGCCGATTCGTGCAGGAATCTCATGCACCGATTTGTGCAGGAATCTCATGCGCTGATTTGTGCAGGAATCTCATGTGCCAATTTGTGCAGAAATCTCATGCGCCGATTCGTGCAGGAATCTCATGCGCCGATTTGTGAAGGAATCTCATGCGCCGATTCGTGCAGGAATCTCATGCGCCGATTCGTGCAGGAATCTCATGCGCCGATTTGTGCAGGAATCTTATGCGCTGATTCGTGCAGGAATCTCATACGCCGATTTGTGTAGGAATCTCATGTGCCGATTTGTGCAGGAATCTCATGCGCCGATTCGTGCAGGAATCTCATGCGCCGATTTGTGCAGGAATCCCATGCGCCGATTTGTGCAGGAATCCCATGCGTCGGAATTGCTCTATTTCACTGTTTTTGCCTGTTTAAGTTATTTTGTAGCTAGAATCTTAAAAAACTCAAAACATGAAAGTTGTAGAGTTTCTCCTTGGCTTCAAAAATATATATATATTATAAATATATTATTATTTAATTGTGCAAGTTTCTCTCCTCCTTGATAACTGGCATGACTTGATAGTGACCCGCCGTGGTGCACTCCTGACAAATAGACTTGACCTGATAATTTGACATGATAACTTGGCATGAAAATTCTTGATAGTGGCCCGCCGTGGCGCACTCTTGACATGATAAACCTGACATGATACTTCTGGTAAAGTCGTTGCGACGGCTGCCTGACATGATAAGTATGAATGACCTGGACACCGTGGACGATTGTGCTTGTACAAATGAACCCGTCTTGTCTTGCATCATGTCTAGGACGGGGACCCCTGAGTACCACGGTCAGGGTTACCCACTGAAATGGACTAAGGCTAATTACTAGAATAATTCAGTAGTTCATGGAGAGACTTTCCCAGTTACCTGTTGCCCCTTTGATCCCGGCCTTATATATATACATGGGATTTGTTGCTATCCGTCGAGATGAGCGCACTTCCAGCCCGCCGTCGAGTGTGGTACCTTAGGACACATGTATCTTACTACAGTGTGTCTGCTATATCATGCTATCTTTTTTCTTTTTCTTTGCTGGAGTCACTCAGGTAGCAGCAGGCGGGATAACTGGACTTAGAAGAATCTTATTGCATCTTGCTAGTAACTAGGCCTGTGATAACCCTAGTTAGTTAAAGTATCAAGCCGTACTTATTGCTTGGTCGTGAATGATTGAATAGAGTCTAACCCTGTCTATTCTTGCCTCGATCCTGTACAAGATTGTTACATGACATGATTACTTGTGCTTGCTTTAACCATAAAGATCAGGGGACCAGTTCTGTTCAGGCGAAGGGTTACAACCCCGGTCCTTGTTTGGTTTACGGGTTGTAACCTGGCTCCCGGAGCAGTTCTGTGTTCTCTCTTCGTTTATTGTCTTGTTATACCCCATGACATGCTCGACATGCTTTACCTTACTTCGAGATCGTGATTATTTACACTAGCCTTATTAATAAATGGTGGGGATACCAAGTTCCGTTCAGATGAAGAGTTACAACCCCGGTCCTTGTTTGGTTTACGGGTTGTAACTTGGTTATCTGAATAGTCCCATGGTTATCTCATCGTATATCATCCTGTCATGCTTTTCTAATATGTCATGTCTTTTATTGATTCTGTACAAGATTGTCTTTCATATTCACCTGTCATGCTTTTCTTAAATTATTGTCTTTTACTTGTAATTATACTCTGGAGCTAATTTGCTGGTTTTAGTTCCTAAGTGAAGCCTCCTTTGTGGCACTTGCTCTTTCTGGGGTCTGACCCAGCTGGTTTTGTATGGCCAGATACCGGAGCAGCAGTAAAGGATCTACCTGTCTTTCAGCCCGATGGTGACCACCAGGCGTAACCAGGGCAATGAGTGGTTTTTATTTTGCTCTCCCACTCCCTTGTAAAATATTTTTTTGAGGCGTTTAGCCGCCGAGCAAGTGTTAGCTCGTTTGCAACTTTATTTACTGTCTGTCTACGGGCTGTAATCATGATT
Source organism: Iris pallida (assembly GCA_029216955.1). Taxonomy (NCBI): domain Eukaryota; kingdom Viridiplantae; phylum Streptophyta; class Magnoliopsida; order Asparagales; family Iridaceae; genus Iris; species Iris pallida. Next base: position 7,534,914 of record JANAVB010006394.1, read on the forward strand.
GGCAACTCGAGGTTGATCATATATGACTTAACTCTTGTTAATCCTTACATTTTGTATGACTAGCTTCATGATCATCTGGATATGTAATGTTTGGGACGTCTTACAATTGTATATTTGGTGATCTGATATCTTGTGATTATTATTAGTTGGTTGAGATTGAGACATAGGCTATTTTATGACCTTGGGAGACTGATGGCTTGTAGATAAACCCTCATATTTCTAGACAGCCGTGACCGTATGATGAGATGGATTCCATTTCATCATACGTAGCTGGCTATGTCTGCCCCCGCTCTCCAGTATTCTGGTTCTGGGGCGTGACATGGTTTAAGTGGTGGCCCATGCAGGTCTTGTCAATCAAAAAATGTGAGGGTTTACCGGATAGATGTCTCAATCTGTACTCGCCTTTGATCTCCACTCGTATCTTCTTACCTCCTTGGATCCCTGACTTGATAACATGCTTGCATCATTATTCTATCATGGTCCTTCCTTAATATTCCTGATGTCATTGCTTCAGTGGCATCATTCCTGTTGATCAGGCAGAAGGAGTTCGGCCGGCAGACCAGCAACAGCAAGAAGATCAAGATCAGTCCTCAGCAGCCGTCTCCCGAGCCATGCCTTCTGGAGAACCAGTGCCCCTAGTCCAGCCAGTACATCCAGCAGGGTCAGAGGATGGGGTCTTGATAGGGCTCATCCGTGAGTTGTTTGCGTCTCAGGATCGTCGAGGTGATGCCTTACAGCAAGCAGTACAAGAAGCTATGAGCGAAAGTGGTCCTCGAGGGAATAGTGCGGTCAACAATTTCAAGCGCCTGAACCCTCCCTTCTTCGACGGCAGCGAGGATGCTATTGCTGCAGATGCATGGCTACAGGACATTGAAGTTATCTTGGAGGCAACCAGGACCCCTGAAGCAGAGAAGGTGGCGGTGGTGCGCCTGTAGTTACTAGATCTAGCCCGCAACTGGTGGGCTATACAAGCAGCGAGTCTGGGCACGCCTGTTATGTGGACGGTATTCAGTGATATGTTTCAGACCAAGTACTTCGACGCGGTGGCTAGATATGACCTGCAGGCCAGGTTTAGTAATCTCAGGCAGATGAGTAGGACGGTCGACGGATATGCGGTCGAGTTTTCAAGGTTGAGTCGGTTTGCTCCCACCTTGGTGGCAACCGAGCTAGACAGAGCACAGCGATTTCAGCAGGGGCTCCACTTGGAGATCATATTGGCAGTAGAGCAGTTCGAGTACACAACTTTTGATGCCGTCTTGCGAGCAACGAGGAGGCACGAGTACACTTCCCGAAGGATAGCGGACCGGACCGGAGATCGGAAGCGGTCTCGCGACCAGATGAACCAATCCTCAGCACCGGCCCCAGCAGCTAGGGCCCTGACCATTGGAGCTACGAGGACAGATTCGGTTACCTCCTTGCAGCATTCTGCCCCGATCTACCCCCAGCAGCAAAAGCAGAAGCGGCCTTTTGCAACGGGTTGTTCTCATTGCGAAAAGCCCGGGCATATTGTTACTGAGTGCCGCAGAGCACAGGGATTGTACTTGGTTTGTGGTTCGCCGGACCACATGATAGGATCTTGTCCGTTCAGAAACAGATCATCGTCGACAGTAACTAGTCCCTCGGTTATGGGACCAGCACCAGAACCAGCTCCAGTTCACCAACCACAGCAGCTTCCGTTCCCAGGTCCATTGCCGTCTCAGGCCCAGGCCTTCCAGCAACAGAGGCCTCAACAGTTCGCCCTGGCCCAGGCCCAGATCCAGAATTGGCGGAGAGGTATCTGTGTCCTATTGTCTTGTTTTCCACCGTCGTCATGTGGAACGCATGTCATGTCTCATGTGTCCTAATTACAATGGTATATCCCGGGCCCGAGCCATGTTCTAGATCATTCAAAAACGGTTATTGGTACCAACCTTTTCGTATGAGGAGAGGCCCGTGTCCCTGTTGACCAAAGAGAGAGACCTCAAGCGCAAGACTATCAGTTTAGTTCGTGTTGCCTGAGTTCATCGCTCCTTGGGAGAGTCAAACGTGGAAGTGTGAGGATGATATCCAATCACGTTATCCCAATCGGTTTGGCTTGTGAGGTGTAATATCTTCCTTATGCCTTGCACTTCGATTCCTTGCTTGCATGTATGATTATATGATTGATTGGTAGCGTAGATTGCTTGCGATAGTATAGCTGTCCCGACATCTCTAGCCTCTTGATTAAATTCCGAGGACGGAATTCTTTTAAGGTGGGTAGGATGTAGTGCCCCGAAATTTGTGATACGTATTTTATACGTGTTCGTATTTCTGACCCGTATTTTTCTTTTCTTTGATTAGTTAGTTGTAGTTTATTTTCATATTTAGCATTGTGGTTTAATTGTCATTTATCGTTCATGGATTAATTCTGATTAATGGAGCTTGGTTTATTGAGTATTTCATGGTTCATCATGGCATTGCATTGGCTTGGTTTGGTTCGGTTTAGTGGGTTTGGCTTGGTTTGGTTTTATGTGGAGAACCACTCCCACCTATCACCACTCCCACCATAAATATCAATCCCACTCTCTCTCTTCCATTATTACTCATTACTCATTTCTTCTTTTCCATCTTTACTTCTTCAACCACCAGGAGGGAGAGAGAGAGAGAGAGAGCTTAGGCAAGTGCAAACTTGCTTCATGATGGATCTCAAGTTTTATTGTTCCATTCTCTTCCTTACTTGATTCTAAGATACTTTAGAACTTGGCATTTTCCGTTTTTATGGTTATATTTTCATAGATCTAAGTTTTAAGTTCCTTCTTGTTTAATTTTCTTGGTTTTGATCTCTAAAAACTTGGTATTTCCAAAAACTAGTGGTTCCATGTTGTAGAGAATTCGATTTCATGCAGTTTTGGCTTTTGTTTCGCTTGATTTCGACTCCGGATGAGAAAGTTATGGCCTTTACAAGTTTTCAGAACTTTCATGGCTGAACTTGCTGTTTGGGGACGATGAACCTCATGCGCCCGGGAGGCCATGCGCCGGGAGGCCATGCACCGTGAAGTCCCGGTAACGCATCCCTTAACGCCGAGCGTGTCATACGCGTAGGTTCCCTACGCGCATGTACTGAAGACGCAACGTGAGTTTCTCATGCGCCAATTTGTGCAGGAATCTCATGCGCCGATTCGTGCAGGAATCTCATGCGCCGATTTGTGCAGGAATCTCATGCGCTGATTCGTGCAAGAATCTCATGTGCCGATTTGTGCAGGAATCTCATGCGCCGATTCGTGCAGGAATCTCATGCGCCGATTTGTGAAGGAATCTCATGAGCCGATTCGTACAGGAATCTCATGTGCCGATTCGTGCAGGAATCTCATGTGCCGATTCGTACAGGAATCTCATGCGCCGATTCGTGCAGGAATCTCATGCGCCGATTCGTGCAGGAATCTCATGCGCCGATTTGTGTAGGAATCTCATGCGCCGATTTGCGCAGGAATCTCATGCGCCGATTCGTGCAGGAATCTCATGCGCCGATTTGTGCAGGAATCCCATGCACCGATTTGTGCAGGAATTCCATGCGCCGGAATTGCTCTATTTCACTGTTTTTGCCTGTTTAAGTTGTTTTGTAGCTAGAATCTTGAAAAACTCAAAACATGAAAGTTGTAGAGTTTCTCCTTGGCTTCAAGAATATATATATATTATAAATATATTATTATTTAATTGTGCAAGTTTCTTTCCTCCTTGATAACTGGCATGACTTGATAGTGACCCGTCGTGGTGCACTCCTGACAAATAGACTTGACCTGATAATTTGACATGATAACTTGGCATGAAAATTCTTGATAGTGGCCCGCCGTGGCACACTCTTGACATGATAAACCTGACATGATACTTCTGGTAAAGCCGTTGCGACGGCTGCCTGACATGATAAGTATGAATGACCTGGACACCGTGGACGATTGTGCTTATACAAATGAATCCGTCTTGTCTTGCATCATGTCTAGGACGGGGACCCCTGAGTACCACGGTCAGGGTTACCCACTAAAATGGACTAAGGCTAATTACTAGAATAATTCAGTAGTTCATGGAGAGACTTTCCCAGTTACCTGTTGCCCCTTTGATCCCGACCTTATATATATATACATGGGATTTGTTGCTATCCGTCGAGATGAGCGCACTTCCAGCCCGCCGTCGAGTATGGTACCTTAGAACACATGTATCTTACTACAGTGTGTCTGCTATATCATGCTATCTTTTTTCCTTTTCTTTGCTGGGGTCACTCAGGTAGCAGCAGGCGGGTAACTGGACTTGGAAGAATCTCATTGCATCTTGCTAGTAACTAGGCCTGTGATAACCCTAGTTAGTTAAAGTATCAAGCCGTACTTATTGCTTGGCCGTGAATGATTGAATAGAGTCTAACCCTGTCTATTCTTGCCTCGATCCTGTACAAGATTGTTACATGACATGATTACTTTTGCTTGCTTTAACAATAAAGATCAGGGGACCAGTTCTGTTCAGGCGAAGGGTTACAACCCCGGTCCTTGTTTGGTTTACGGGTTGTAACCTGGCTTCCGGAGCAGTTCTGTGTTCTCTCTTCGTTTATTGTCTTGTTATACCCCATGACATGCTCGACATGCTTTACCTTACTTCGAGATCGTGATTATTTACACTAGCCTTATTGATAAATGGTGGGGATACCAAGTTCCGTTCAGATGAAGAGTTACAACCCCGGTCCTTGTTTGGTTTATGGGTTGTAACTTGCTTATCTGAATAGTCCCATGGTTATCTCATCGTATATCATCCTGTCATGCTTTTCCAATATGTCATGTCTTTTATTGATTCTGTACAAGATTGTCTTTCATATTCACCTGTCATGCTTTTCTTAAATTATTGTCTTTTATTTGTAATTATACTCTGGAGCTAATTTGCTGGTTTTAGTTCCTAAGTGAAGCCTCCTTTGTGGCACTTGCTCTTTCTGGGGTCTGACCCAGCTGGTTTTGTATGGCCAGATACCGGAGCAGCAGCAAAGGATCTACCTGTCTTCCAGCCCGATGGTGACCACCAGGCGTAACCAGGACAATGAGTGAGTTTTATTTTGCTCTCCCACTCCCTTGTAAAATATTCTTTTGAGGCGTTTAGCCGCCGAGCAAGTGTTAGCTCGTTTGTAACTTTATTTACTGTCTGCCTACGGGCTATAATCATGATTGGCAACTCGAGGTTGATCATGTATGACTTAACTCTTGCTAGTCCTTACATTTTGTACGACTAGCTTCATGATCATCTGGATATGTAATGTTTGGGACGCCTTACAATTGTATATTTGGTGATCTGATATCTTGTGATTATTATTAGTTGGTTGAGATTGAGACAATAGGCTATTTTATGACCTTGGGAGACTGATGGCTTGTAGATAAACTCTCATATTTCTAGACAGCCGTGACCGTATGATGAGATGGATTCCATTTCATCATACGTAGCTGGCTATGTCTGTCCCCGCTCTCCAGTATTCTGGTTCTGGGGCGTGACAGCGGGTCATGACATGCACCGTGAATTGGGATAAATCAAGTGGAGGGTAAGTCAAAATTTATCTTTATATAAACCCTTTTTCTCACAGTCTACCAAGTTATCACATACACCCTTCTACATAAACAATTTGCAATTTTCATGTGGACACTTAAATTGACAATATATAATTCCTTATATTAGCAAGGCAACAAAGGATGTGTTTGATTGAGCATATTTTCCATGAAAAAAATTTCTATCACAAATTTTCCACCAATTGTAGTATTTGATAGTGTATATTTTTCATAGAATTATTTTCCAAAAATTTATCATTTTCCAAATTTATTTTCCAAAATGATGGAAAATAAAACTGGCATAGTCCATAGAAAATATTAATTTTCATGAAAATAACGACAATCAAACACCTGAGAATTGATTCCGTATAATTTTTTCCATGGCATTTTTTTCCTAGTAAAATAATTACGTGGAATTAATTTCTTTTCTATATATTTTTCACCTTGCAATCAAATACACCCATGTAATTGGATGATAGCGTCACCACGTGCCATGATTTAAGAAATATATTTCGTCTTAGCTTATTTTGCAAAGACGTATCACTACTTAGTATTTGAAAAGTCATAATAGCAATAGTATAAAATAAAATACAAACACTATTCTCAATGAATATGGATAATTGTGTATTATTTGATATTTGATATAGGCAGCCAAACAAAATACGGAGGTCGTAAGAATTATTTTAACTCCAAATTACCCTAATCAGAGGCAATACAAAACTTTATTTTATGACTGTCAAAATTTTGACAATCTTAAACATGTTCATGACTGTCAAAATTTTGATGGTCCTGCAAAAAATTTGGTACTCATGGCTATGTTTAGAACCGTCAAAATTTTAACAATTTTGCTTTTGTGAATCTTTGTGACCTTAGTAACTGTAATCATTTCGGTTAGTCGAGTTCACACAAATTTTTATTAAGCTTTTATTGCGCATCTTTCTCTTATGAAGAAAGTTGCTTACTATTGAAAATATGTTGCTCCTAGTAATTTTATGTTTTGCCCCCTAACACAATTTCAACTTAGTTGTGTCCCTCTAAAACACATCGCCCCCTAACGTGCATCCCCCATCACTTTTTGTGGGTGACTTTATCAATTATATTATTTTAATATTGTATATAGTTTTAATTCGATTTTGGAGGGGTTTCAAACAAGAAAATATGTTCCATTTTTTTTTTCTTTCTGCGGGTGAATGTTGGTTGTCCCAATATAATCACATTGATATTTTATCCACTATAATTCCATATCTTTGTTATCTTCTAATTATCCCAAGGGAGCTTGGTTGTTGTATAAAAATAAAGGCTAATAATATATAATTTATAAAAAAATCCAAAATTTTAGTACAAGGTCGTGTCAATTCAGGTCGTATTGATATTTTTTGTCATTTTTTTGTCTAAGCTGGTTTTGTTTTCTTTTGAAATAATTATTTGTCATTTAAACTGAAAACTAATTAGTCCAAAATTGAATGTAAAATACCATTTGTTTTCACCGTTTAGTGTCATGTTTATACAAATAGTTGTAAATGTCAAACGGTCAGGAGGAAGGAGACGAGGTGTGGAGGAGGGTGCAAAGAGAGGAAGGACTGAGAAGATCAAAGTTACTCTCGTTTGTGGAGGTAGGACGTACTCTCGTTTGTGGAGGTATGACATGAAAGACGGAACATAAAAAAATGATGTACATAGGAGGAATAAGAAGAAATTGTAAATCGTTTATGATAAAAATATGTAAAAAAATTTATAGTCAACTAACGGAATATAGTACGATGTACCCGTCTAGAAATTTTATGGCATTAACTTTCAAAGTTCATGATAACAAATTATGTCATAATATTTAGGTGGGATTTGTAATTGATTATCGGAGGTTATTTTTAGCTTATTTTTAAGTTGTTAAAGATTATTTGGTAACAATAGCTATAAAATGAATTTCAAAGAAAACAATAGATATAAAATAACTTTTTTGAAAAAAAAAGTTCAATTATGTGACAAGTTTTGATAGGAGCCCAATTGATACTAGTGGGTTTTTTTTTTTTTAAAGAAACAAGACTATGTACCAAACTACCAATTAAAAAAACTAAAAAGAGACTTTGTACCAAACCTTTGTTCCAACTTAGCCCAGAATTTGGGACACTTAATTCTACTATGTTAGAGCATCTCCAACCCTATTGTCTTCTTAAGTATTGTGAGTCTTAGGTGGCTCCTATGTGGCATGAGCCACAAGACAATATCTTGTTTATGTGGCAAAATTATATCTCAAAAGACAATGAGATAGAAAAACTCTCTTCAATGCAAAAGTATTGAGAAGACAATAAAAACTATTTTTTGCAACTTCCAAGACAACTTTTAAGACAACTACTTATCTTCTTTCTTTTTTCTAATATTTTTTTATTCATAATTGATGACATGAAAGAGAAGACATTGTCAAGTGCATTGTCTAGAACAAGACAATCAACTTTACAATGTCTTCTTTAATTTTTGCCACATAGTTTCACAATTGACTTGACAATTGCATTAATAGGGTTGGAGATGCTCTAAGATAAGATTTAGGGGATTAAGGCCTCATAAAAAAACTTTTTTTTTTTCCGAAAGAAACCAAAATCAAACTTTTTTTTTTCTTCTCCTTTTCTCCCATGGCTTCTTCATCGAGCAGCGGCCTGACCTTCAAGCTCCACCCGCTGGTGATCGTCAACATCTCCGACCACCACACCCGCGTCAGGGCCCAGGCCCACCACTCCTCCTCCTCCTCCTCCGCCTCCGCCGCCGCCGAGGCGAACGGCGCCGTCGCTCCTCCGGCGAGGGTCTTCGGCTGCGTGATCGGCGTCCAGAGCGGGAGGACGGTGGAGATCTTCAACAGCTTCGAGCTCATCCTCGATCAGGCGACCGGAACCCTCGACCGGGACTTCCTCCTGAAGAAGCAAGAGCTGTGTAAGTTCCTTTTTTGCACATAAGCCCCTAGCGATTCTACTCCTGGCATGTTAAAGCCCGATATTTAGGGTTTTGCATAATAGGTTTTTTTTTTCCCTACAGGTGGTTTATGCTTTGTAATTATATGGGGTTGTTGTTTATGCAATTTCCCCTAAAGAACTAAATCTTGCATGTATAGCTAACTGTAAGGAAAAAAGAAGAAGTAGATTCACTATTGTTCTTTCATCTATTAATTAGGTTTTGTATTATGATATTTTGTAGAAAAGGGAGTTGCGCAAGGGACTAGTGTGTAATCATTCATGCCCCACGTCACCTAGGAAGCACGGACACTTCAAAAACTGATTCCGTGTCGTGTCCGACACCTATGGGATATGAAAAATATGCTAGGAACATGTCCAACGTGAAGTGTCGTGACGCTGGATAATGCTGGGTCATATTCGTGCCAGTGTAGCATAGTGCGTCATATTATTGGTTATTTTTGAGTCTTATATGCTGAAATTTTGAAGTATAAATTCAAAAGCATATGGATTCACGCGCTCTAGTTCTCTAGTGTTCCGATCATGACAGGAGAGAGAAGAAATCCTGTAACCCTTTCGAGGGTTTCTTTTCTAAAAAATAATAATTACGTCTCAACTATTCATGTCGAGTTTAAGAAATTAGTAAACTAGTCGTGGGAGTTGAAACCGGAAGACTTCACCTTTCTTTGAAATGAACATGTATTTTCTTCCTGTAGGCGCAGCATCATGTTGTTACGTAGAAAGGACTGGAATGCAACATGTTTTTCTACCAAGAGATACCATTGAATCCTGCTCATAAAATTTGTTTACTACCTCCAAGTTGATAGTTGAGCGCAAAACAGTTGAACTATAACCTTGTTGCACGATCCCGCTCATAAAGGAAATTTAGAGGAAATGATCGATGTACATCGATAATACTTGGTCCAACATGTACATTTATTGTTTCCCATGAGTCTTCATAATGGAAGACATAATTGTTGCGGGCTTCTCTACTTGTGTTCATTTAAGTATTTATGTGCTCCTGTACTTCAGTTGGATTTGGAAACTCAACCTAACATTATGGGCATTTATGTAGGCTACATACATCCCTCTCTTAATTAAACTAATTACGAACTCTAAATATGTTGTGCAGATAAGAAGGTTTTCCCTAACTTTTACATCTTAGGATGGTATTCGACAGGGAGTGATGCTCAAGAGTCCGATATGCAGATCCACAAAGCGGTAAATTTGACTTTTTATTACGATTAACATCATAGTTTGGTTTTTCCTTGTTGAGCAAAATTTTCTTTGTTGATTTCTTGGATTAACTACTCTTTAAGTATGTTTGGTTTTACAGTATTACTTTAATACCTAACATATGTCGGAGTTTAGATCATTAGTTGGGTCCCAAACAGTATGTATTGATTGGCTTCCCCTGTTGCGTCGCATTTTGATTTAAGTTTTCTATTTTTGACGTGAGTTACCCCATCTACTTAAAATAGCTTGTAAGTGAACTAGTTAGTTGCTGATTGGAATTTTGTGGGGTCTTTAGTGGAATAACCTTTTTAGTTTTAATGTATCATTGACACTAAAGATCTCTCATGTAGCCTATATTACAAAAAATATTGTTTGAATGATACATTCTTATTTTAACAAACATCATGTTATGGTTGCCAAGGTGGGCCCAGTATTTTCACGTCTCTCACTACCCCTTTCATACCCCCTCCGGTTTAGCTTCCAGACAATGTGACTTGATTACCCATCATTTTTATATAAAATTATCAGGATACATACAATAAAAATGACTTTGCAAGATCAGTAGGAAGAATATTAAGTGCGAAGATATGTTATAAGATTATAATCTTTGAAGAAATTTAGGAATAATTTTATTTTAAATGGGGGATGAACAGGAAACTATGCCTTTGGGGTAGAGTTAACTGTCGGTGTGAATGGAGGGCTTTCATTAAGGGAATATAATTTCTTTTTCACATTTTGACTTTGGCTTAATGTCACAGAGATGAATGTAATTCCTTGTAGCAAATTGTATAATCGTACCTCTTCATATGGACTCTTTACAGTCTGCTCCTTGCCCCTTGGTTGCATGAGCTTTAGTTGCATATCCAAAATGTAAATCGACCAATCTGCCAACTGGACGTGTATGTTTTTTGGCATGATAGTTGACGTCTAGTTGACAACCAGTCATAACAATTTTGTCAAGTCTTAACAACTTTGTCAAATCTTTGATGGAGCTCGCTTATGCTCTATGGTCGACCACTTTCTAATGGTAGTTCTGATGGTAGAAGGCTTGGATGATGATGATGACGAATGAAGGAGCTTCCATTCCATAAAAGGTGAAGGGGCATAGAGATGTAAAAGGTAGCTTCAGTAGCAGTCAAGAAACAAATCGAACATAAGAACGTTAACGAGAGGTTTGGCTATACTGTGGTAGAAACACAACTGTTCGCTTTGACGAGAATATCACTTTGGGGTTATCAAACATGGAGCATATTGTATTTTATTCAGGCGGTGAACGTTTTTAGTTTATGCTGTATATTGCATAGATAAGTAGTGTTAGAGGTTACAACTGATAGGTTTGATATGAAATTTCTGTGTGTGAATGATATAAGCTAGACTTCATTGTTCAATATAATGGGAGGGAGTTCAAGAGGGCATGTGTGTCTGTTCTCTTACATTGACACTTAGAGTGAAGATCTGATAGTTACTGTGAATGACATAAGCTAGAATGCCTATTCAATAAAGAGCAGCCCAAAACGTTCTTATTGTTCTCTACAAACATTAAAAGCTAAATGAAACTGAATGGCAGCTAGACATTTGTAACACAGTCGGTCTTGTGAATATATGCCTAGTAACATTCTTTTCCAGGTTTCCTATTCCATTGTATAGAAGCAATTTACTTTGGTTAATCGTCTTATATCTGCATATTTTCTGTTGCATTTGCCTTTTCGATCAAATTAATTAAACAATAGCAACTTCAAACAAAAAAGAGAGGTTTTTAAATTTTTGAAGGTTTCACATACTCGCTATATGATCTCATTCTAAAGGGAGAAAGCTTGGATGACGAGGATGAGTTAAATATTATACTAAAACTAGTTGATTCAGTCTTATTTGCCTTTTACTTATGAAGCAACTTTCTTGAAACAGTTGATGGATATTAATGAAAGTCCTGTTTATCTGCTTTTGAACCCGTCAATCAACCATGCTCAGAAAGATCTGCCGGTAACCATTTATGAAAGTGGTATGTAAACTCAACCAATGCTCATATTAATGAAAGTCCTGTTTATCAGCTGATACCATTACATATGCTCAAGATTGTGAAAAGCGCTACGCGGGCGGGCACCTTCTGCCTAGCGCCTAGCCCAACTAGGCGGGTGCCTAGGCGGCCGCCTAGATCTAGGCGATTCAAAAAAAAAAAAAAAAATCCGACAAATCTATTAAAATTTGTAGAAAAAAATCCATAAAGCCCCAAAACATGCATAGTCGGACATCAACGGGACTAGGCGGGCACCTAAGTGGGCATCGGGCGGACACCCAGCTCTAGCGCCTAGGCGGCTGCCTTTTAGAACATAGCATATGGTCGTATCATATCCTTTTTGGCATGTCCGATATGATACCCACCCCCAACAATTCCGACCAATATCAAATTGTGGCTCTACTTCCCATGCAATTATCCATTCAATTATGCAAAGAAAAAAAGCTAAAAGGAAAAGCGATGGCAAAAAATAATATCAACACAATGATTCTATCATGTCGAAGGTTAACATGGTCATATATCTTAATAGTATTCCATTCAAAACTGTTTATTTTACGGGTACTTTGTCTAAAACCAAGTAATATCTTTTGCGGATGAATAATTCAATATTGTTGAATATTCTCATAATGCATATAGTTATTCCTGAATATACCAGATAGTTAAAGTTTTAAATAATTCATTTTATTTCTTTGGTTTTCTGAAACCAGGAACTCCGCAACTCTGATTCGAAACTGTTGAAACTGCCTATATTTATAAGAAGACTTATAAGAAGGGTCTGAAATCAATACCAATATTGCAAACCTTGTAACTTCTGTTTGATATCCTCTCCTTTCTTTTTATCCACGTTTGAATTAACTAGAAAATAGCATCATAACAAGTTATAACACTGATATATTGAAAAACATACGACCATGGCCATTGTTACTGGGTTCCAACTACCTCCGGAAATGTATCCAGAATCCATGACCAAAATGTTGGGTCAGAAAATGTGGCTATGCTGGCGATCCTGATTTGTAGTTCAAAAGTTCTCAAAGATATCGATCGAAGAGAAAAAATAGAAGACAACAAAGTTATTTGTCAAATTTAAACTTTGTAACCAGCAACACAGAAGGAATGAGGATGGATTAATTATTTAATAGTTAGTTCTTAGTTCACTGCAGTTGTTCAGGAATATATGTTTTATGCTTTCTTCGTTTCCTTTTGAGGCTAGTTACTTAATATCTCGATAATTTAGGTTTGGAAGTTTGAAATCTTCGTCAATATTGTATTAGGAGTTCCTTTGATCAATATTTAATTTGGACTGAATGTCCCATAGGACATGACCCTTTAGAGAATTGAATGGAAGTAAAGGATTCAAATAGCCGACCCCAAAAATTTGGGATTGAGGCTTTGAAACAAACACAGAAATGAGCTGCTCTCAAGTGAACCACACTCCTGAATTGTGTACGGTCAAGTTGTAACCCCCTACCTGGTACTGGGAAACGTAGGTACTGTTACCCGTACAATGTGCATACTGGATTGGGTTGCGAACCAAGTAAAATTGCATAAAACAATGAGAAGAAATCATTTATCCCAAAATTTGGTGTTGGCTATATGATATAGAGCAAATAATTATGTTAGAAGAAACTGCATTGGTCTGCAACTTATTTTAAATTTTCACTTTTGGTTATTGTATGTTTGCTGATGTATATATCTATCTCTAGGAATAGAAGTTTATAAATGTATCCCTTACATGGAACTGATATAACAAGAAGTATCCCTTGCTTGTAATTCATATAACAACAACAAAGCCTTTATGGTCTAGCCTTACTTTTTGGGGTCATTATTTGAATCCTTTTCTTCCTTCATCTCTGTTAAGGGCCATGCCCACCGTAACATTAGCAAAAACTATATCCTTTCTTACCAACTAAATCCAAGTTCGTTTAGGCCTAACCCTAGTTCTTGGAGCTCCTTTGACTAATATCTTATGGTTTCTTCTTCTAACCAGTGCATCTATTGCTCTACTGGTTTATGATACAATGTCAAAACTACCCATGACGATTTTCCCTCATCTTGTGCCACCTCTAGCATTCCATGAATATGCTCATACCTTATCCTTATCTTTCAACGTATTGCCACTATTCCTTCTTAGCATTCTTATTTCAGCTAGGCTCATTTTCTCATTATATAGACTTGTTTTTAATTGCCGAACGCGATACTTTAACTACTAATGATCTTATAGCTTAGCTTTCCTATAGAACTTTCCTCTCAAATTCAATTCAATGGTACCTTGCGGTCACAAAGAACTCCGAATGCAATCTTCCATGTTAACCATGTTGTTTTAATTCTATGAAGTACATCCTTCTCGATTTCTCCATCACGATGGATGATGGATAATAGATACGAAAAACTCTCACGTAGGCAATGTTGCACATACCTGGGAAAATGGTGCCCGTACTCGTATCCATGTTCGTATTTGTGCTACATAGATGATTACATTGTACCTATTTGAAAATGTTCGTATTCAGTATTCGTATCGTGTCCTTTTCCGTGTCTGTGTTCGTGCAACATAGCTCGTAGGTATCTCTTGTCCATCAAGATGTATTCCTTCCTAATTTCTCTTTGAACTCCAGTTGATGCTAAAGTTCATATATTTTGTTTTGTCTACTAATTGTGAAACCCTTGGAATCCCAAGTTTCTGTCCACAATTCTATTTTAGTGTAACCCTTCTCTAGTCTCACCAACTAAAACAATATCATCAACAAACAATATACACCATGTTACTTTATCTTGAATATTCCTAAAAAAATTATCCATAACTAGCGGTAACATGTAAGGACTTAATGCAAACCAGTTTTAGCGAAGCATACGTTTTAAACATGTTTAAACCTTACTGGCACCAAGAGCATTATTAGCCTCACTTTTGCTTCAAACAATGTTGTCTATGTCTCAAAAAAAGTTTTGACTATGCTCTGGAGTGCTAGATTTGTATCCATCATTTTTCAGCAACCACTTTCCTGACACTTATTTTGAATACTTGCGGTACACATGGGCCATATGACCTCCAAAATGGTGACAAGTCATAGCCTGGCATATATGTGACTTGGTGAATGTAGGAGAGAGGAATTATTTCTCTTTTGTTGGGTGGGTGGGTGGGGTTCATCCTGAACATGATCATTGATTCATGACTTGTATTCTACCTAGAAGGCTAGAACCCGTGAGTGGTACTGTTTTGTAACATGTACCAGACATTTGAGGATTTGCAAAGTCTACATATTCATGTTTGTCGTGCCACATCTCTGCGTTGTATCCATCATTGTGCTTCACAGCCTGTGATTATACCTAGAGACGGTCTAACTGAATAAATAATTACCGTCCAGTACTTGGATGGGTGGGGCTATGGCCTTGTTGTGGTCAAATTAAGTATGTGAGTAACATGCTAGAAATGTGATGCATGCTGTAGCTGCTCAAAAAAGTATGGATCAGTTGATGTCCCAATAGGGCCAACCAGCTTCAGGACATGAAATTTACCAGATACTATTGGCTGCATGGTCCTGAGTCGGGTTCATGGCTTGTCCTCTATTTAAAACACATATATGTTGTATATTCATGCATCTACACCAGATACATATCCTCAACATCCATGCGTACTAATCAATGACATGTAAGGTTTTAGATGTCCTATGTATCAATGTTGGTGCTTGATAACTTGTAAATAATCCTATAGATAATCTACATTGAAGGAATCATGACCTCACAGTACAAGGGGGAACTCTTCCTTGCATGGTCAAATTAAGTGTGAAACCTGTGCAATAACTTGGTAACTTGGTAGAATTGCGAACAGTGTAACACAATGCACTTATGGAGAACTTGATCAAATGGATATGGGGGAGTTTAGGCTCCATATGGGCCAATCCATATTCCACAGGACCAGAACCTCTGTTGCATGGACACGCCAAAATGGTGTCCATATCTGTATCATATCCATACCCGTGTCCATATCCGTATTCATGCAACATAGGTATTTACGCTAAGCACTTTACACATAGGTATTTACTCTAAGCACTGTCCATACCTTACCTATTTGTAAATGTCCATATCCTGTATCCGTATTGTGTCCGTGTCTGTATCTGTGTCCGTATTCGTGCAACATAGACCCAAACTTTATGGTATTTACTAGATTACCAGCCCTGAACACCAGCTTGACCAGTAGGCTGTATTTCCAGTATGTGTAGCAATGGGCCCTGGGCTATTAGTTTCTTGGCGAGAAAGACTCGACTAGTTGGGATGATTTTATTGAGCTACACAGACATTATTAGATGTGGGACTAAAAAGAGACTAAAAGAAGATATTACATAGAAGACCCTTTTACAAGTTCTACCCAGTGGGAGCCTTACAGTAGTTTAGAAGTATTCACTTTGACTCCAACAATTTTGCTTTTATTCCTGAGTTTTGAGGATCAGTCATGTCTTTATATATCTTACACTGAGCTGTTGCCTGGTATTACGAGTAACAAGTGTGGTTTTAAATGTGTATGAACTGGAAATATTTTGATGCTACTCCAGAACTACATGTAAGCTTAATATATGACTACTTAAGCACAATATGTAAGCTTAATAGTTCACCTTAATTACTGAAAATTAAATACAAAGATTACAGATGCTTATAAATCATCAAGCTATTACAGATACTTCAAATGAGCTATATATAATCATACTTGTCCCAAGCAGATCATTGTTGAATATGGATCTTGCATAAATTTGTAGACCTATATATAGTTGATTTTTTCGATTGCAAAATCTAATTATTGAATTTAGTAGCGGGAATGATCCTTATTACACTCAATGCACTAGGTTTCAGTGTTTCTTAGCTTGCGCTGAAGTGTTGTCTGGTATTATGAGTAACAAGTATTGTTTTAAATGTGTATGAACTGAAAATACTTTGATGCAACTCCAGAACTACATGTCATTGATGGAATTCCCCAGCTTATATTTGTAACATCCAATTACACAATTGAGGTTGGTCTTCCTAAACATTCCATGTATCATATTCTTGGCTATATACTTTTGCTAATAATATTATTTTTATATTATTTAAGACTGTAGAGGCCGAGCGGATTTCAGTGGATCATGTAGCACATCTTAAACCATCCGATGGTGGATCGGCTGCAACACAATGTAATTCCTTTCTAATTAGCCAACATAATGATAACATGTTTTTTTTTGTATTTATGCACACTTATATTTTCATTCTATTTGGCTGTATTAAGTTTCATGAGAAACTTGAGAACACTAACAGACATGGGTTTTTTGTGCAGTGGCTGCACATCTTACTGGTATCCATAGTGCTATCAAAATGCTAAATAGCAGAATCAGAGTTCTCCATCAATATCTACTTGCTATGGAAAAAGGTTGAGAACTGCAACCTTAAACCTCGTGCATTTATCTGATATGCGACCATTGCCACAGCCATGGGAAAATAACCTAGGTCGAGGCGGTAGGTTTTTTACCTGCACGCCTAGGCGTGCCTTGGCCGCCTGTGACCACATAGCTTCACCCACACTTATCCTTCTTCATGTCATATCACCTCCACCCCTGTAATTTTAGTTACTTTGCACATTCACCTGCAGTTCCTCTTTTCTTCATCGCATATTGCCACATCACTTCAACCTCCATTCCTATTCTTGCTTCTAATTTGATTGATTGATTTTTTTATGTATCAACTCACATGTCCCTTAAATATTTGTTACTGTCAAGTATCCGTTTTTTTATTTAGTCACATTTAATATGTGGATTTGTTTCATTTACCACCTATTGACGGCTTCAAAACTTGTAAGGTTAGGTTTTGCATCCTTAACATTCATTAAAACAACTGAAGGGCCTGATTTAGTTATTATGCAGATATATTGTATGATTGTACTCAGGAAAGTGCTTGTCAATTCTGTTGTCGACCTTTCTCATGCTGAATACCAGATTCCATTCTTATGGAAGAAGTCTTGGATGACTATGATGATAATTGTGTCCTAAACATTCTATTACTTGAGTATTTGAAACAATGATCATTTTATGTTTAACATGCAGGTGACATTCCCCTTGAAAATTCATTGCTCAGGCAAGTGTCAAGTCTTTTGAGAAGATTGCCAGCCATGGAATCAGAGAAGTTCCAGGATGACTTTTTAATGGTAACATGCATGCTATCTGTATCTTCAGTGAAAAGACAATCTAACGATGAAAATTCCCTCCTCTGTCAGGAGATTGTGCAAGTTGCTCCATAATTGTGAAGCATAAGTTGTTTAGTCCTGATTTAAAAAAATCTTGTAGTATGGTCTTTATGATAAGAAATTCTACCAGTTGTATTTGTATTCATGGAAGTTGCCTTTGATGATACATGCCCTGTGTATCTTCAAGTGAAACGCCATTTTTAATTCAACTGGGTGATCTCAATTGTTAAAACTTACCCATCTTATCAGGTCTTGGTATGTTAGTCTTATAATCACATATCGCTGCATGATCATGAATCAAAATTTGCTCAGTTCCTACTCAGGAAATATAGTAGTTTGACTTTTATAATAATTGAACAATCAGTGACGATTAATCTTTCCTTCTTTTCAGGAATTCAATGACACGCTCCTCATGACTTACCTTGCCATGTTCACCAATTGTTCAAGGTAAAGCACGAACCTCTTGCGATGTTGCAATGTTTCAGATGTGTCCAAATTAACATTGTTGTTCTTATTAACGTAAGAGTTGTTTGGTTATTGCTAGTCCTATTAACAAGAGATCACTATGAAAAGTAGAAGACGACTAAAATATGAGATGCAAACTAAACTAAATGCTTTGACAGTGGCTGGCTACGACCCTCTGAATTGTTGAACTTAAAGCTGTTAAAGTGAAAATGTGGGGAAAGGAAAACTGTTACCCGAGTAGAGTGGCTTTTGATGTGCAGCGTATTCTAATGATTCTCGCGAACTGCAAATAAATTGTCTTAATCCTTTCTAAGTACAGAGAAGTACTCCATTTTTATAATTATGCATAAATTAAGTTTATTGACGTCAGAAGTTTGAACACATAATCAGAGTGCAGGCTAAGGTACACAGCTCCATACTGACCATTCAAACTTACAAAGCCATTTTCAAACTTAACTCTTCTTTTAGGCCTTGTTTGGTTCGTGGAATGAAAATGAAATGAAATCAATTCCTTGATATTTCATTTCCTTTGGGAAATTACAATTCCCATCGATGTTTTTTCCCGGTGTTAGGAAATGCCAAGGAAATTGGAAAGGAAAGTGAATACTTAAAGGAAGGAAAGTGAATCCTTATATGGATGGATGATGGATGTAACACTTTCTCCCCTAATTTTCTTTCTATTGGGAATCACTTGCCTTTCCAACTCAATTCTTTTGGTACCCAAACATAGGAAAGTAATGACTTTCCTTTTCCAACCCAAACCCAATGATTCCGCGAATCAAACGTGGCCTTATAGTTTGTGTACAGAAATCTTATTGGTTGTTGTTGTTGTGATATAATCTACTCTTTGAACTTTCTGCAGTTCCATGAACGACCTTGTAGATAAGTTCAACACCATGTACGACAGACGTAGCGCAAGGGGAGGTCGGAGTGCCTTCATATAGTCGACATGTTCATCATAGTTATATAAGATTTTTCGGTGCAGCTGTATCGGCCACAGAGATTTTGGAAGGAGCATTTTTTTCTTTGTGAATGACCAACTCGTTGCTGGCTTTGCTTAAAAACCCTGTCTTCTGCCTGTTCTGCCTGTGAAATCTGTCAAACACTTGAACATGTACAGAGAAATTATATCCGCATTATCTACATTATAGGGCTATTGTTCTTACAATTTGATGTTCTGTCAATGCACGAAGTCTATAACAAAAATGTAGCATACAGAGGTGCAAGCAGGTTGTAAAGCCTTTTTGTCGTCCAAATATGATTTTAACACTGATGCTTGTTGTCATTGCTCTCGGAATTCTTGGTTGCTTGCAGTAGATCATCTTGTAGTTGCAGTGGGCAACGCGAAGATGATTTTGGTTTCAGGAATGAAACATGAAATTTTGCTGTTGCAATTTTGGTCACAACAGGATTAAGAGGCTGGGGGTGCAACTCGGGCGAGCTAAATCCGAGCCCGATCGGATAACCCTGTTAATGGGTTGGGTTGTGGTTGAAGAAACTCTGGTTCGGGCTCGGATTCGGGTTAAAAGATTTGAACACGCTCAAAAATCGGATTGAGCTCAAAAATCGGATTGAGCTCGAATTCATGTGTTGGGTTACCCAAAGAACCCGAAATCCGACTTATATATATATATATATATATATATATATATATATATATAGTTTCATACTTATTAAATAAAAAGTTTAAATCATATATTTTTTATCCAAACTTTTCAACTCCTTATTCTAAATTTTATTTCAGTTTCTATTTTGTAATGATCGAGATTTTGCTATTTGATTATGTATTTAATATTACTTTTGTTTAAAATTATTTTAAATATTATATTAGAGCCGATAATTCGATGGACACGACTCAACCCCAATCCGATCCTCCGGACTTGGTTTTGGACTTCATATGTTGAACCTGTTGAACCTGAGGTTGGGTCGGACTTGGGCTCGGACTAGGCTTATAATTTATCAAATTGGGCTCGGTGGTTTGAGTTGCACCCCTATAAGAGGAATACGAAGTTCTGTCTGTTTTTTGGTTCAAAAAAGAAGAATCTGTTTGTTTTTAACAGGCATCTATGGGTACGCATCAGTGAAATATGAGTGTACGTATGATTCCCAATTTAGTAACTCAATGTAAGTTGCACTATTAGCAGTTTAAAGATGAAAAGTTATTTAATAGTCATTTGGACGAAAAGAAAAAAAAACACAAAAATAAAAAGTAATAATTTTGAGAATTATTTACATACTGTTTCATATAATATAATACTTTTTTTTTTAATGTCCGGTGTATATGTTCATGTTGGGAACCTTGTTAGCAATCGCCCGAATAAAACTCGTATTATACGCGAATTTTTCCGTATCTTCCATAAACGTATAATACTTACGTACTTTTGACAGATCCAAATCATTACATAAATTTTAAGCATGCGAAGTTTTAAACATGTTCTGTATAAATTATTGACAAATTTGGTACAATAAACATGCTAGGAATCTGTTTAATTAACCAAATTTGATAACATATTTAAGAATGTAAAGTTTCTAACCTCAATATTTTCATTTTTTGAACATTTGACCGAATTTTTGAACATATTTTATTTGCACTGAGTCGATTTATACTCGTACTTTTGTCGTCCCGAATTTTTTCCGTTTGCCGAATTGCTAACAAGGGTTGGCAATTTGGTACAACTCTTTCAAGGACAGGTGGCTATTCAGACAACTCATTCCAAGACATTTTTGTCATATATTTTATTAAATGGAAGGAATAAAATATTTTCTCGTAACTTGAATCCAAGTGATGAGATGCTCCCATCTCAGCCATTTGACCTTAGAGGGATTTGTACCACCGTTTCATATAATCACTTTTCATAACAAAAATATTTCATAATCAAATATACGAAGATAATATGGAAACTTCCTTAGTAAGCTTTATATTTATAATATCACAAAGGCATAAAATATATTTAACTTGTATCTAAATACAATAAACTTTCACATTTATGCACCTTGATAGTATCAACTTTCAAAATTGACAACTTGCTACTATTAAATTTTGGTTTTTTTTAGGGGCACCTCATTTTCTACTAGGGGACAACCCAAAATTTTTTTGAAAAATTTACAAGTTTGCCATTGTGTTTTTTTACTAGGGGGGCAGCCCAAAAAAAAGTATAAAACCCAACTCCATTTTATTTCATCTCTCTCTTTCTTCTTTTCCTACTTCTCTTCCTTCACTTCTTTTTTTTCTTCTACTCATATAAACCTATATCTAACCTAACCTAGGTGAAATTGTCCCCCAAACAAAAATCGTTGAAGATTTTTGGTAGAATACAGTGTCAATCACTTCTCTCATTTATTTGTAAGTCGTCGAATTTATTTTCGTGTTATATTTTAAGTTTTAACCTAAATTTTACATATAAAAGTAGAAATTTTTGTTTAATGTAGAAAGAAATAGATAATGGATCAACCCGGACCATCAAATGCTGGATATTATCCTCCCAACACTTCCGAAGAACACTTTGACGCATCGGAAATCATCGTGGTAACTACATTTGAACTTTACGTGGAGTGGAAAATTGTATTTCGACACAGAGGACTGCCATAAGTGTGGCAGTCCCTCACATATATAGGACTGCCACAACCTGGGCAGTCCTACACTAAGTGAGGGACTGCCACATTTGTGGCAGTCCAGTGAATGTGAGGGACTGCCCAATCTCTGGCAGTTCTCTGTAGGAATGTGTGTTATTTGTATATCACACCAATATGTGATTTTTCTTTTAGTACTATCTAACTAGTTAATCCAGATTTATATATATATAACCCAAATATGAACATTGATCCAAATGGACAATGTTACTTTGAAGTGTCTCAACTTGTGACCAAGAACAAACTTCTATATAAATAATAATACAGACTCCTCTATAAATAATAATACGCTTTATTTAGTTGTTTAGTTTTGACTTTTAACTTCTATTGTAGGACTTTCGATCTTCCGAGGTTGCGGTACATGCTCCAATTGCAATTGATGTAGGGCATTTATTTTCGACCGATCTTTCGTTTCCATCAAGCGACGATGCGGTACAATGGTGTCGAGAAGTTGGAAGGGAAAACAAGTTGGTTCTAGTGATATCCAGATCGGCCCGAAATCGCCCGGGACGACAAAGTGTTATGGTTGGCTGTGAAAGAGGTGGTGTGTTCCGATCGCACAAGAAAGACACAGTTATCCAAGATAACGTAGTAAGAAAGAAAGCCGGAACGAGGAAATGTGGTTGTCCATTCACGATCCAGATTAGAAAAGAAGAAGAAGGGAAGTGGTCAGTACAAGTGAAGAATGGAACCCACAATCATGAGATTGCCGAGACACTATTGGGTCATCCGTATGTCGGACGGTTGAACCCTACGGAGAAGAAGATAGCCGAAGACTTGTCTATTTCCGGTGTTGCACCTAGACAAATATATTCAGTCATACGGCATGAAGATGAGAAGAACACGTCTACGATGAGGTCTATATACAACGCCCTATCTTCTTCGAACGCTGTCCGGAACAAATCAAGAATGGCGATGCAAGAAGTGCTGAAGTTGCTTGCCGATAATCACTACGTTGAGTTCCATAGAACCCATCCCAAGAGTAAGGAAGTAATTTCAATCTTTTGGGCTCATCCAGATTGCACAAATCTGGCCCGGTCTTTTGGCGACGTGTTAGTCCTTGATTGCACGTACAAGACCAACAAGTTCAAGATGCCTCTCCTTCATATCGTCGGATTCACCTCTACTCGGAAAACATTCCCGGTGGCATTTTGCTTCATGAAGAGTGAAAAACTTGAAGACTACACTTGGGCATTGGAGAAGCTGAAAACACTTTACAGCGGTCATACAGAGCCGTCAGTTCTTGTGACCGATAGAGAGTATGCCCTAATAAATGCAATTCACATTGTTTTTCCTCAAGCGGATACATTGCTATGCACTTGGCATGTCAATCGTAATATTGAAGCCCAATGTAAGTTGAAGTTTCATAAGGAGGAAGGTAAAATTGACATGCAAAAATTTCAAGAATTCTCCAATGACTGGAATTGTGTGTGGCGAGCCTCTACGATTGACAGTTACGACGCCGCATGGTATATGTTCAAGGATAAGTGGGAGGCGAGGGAGCCGGCATGCATTACATACATCAAAGATACATGGCTTGACCCGCACAAAGAACACTTCGTCTTAGCATGGACGAATTTGGTGAAGCATTACGGCACGACAACCACCAACCGTGTCGAAGGAGCACACTCTGTAGTGAAGAGACAACTAAAATCATCTCTCGGCAACTTTGTCTCTGTTTGGCAAGCTATACATCTTATGGTAGACCGGACCGTGAATGAAATTAAGGCATCATTTGAGATGAGCTTAAATATAGTCAAGCATGAGCATAGAAAGAATGTACTGTTAGATGCTGTAGTTCGCGTGGTATCACACACGGCGTTGACATTAATATGTGATGAGATTGAAAGGTCGAAGGATGTCGGGTTTGATCCCCAAGTTTGCGGGTGTGTACATCGACATACACTGGGCCTCCCTTGTGCACATCAGATTAATGAATATCGCCGTGAATCCATTCCTATTCCAGTAGAAGCAGTAGATCAACGTTGGAGGCAGCTGTCTATGATGCCTGTGGTGAAGACGAGCGATGATTTCTTCTCTTTGCCAAGTGTGAAACTTCTTCACGCAAGGTGGTTAGCCTCAGTAGCAGCAGAGCGGCAGTCCATTGAGCTTAAAGTGCAAGAAATAGCATGTCCGGTCACTACTACAATGCATGAGCCGACCGTTGTTTCCAATCCTAAAGGCAGGCCTCACACAAGATTGACTAGTTCACAGAAGAGAAGGCTGGAGTCAACTAGGAGAGATCCATCGCACTTTGAGCATGTTGAACGAAGCTTACAGCAAGCTCCGCCCGCACGGAAGGGAAAGCTTGTCATTCGTCGAAAATTGGAGAAAATGGACCTCCCAAGAGAAGATATCGTTGCAAGCCAGACACTGAACATGTATATTGATAAATTCCAACCTGAGATTCGCCGATACATTTGGTCTATTGTCGATGTCCCCGGTGATGGCCATTGTGGATTCCATGTGCTTGCAAGACATCTTGGTTATGATGTCAAAGACGGATGGAAACAGGTAAGGAAGGAGCTGTATGAGGAGTTACAGACTCGTCTTCCATTCTACTCCCGCCTCCTAAGCGAAGAAACGGTTGCAAGTTTGTTGTTAAGTATCCCTTGCACCGACAGTGTTACCGGGACAGACCACTACATGTCAGTCCCGTCTGCCGGCTATTTATTTGCCAATAGGTACATGATACCTCTCATAATTTTCTCGATGGGTATAAGAGAAACATTCTTTCCGATGTGCGCACCTCCGCCGGACCACGGACATTCTAACCTATGTACTATAGGTCACATCGGTGATCACTTTGTCATACTAAAGATGATCGGTCATTCTCCGATTCCTCCACCTTCAACAGTTTGGTACAAAAGAGCACCTGTCGAAGCCAGAGCTTGGACCACACCTTTCGATCATCAAATCGACCATTGTAAGAAGTTGTTGAAGTTTGAGGAGCCAAGAGACTTACCTGCAGACCACTATGACGTCGAAATCGACTGAGTATCAATGTGTTATATGGAGGACCACTTTTGTATAAATTTTGGCATTTTGGTTATAGAGGACCACTTTTGTATACATTAAACTATGAAATATGAAGTCCAATATATGTTTCTTACTTTTATTTATGTCTTATATGTCTTTTATCTGGGTGTTCTACATGTGTGTTTTGTGTGTTTTTTGTGTGAGACGTGTGTGTTTGATCACAGAAAATTCTTGTGTTCACAGAACATTTCAATTTGGACTGCCACACACTGGGCAGTCCTTCACTAGTGTAGGACTGCCCTGGGTGTGGCAGTCCATTCTAAAATGTTCTGTGATTTCATCACAGAACATTTCAATTTGTACTGCCACACACTGGGCAGTCCTTCACTAGTGTAGGACTGCCCTGGGTGTGGCAGTCCTAATTGAAATGTTCTGTGATGAAATCACAGAACATTTTAGAATGGACTGCCACACCCAGGGCAGTCCTACACTAGTGAAGGACTGCCCAGATTGTGGCAGTCCTAATTGAAATGTTCTGTTATGTGTTCACAGAACATTTTAATTAGGACTGCCACAACCTGGGCAGTCCTACACTAGTGAAGGACTGCCCAGATTGTGGCAGTCCTAATTGAAATGTTCTGTTCACAGAACATTTCAATTAGGACTGCCACAACCTTGGCAGTCCTACACTAGTGAAGGACTGCCCAGAGTGTGGCAGTCCTAATTGAAATGTTCTGTTATGTGTTCACAGAACATTTTAATTAGGACTGCCACAACCTGGGCAGTCCTACACTAGTGAAGGACTGCCCAGAGTGTGGCAGTCCTAATTGAAATGTTCTGTGAACACATAACAGAACATTTCACAAGTACATATCCACAAGTACATAATCATACATAATCATCACAAGTACATATCCACAAGTACATAATCAACACAAGAATGATTTCGACATATATCCCAAAATAGTGTTAACACAAGCATCCCACACATTTTAAACATCCAAAATAATGTCAACACCCAAAAATATATCCATACACAAGACATATCCAACCGCTACACAAGACATTTTCAACATCACACAATCCCAAATGACAAATATCACATAAACAAGATATTTTCAACATCCGAAATGCTCGACACAAGTATTCAACATCATACAAGAACGTCAGACTTTCCATACTACATATCATGGCGGGCCTTCGAACGAGACTCCGCATTACGCATGAATGGGAACTCAACCTCGTCGTCGATGCGCTCAAGCTCGTTGGCGACCAAGGTACTAGTTTCGACCAAGACACTAGTGTCACTTTGGCAAGCGCTCCGAAGTGTCTTGGCCAGTTCCTTCGCCCTTCTAGACTGTAAATGAAAGTATAATTGAATTTAGTATAAAGTCAAAACCATCTCGAACTAACTACTAATGCGGAACTCACCATCTTAACCAATGAAGCATACAAGATGTTTTTCGACGGAAGATTTCCAACAGCTGCTACAGGCGCGGGACCCGGGTTTGTAGGGTTCAACAACTTCGGATGTCCGACCCGCCGGAAGTACGGCATGTAGTCCTTGCTGCAGTCAGCCATCAGGGTGACCGGTTGACTCTCGTCTTCCCCAAGCAGGTGCCTTTGCCACTCGGCGTAGACGTCGGTCACCCAGTCGAAAAACGCCGGTTTGTAGTTCAATGGTTGGGTCCCGCGGGGAGGTTCCAACATCCTCAGTGTGCGCTTGGGCACTTTTTGCACGAAGCCAAACTGCCGAAGTACACGATCAGGCATGTACGGCTCCGTGATATCATAGCACGTGATCATGCCATGAAATAAGGAAACTGGTTGGATGGCACGACTCCCCTCGCGCAAATCCCGGTATGGATCCCAAAATACCTGTAGGAAAACAGTTAACAAAAAAAACAGTTGACAAAAAAAAAACTGCCGAAGAAAAAATAAGTCTCAATTTATTACCTCTTCTGCTACCAAATTGTCAAGTACTCCACGAATGGTAGCCAGTACTTGCCAATCTTTCGTTTCCACCTGGTCCGGCCTCCATCGAGCCACTCTAGGAAGGTGTTCAAGGTAGTTTGGGTTCAGCTCACCCCGCCCGAGCATCGGAAAGTGCTCGTATATCCATGCCTATTCAATTTATAAGTTAATAATCACAAAATATAAACAACAAAATAAAGTATACGAGACTAAGTTGTTGGAAGTTTTCTTACATGTAGCAGAGTCTGGCATCCGGCAATTGTCTTAGTCCCGACGCGGGATGCGATGCCTAGCTCGCGGTAAAGATAGGCGAGAATACCGCTACCCCACGATATATCTATGAAGTCATCCACGGACAATAAGTTGAGCATGTACCTCGCGTGTATCGAGGTTCCGGACTTGTCCGAAATGCCCACCGTTCCTAGGACGAACAGCATGTAAGCACGGGCCACCGCGTCGACCAACACATCATCATCCTCATCCAATTCCAGATCCGTGAAGTGCTCCACCAAAAATGACAACGGAATTCCGTATGATTTCTTGAAGCCGGGGAGAGTTGTGAAACTAGTTTCCTCAAGTCCAAGGTTACTTGAGACAAACCTGACGATATTCTCGTACCATTTCACAGATTTTTCATTCGTGTAATGCTCTTTGGTCATTATGCGCCCGGTCACTGGCAGCTCCAGTAGCTGGTAGACGTCGTCCAGTGTAATGGTTATCTCCCCGCATGGGAGATGAAACGTGTTGGTCTCCGGGTGCCATCTCTCCACAAAAGCGGATATCAGGGCACTATCCATTGTCCTGTAGGCATAATCTGCCAGATTGTGCAAACCGCTCGGTACGATTTTCTCCTGGACGGCCTCCGGCAAGCTGCAAAACGGCCAAGACATGATTTTCTTCCCGTGACTCACAGCCCTGAGCATACGATATGTCCTCTGTATATCAAACAACATATAAAAACATAAAAAACATGAAATACATATAGATATCATATACTGAACTACTAGCTTACAAAAGTAATGCACATACCGGGTCCTTCCATATTGCATATGCAATATGGTTCTCAAAAGAAGCCAACATTGAGCAACCTGGAGGCCGGACAGGCGGCTCAGAAGGACCGGCCTCTTCAGAAGGACCGACCTCCTCTTGACGTGGTGGTAGGAATTGGCTAAGTGGCACGTCGTCGTCATCACTGGAAGGAGAAGGAGTACGAGCTCGTTGCTTCGACCGAGCTTGTGCAACCGGGGGGGGGTCTCCGTGTCCCAGCCCGACCTTGGCCCTCGGATTCGGAAATTGTTATCGGGCGCTCAAGAGGACGTTCGGCACGTTCCTTCCGCTTTGATGCGGTGGGACGTATTCTTTTTGGTGCCTCGGGAGGACTGTCACCCCTATAGAGCAATAGATTGTGCGACCGTACAATTAATAACTAATGCAGACTAAAATAGATCTATTATCCCCTAATAGATTGTGCGACTGTTACCCCCTATTCTTACCCCCAGAACTGAGTACAGTAGGACTGCCAAGATTGTGGCAGTCCTCATATACACAAGGACTGCCACAGTCCTGGCAGTCCTCTGTTAATAGAGGACTGCCAGGACTGTGGCAGTCCTTGTGTATATGTGGACTGCCACAATCTTGGCAGTCCTACTGTACTCGGCCAACAGAAACGACTCGCTAGTTTGTCGTTTTCTAGGGTTAGGGTTTGAAGAGATATTGTGGGTTTGTTGTGTTCGAAAATCCCATTTATAAACCCTAAAGACATTATAAACCTAAATTATCAAAAAAATTTCGATATTTCAAACTATTCTAGGGTTTCAAAAAAAATTTATCAAATTATAGAACGAAATTAGCGAAAAACGTACCTAGCATCGGATGTCTTGGACTTGCGTGTCATCTCGTCGAACGTGGGAGAGTTCGTGAAAGAAAATGGGTGGAGGAATTAGGATGAGAATGATGGAGAAATTTTAAGGATTTAGGGAGAAGAGAGCTCTTTTCTTTTGGAGGAGAGAGAGAGTGAATGATGAAATGAAATGAAAAAAAGACTTTGGGGGGTTGGGCTGCCCCCTAGTAAAATTTGGGCTGCCCCTAGTAAAAGTTCCACCCAATGGGCTGTCCCCTAAGTAAGGGCTGCCCCCTAGTAAAAATGGGTGTGCCCCTAAAAAAAACCTAAATTTTTGAGTTTGCAAGTTAATATCAAGATCTATTATTTTTGTTGCAAGTTAATATTATGAATTATTTCTTATTTTACAAGCTAATGCCATGAAATATCATTTGTTCATGATATAACTTGCAAAATAAGTAGTAGTTTATGTTTTTTTTTTCTTTCTCACAATTAGAAAAAGAAGAAGAAATGAGTAAGTAGTAGTTTATTTATGGTAGTTTATGGTATTAACTTGCAAAATAAGTGATAGTTTATGGCACTGTTTTATAAATTTGAAAATATTAATAGTAAGTTATCAATTTTAAAAGCTTATACTAGTCAGTTACACAAATATTAAAGTATTAAAGTTCATAATATTTACGTAATTATTAGCCTAAAATCATTAATATTGTTCATAATATTAATATGATAATGGCTAATAATAGGAAAAATTTAAATACGAATCATATAATTCACTTAATTTTCAAATTACATTTGCCAGTGCAGTATTGTTCCAGTGGAAATGGAGCAAGCATCGGACTTGATGGGAGGGTTAATAATCTATACTATTATATAACGAGAAAACTTGAGCATCACCGTGAAACATTTCTTTTTAAATATTCCGTTGCATATGCTTATCAATTAAAATTATTCATTAAAGTTAATAAGAGCAAATAGGTAACTATAAGAGATGTCTTTTTTGGTCTTCCTAAATAGTCTTGTATGATATATTATCTATACTACTATATAACGAGAAAACTTGAGCTTCACCGTGAAACTTTTTCTTTCAAATACACCCTTGCATATGTTTATTAATTAAAATTATTCATCTATCTATACTACTATATAATGAAAAAAGTTGAGCTTCACCACGAAACTTTTTTTTTCCAAATATATCCTTACATATGTTTATTAATTAAAATTATTCATTAAAGTTAATAAGGACAGCTAGGTAATTACGGAAGGTGTTCTTTGATCTTCTAAATAGTCATGCATAATATATTAATATAATAATAAATTTATAATAATTAAAATAGTTATCTTCTAGTCTTCCTAATTAGTCTTAATAAAGATTAGAATAATTTATAAAATACGTGCATCGCACTTGCATATATAATAGTACTGTTATATAGAATCTTTTGTTCACCCATCAAAACTAGAATGTTTATTCACCCTCCAACAAAAAATTGACACGTGTCAAATCCATTCAACATAAACCACTTTGGAAGTGAGTTTGTAAACATTCAAAGTGGTTTTGACTAAAGAATTTGACACGTGTCAATCCTTTATTGGGAGGTGTCATGACCCGGTCCCCAAATACTTGGGTCGAATCGGATCATGCCCAGCCTGCACCGTTGATGAGACGGCGGCAGTAAGCTGTAATCCATATCCAGGTAATCAACAACATTTGAGACTAAAATTTTCCACAACATTTATTTAAACGATAATTTAAACTTGTTCTTGATACAAGGATTCATAACTTGAAATAACACAGAAACAACTAAACTCTCAAAAAGTAGCATCTATGGAGACGCCACATCATCATCATCAGCTGGAAGTACCGCCGGGTACAAATCAGGATCATAATAGTTATTGATCAGCATCTCCAGGTCATCAGTAGTACCTACGGTTATCCAGTCAGGAAAGGAGCAAAGTACAGTTCATGCAAATTTTAACAATTAAAATGACAATTAATATCATGCACTTTTAAACAGTTTGAAGATGAAACAGTTTTGAAATACAGTACAGTGATATGAATAGGTAATGAATATGACCGGATTGGGTTACAGTAGTATCCTAGCGATACGGTATGGCTTGTCCCCGTGTGAAGAGGGGAAAGCTAATACAGTCAGTTATCCTAATTTTGGATTTGGCCATATCCACTACTCTACTCCCCCAGTCCCCAACAGTACGGTCAGTACTCTCGAAAGAGTTCGTGTATAACAGTGGTTTAAAATTGCAATGAAATGATTATTAAAATAATCGTAAATCCACATAAATGTACTTGCCTTAAATTTCTCAGGTTGGACGAATTTGGTACTTCGGAATTTGAACAGTCACACTCTTCTTTGAAGTCCTACATTCCGGAAATTTTGTCTCAGAAACCACAACTCTAGAATTATCTAATTATAATCTCTAGATTTTGTTTCCTAGTCAATTTTTAGTCTTGTATTAATCAACACAATCAAAACACGCTTTTCTAGTGCGTTACAAATTAGGAAATCCAAATTTATGTTTTATTCCGGAAAACTTATTTTTATCAATTTATTGGGAAAAATTTAGTATTTTATAATTATACATATAAATATATTTTTCTTTTCTTTAAGTGAGAAAATCATGAATTTCTAACTAATAAATAATAATATTAATTAATTCTACACGTTCACAATCCCAGAAAATCCACAGGTGAATCCTACTTATTACAAATTACAAAAATAAATAAATGAGCTTATGCTCTTACATTTCCATGAATTAAAATAAGAGGAAGAAAATGTTAGTCTTGTAATTTACCTACAAAAATTACATAATAATAATAACTAATAATTCTAATTTAAAAATAAAATAGAATGAGTCTCAGAACTGGTCCAATCTTCACTTACAGCTACTCTGCCTCAACGTCCGGACAAACCGGTGCGTTTGTATTTCACTGGGGCCCATTGACCGATAAGGTCGTCGCCCAAAAATATTATCATTTTCGAAAATCATTTTAAAATCATAAAATCAAAATTTTATAGAAATTTCGGCAGCATTCCCTCTATTTTCGGGATAACCAAAAACTGGAAAATGCGTCGATTTTTCTGAAAAATAATCTCAACCAACATATACAAAATTCCCAAGTCCACAGATACTAAGGAATTTTCCGAACCAACATGAATTAAGAAATTCCCACATAACAAAATACTAAGAAAACCAACAGAATCATAATCCAATTAATATTGGCTAAACCACAGCATCCGAAATATTTTCGGAAAACCAATAATTTCCCACAGAACTCTTTCCAAAGAGTTCGCGTAAAATCACAGAACCCAAAAGTCAGAGGACAAAGTCCGAAACCAGAAACGTAGCCGAAAAACCGAATTTTCCGAAGAAAATTCCTGGACCAGATTTCATCATAGACTAAGAGAACTATGGGACTAACAGAAATTACCCAAAAACGAAGGAATCCGAAGTGATGCATCGGACTCGAAACACTGACAGAGTGCACGGCCACGCCTAGGAGCAGATCCTACGGAAACAGCACCAGAGAACGGGAAACGTCCCGAAAAGAGCCAGAGACTCGCGGTGGCGCCGGAGCTCGGGGTTTGGCAGAAAGCCGCTGGAGGAGATCGGGTCGCCGGGGAGTGACTCGGCGGCGCAAAGGGCACGCACGGCCAGAGGGGCGGCGTCTGGCTCGCGGTGAGCGGCGGCGAAAGATGCGCCGGACTCGGGTCGGCCGGGAAGAGGGCCGCGCGGGATTGGCTCAACGGGTGATGGATCTCCGTCTCAAGTCCCAGAAACTAGGGCACGGATTTGGGGAATTTTCGAAAATTTGTTGGTGATGGTGAATGGAAGGATGGGAGAGGGTTAAATAGGAGAGGAGAAGAGGGGGTTACCGGATCTTGAAGGGTCGACGGCGGTTACGGAAGGGGAAGGGGATGAGCCGGCGGTTGAGGAGCGGCCAAACCGATGGCCATCGGTTCCAAATGAAGAGAAATGAAGAGAATGGTTTCTCTTCAAAACTCAGTGAGTTTCCAATCTAATTGGTTTAATGGGTTTAAATGAGAGAAAATGGGCTGTAATGGTTTAATGGGTTTATTGGTGTAAAAATATAAGCTTGATGGGTTGTACTAGAAGATGGGCTATTGGGTTTATGTAAGTATTTGGATTTGGGCTACCTATGATGGGCTCTAAATCATGGCTAATGAAAAAAAAATTTAAGTATCCTTTTCCTTAAGAAAAATTAAAATTCATTAACTCCTAAAAATTAATTTAAAAATATTTTTAGGTTCAAAATTTGGGTTCGTGTCTGGGCCAGACAAACAAAAATCCAAGTTCATTATTTTGAAAATAATTTTCTATCAGAATATTAATCTAACCAACATTCAATTAGAAAAATTAACAAAAATTGAAATTCTAGAATTGTCTCATTCAAGTTATTCAGAATAATTAAACTAAAAGTTACGGGTTTCACAGGAGGTGAATAAACACCCTAGTTTTGGTGGGTGAACAAAAATGAACTCCTACTATATAACGAAAAAACTTGAGCTTCACCGTGAAATATTTCTTTCCAAATACACCCTTGCACATGGTTATTAATTAAAGCTAACAAGGATAGCTAGATAATTAGGTGTTCTTTTGTCTTCCTAAATAGCTTTGCATGATATATTAATATAAATAATAAATTTAGAATAATTAAGATAGTTATCTTTTAGTCTTTGTATAATAAAAATTAAAATAATTATAACATTTTTTAATAATAATTTATAAAACTGGAAATTGCTGAGAAACCCAATTTCGAGATTGATTTTTATTAAAAAAAACCACCCGCAGGATGGGTTTTATGAAATGCCCAGAATTATATATTTTCACGTCAAGTATTCCAAGATTCCCCGTAGATGCTATGTATTTACAAAATTAATACCATAACTACCCCTCCGCACAAACTCATATCTGGATTGCGATTCTCGTCTTCTTCTTCTTCACGAGAGATCTGAATCCCATTGCTCTCATCTTCAGCAGAGATCGCCAAGATCGTTCGTAGTTCACTATGCTTTTTTCAGTCGAACTCCGATCATCGTTCATCTTCTTCTTCTTCTTCTTCTTTTTCGACAATTAGGTCAATTATAGAGAGAAGATCTTCTTCTTCTTCTTTTCCATAAGGGTTAGCATCATTTTGAAAGAAGAACGAAAACTCTTGAATCTTTATTCATGTCAAATTTTTTTCCACAAAAAATAAAAAATAAAAAATTAGGTTTCTGTCAATAGTTCTCTGTCGATATAACACGAAGAATAGTCATTCTTCTGCATTTTAACAAAGAATGCCATTCTTCATGTTACAAACACGGAGAATGACATTCTCCGTGAGAATGACATTCTCCTGTGTTTTTACATTTGAATGATCATTCTCCGTGTCATTTAGAACGGAGAATGGCCATTCTCCGTGTAATTTAGCACGGAGAATGGTCGTTCTCCGTGTTAAATGACACGGAGAATGGTTATTCTCCTGCGTTTTAACACTGGGAATGGCCATTTCTCGTGTAAATTAACACGGAGAATGGCATTCTCCATGTTAATTTACACGGAGAATGACATTCTCCGTATTTCTAACACGGAGAATGACCATTCTCCTGCGTTTTAACACTGGAATGACCATTCTCCGTCTTAAATTACACGGAGAATGACCGTTCTCCGTGTAAATTAGCACGAAGAATGGCCATTCTCCATGTAAATTAAGACGAAGAATGTCATTCTCCGTGTTACTAACACAGATAATGGTCATTCTCCGTGTAAATTAAGACGGAGAATGCCATTCTCCGTATAAATTAAGACATGGAATGTCATTCTCCGTGTTACTAACACGGAGAATGGCCACCCTCATGCAAAATTAACATTCTTCGTGTTCTAACACGGAGAATGGTCATTCTCCTGCATTTTATGGTCAGTTGAAACTTTGGAGGGCCATAACTTTTGACTGAGAGGTCGAAACGAGGTCCGGTTTGTCGCAAAATGAGCGTATCTTCGAGGAGCCTGAGATTAACAGCTTTTTAGTTAGTCGGCCTTCCGAAATTTTAGAATCGCAAAAAAATGATGTTTGGACCTCCGTTTTAGCATTTTTTGCCGTTTGTCTCGGTCTTTCCAAAATTTTTCGACGAGTTTTTGAAGATTTTTGAGGAGAAAACCTAGATTCGAAAGTGAGCAACGTATGGAAGAAGATGAAGTATCGAAACGTTTTTTTAAGAGTAGTTTCGTGGATGTTTTCAATAAATTAGAAGGAAGGACAAAAAGGTCATTCGGAACCCTTTTTATATATTTTTTTTTTGCTAATTCTGGACACGCGATGAAATGTTATTGCGCGGTGGATTTTTCATAAAACTTTTTCGTTTTTTGGACATTTCATAAATTTTTTCTTTATAAAATATATTAGTAATAATAATAAAAGCTCAAACTACATTTTTGACGGGTTTCAAAATGCTGGTGTCTTCCGACTCCAAAACCCCAAAAAATAAATCCCCAAATTCTAAAACCCTAATTTCCTTTCCATGCCCAATCTCAGCGACGCAGTCAGTATATAAATCCTACCGAGCAATCCGGAGCTAGGGTTCCATCTCATTATCAGTAATTTCTGCTTTTTTTTTAGGTTAGGGTTTCTCTTCGTTTTCCGTTTCTGTTCAAAGTAACAGTTTAAGGAACCAAATTAAGCAAAATATCACACTTTCTTTTCACTCCCCTCGGTCCAAAATCATCACGACCGAATCAAAATTGGATTTTTTTTTCTCGCTCTTTCGATCAATGTTCTTTTTTGTTTCGTTTATTTTTTTCCTTTTTTCAAACGAACGAAACTGAACCTAGACTATAATTTTCTTCTTTGAATGGTTTCCTATAGTAAAGGTCAGACTTTTATTTGATTAGAGTCGGGAATCAGAAGGCAGCCTGAACATGCTCTCCTTGCCCACCATTCGCAGACTCTGCGCCGCCTTCGATGCCATCGCCGCCGTCATCATTGCCGCAAACCTCTGCAAGTCCAGAACCAAAACCGACATCGCCAGCCGCGACACCTTCCCCACCATCGCCGCCTGCCGAGCCGCCGTTGCTGCGAAGAATCGTGCAAACCACAACCACGAAACCAATAGTCCGCCGGAGTCGGTACCCGTATCCGAGCCGGCGCTCTTGAAGATCAAGAAGGAGAGGGACCCGGAGAAGCTGTTCCTACTATTCGAGGCGAACGCCTGCAACCGCCTGGTAGTTGAGAACCGCTTCACCTTTGAAGATACCGTGTCGAGGCTCGCCGGGGCTGGCCGCCTCGACCTCGTCGAGCAGCTCCTTGAGCACCAGAAGGGGCTTCCACAAGGCCGGCGCGAAGGGTTCATGGTCCGGATCATAATGCTATATGGGAGGGCTAGGATGCCGGATCATGCTTTGAAGACCTTCAGCGGGATGCACCTCTTCGGTTGTCGCCGAACTGTCAAATCGTTCAATGCCACACTTAAGGTCTTGCACGAGAACCGAAGATTCGATCAGCTTCAGAAGGTTGTTGACGAGGGTGTGGCCGAACTGGGGATTGTGTTGGATGATATCTCGTATAATATCATTATCAAGTCAGTATGTGAAATGGGTACTCTGAATGCTGCTTACTCGGTCATGGTAGATATGGAGAAGGCAGGGATTAGACCAGATGTTGTTACGTATACGACACTCATGTCTGCATTCTATAAACTCGGTCAACGTGAGATTGGTGATGGTCTATGGAATCTCATGGTGCTCAGGGGTTGCTCGCCGAATCTAGCTTCCTATAATGTCAGGATTCAGTTTCTGATCAACAGGCAGAAGGCTTGGCAGGCCAATACCTTGATCCGAAAGATGGATCTTTCTGGTATAAAGCCTGATGAGTTGACTTATAATCTCATTATCAAAGGATTTTGCATGATTTTTGAACTCGACATGGCTAAGAGGATATTTTTTGCTATGAATAGGAGGGGATGCAATCCAAACAGCAAGATATATCAAACAATGGTTCATTATCTGTGTAAAGGAGGGGAGTTTGA
Organism: Iris pallida; assembly: GCA_029216955.1. Classification (NCBI taxonomy): domain Eukaryota; kingdom Viridiplantae; phylum Streptophyta; class Magnoliopsida; order Asparagales; family Iridaceae; genus Iris; species Iris pallida. The sequence goes on from JANAVB010006394.1 coordinate 7,571,757, forward strand.
TATGGCATTCAGGCTATGCAAGGATAGTATGGAGAGGAATTGGTTTCCAAATGTCGACACTACTAATAAGTTGTTGAAAGGACTTGTGTCAATCTCAAAGGACATCAATGCCAGGGAGATCCTGAAGTTGGTTCAGGGAAGAAGGACTCCTTATTCAGCTGATGAGTTGAAGACCTTTCAAGACATATTGTCTCGTGGCGTGGCAGCACAGAAATAGGAATGACAGTGGAATACAGTTTGTAGGTGTATAATTTTTTATGATGGAAAATGACAACAGCAAAGTTTTCATCCCAATTTTATGGAGGAGATATCCATCTATTTCATTTACATTCTTTCATTGTTCAGAGGCTTCTGACACTATTCTTTGAGTATATGGATCATCTTATGGAAAGAAGGCTCTATAGAGCTACGTACAAGTAAGTTGAAAGAAGAGCTTCTATGTTTATTTGTATAAATCAAGAATAGTTTCTTTTTGCATATTATGCTATTTACGTTAAGATAGATTACAAATTTCTTGTAATCCATTCTGATTAATGTTGCTGACATGTTAGGATTGTCATTCCTTTTAACTTTTTGGCTTAATCTGTTATAGAGATGAATGCAATTCCCTATTGAAAATTGTATAATCTTACCTCTTTGTCCAGGCCTTGTGGCAGTAGTAGCGTACATCAAACTTCCGATGACGCTAGCGTACTCCAACTGCCTGACGCTCTCCTTCGAATTTGGCTCCAGTTTCAGATCACTCCTGTACGGTGTATCAATAATAGGAAGATCTTGATACCCGTAGCGAGTGAGCATCTTCTCAATGTAATGAGACTGTGACAGCGCTATTCCAGTGCCTGTCCGGATGATCTTGAGCCCCAAGATTACGTCGGCATCCCCCAAGTCCTTCATACTGAACTTGGTCGAGAGGAATTTCTTTGTCTCTGTGACGCAGCTTAAATCCGTACCTAGGATTAGCATGTCGTCCACGTATAGACAAACGATTACTCCTCTTCCGTCAGCAAACTTCGTATAGACACACTTGTCTGTTTCACTGACCCTGTAGCCATTTGACCTTATCACCTTGTCAAACTTCTCATGCCACATTTTGGGAGCTTGCTTCAAACCATACAGAGACTTCATCAACTTGCAGACTTTGTCTTCCAGACCTCTGACGACAAAACCTTCTGGTTGTTGCATGTAGATCTCTTCGGTCAGCTCGCCATTAAGGAATGCCGTTTTGACATCCATCTGATGTATCACCAGCTTGTGTATTGCTGCTAAAGCAATTAACAATCTGATAGTTGTCATCCGAGCTACTGGAGCATAAGTGTCAAAGTAGTCGATCCCCTGCTTCTGAGCAAACCCCTTGGCCACTAGCCTGGCCTTGAACTTGTCAATGGTTCCATCTGCTTTCATCTTCTTCTTGAAGATCCATTTGCATCCGATGGGTCTTGCTCCTTCTGGTAGGTCGACCAATACCCATGTGTTATTGGAGGTGATTGAGTCAATCTCGTTGTCAATCGCCTCCTTCCAGAATATAGCATCTCTGGTCTTCATCGCCTCATCATAGGTAAGCGGATCTGCTTCCACATGATAGGTGACGAAGTCATCTCCGAAGTCTTTCGGCCACCTCGCTCGCTTAGTTGACGGCACAGCGAGTTCTGGTTCAGCTGGTGTCTCCTCGACAACAGCTCCATCTTGGACTACTGGTTCGATAAAGACCTCTGTCTACTTCGCACCCTCATTATTCTCCGGAATGTCCGCGAGAACAATGTTCTTGTGCCTTGCAAACTTTTCTTCAAAATATTCAGCATCGCGAGATTCGATGATATGGTTTGACTCGATATCAAGGAATCTCCGAGCATCACTCTTCTCGGCATACCCCAAGAAGATCGCCTTCGTAGTCCTTGTCTCCAGCTTCTGAATCTTCAGATCCGGGAGCTTCACATAAGCCAGGCACCCCCACACTCGAATGACATTCAGGTTGGGTCTGACTTTGAACCAGAGTTCATGAGGAGTTATGTCGGAAGTTGCATACGGCACTCTGTTCAGAATGAAAGTGGCCGTTAATGCAGCTTCTCCCCAATAGCACTTTGGGAGACCCGCAGTCAACAGCATAGAGTTCATCATCTCTGTCAACGTTCTGTTCTTCCTTTCTGCTACTCCGTTGGATTGTGGAGAATACGGAGCCGTCGTCTCGTTGATGATTCCATGTTCTTTGCAGAATGATGAGAATTCATGAGACCTATATTCCCCACCTCGATCACTCCTCAGCCTCTTGAGTTGTTGTCCAGTTTGCCGTTCAGCCTCGGCCCTGAACTCCTTGAACTTCTCGAATGCTTCGTCTTTAGATTTGAGTAAATAGACGAAGGCATACTTGGAGAAGTCATCGATGAAAGTAATGAAATACTTCATCCCGACCTTTGTAGAGAATTGTTTGAAGTCACAGATATCTGAGTGAACCAACTCCAGAAGATCTGTGCTTCGATGGACCCTGTGGAAGGGTTTCCTAGTGATCTTCGTCTGAGCACATATCTCACATTTCTCTACCTTACCCCCACACTTGGAGATAAGTCCTAGACTAGACATTTTGTTTATTCGCTTACAATGAACGTGTCCTAGTCTATTATGCCACAACTCAAGAGAGTAATTCAAACTAGTGATAGCATTGACATTATTATGCTGGGTTACAACAAGCTGAATTTTGTACATTCCTTCAGTCTGAAAAGCTTTCCCGAAGAAAGTACCCTTCTTGGACATCACCATTTGGCCAGCATTGATGTCCATCCTCAAGCCTGCGTTGCAGAGCAGGCTCCCAGAGATCAGGTTCTTTGCGATTGCAGGAACATGCTTCACACCTTGAAGCGTCAGAATGTTCCCCGATGTAAGCTTCAGCTCCACCGTCCCGATCCCCAATACTTCAGCTTGTGCCTGGTTCGCCATCATGACTTTCTCGGAAGTAGGCTCATAGGAGACGAACCAGTCCTTATCTGAACAGACATGACATGTCGCGCCAGTGTCTATCCACCAGTCCAAGTCTGCCCCCACAGTTGCAACCTGTGCTATCATGGCAACCTGATTAGTAACCAAAGAAACCTTGTTAGGCTCACCTTGCTCTTTGGGCTTGGACTTGCATTCACTTTTATAGTGACCCTTCTTGCCACAGTTGAAGCAAGTCACATGGGACTTGGACTTCTGTTGCTTGAATCCTGGACCCTTCACTTTCAGATTCGAGAAGTCCTTCTTCTTGTGGTGAGAAGCCGCCTGCTTCCCTTTGTTCTCTCTGGTGGCTTGAACCAGATTCGCCGTTGCTAGTTGCTTGGACAGGGCGTCCAACTTCTGTTGAGAGCGCATCTCGTTCTCAACATGAATCTCGCTGAGGAGATTATCCAGGCTAATCTCCATCTTCTTCCTATGCATCCTTGCATAGATGTTGCTCCATCCTGGAGGAAGTTTTGCCACGATCCCTCCAACGACGAACTTGTCGACGAGGGGCATGCTATCGTCCTCCAGTTTCTGGCGCAGCTTCAGGAACTCTTTCACTTGGGGCAGCATGGTCTTCTCGTCTTCAAAGACCCATTTGTGGTATTTTTCAACCATGAACATCTTCGACCGGGCCTCGTCGTCGTCATACAGCTTCCCCACGGACTCCCAGATCTCTTTGGCAGAAGTCCTCTTTGTGTAGGACTCGGCCAGAGAGTCTTCCATGGAATTCAGGATCAGCAGCCTGCATATGCTGTTATCCTTTTTCCACTTCGTCTGCTTGCTCATAGCAGCGGCCAAAACAGCAGCAGATCCTGTTGCTGGAACGATTGGTTCTTCCTCATCCAACACGTGATCAACATCCACGAGTTGAAGGTTCAGAGTCACCTTTCGCTTCCAGATCTGGAAGTGTTCGCCGTCGAATTTCTCCAACTTGTTAAAGCCGGTATCGACAAGCGAAGCACGAGTGTTTTCCAACGAATCGTATAGCTTTGAGATTGTTAGTCTATTTGCAAACAATCGATGAAAAAACTCAGTTGCAATCCCTAAGAAGAGATGCAAAGAAAGCAGTTGCAATCCCTAAAAAAGAGATGCAAATAATGCTGATTGCGTAGCCTAAACGATTAAAAAATCGAATCGCGTTTGCAATAGCGGTTTCTCGAAGGCAACAAGAGATGATCAACAACAGTTGAGTCTCAGATTCTCGAAGGCAACAGAAAGAGGGAGGAAGAAGAAGAGCGGATCTCGCTGGGGTGTTGAACACCGGCGCTCAAAGCTATACCCGCAGTACGGATAAGCTCCCAGGAACCAGCAAGTTCAGGAGAACTTCTGGAACGCTCGTAAGTCAATATTTGAGACTTGAACGGACTTCCTGGACTTAACAGACTCCCTCAACTCTCTTCTTGGTGCATCTTTCAAAGGAGGCCAAGGGGCTCTATTTATAGAGAGGAGTTGAGACTTCACCTCTTCTCCTATCCGATGTGGGACTAAAATACCAATACTCAAAAATAGAGTTTGATATTTTAGATCATCCCACAATCAGCATAGAAGTGTGCCAGTCCACGTCTACCCCCCGAACCCTCCCGTGCATGCACGAGACATCTTGGAGTCCGCGTCCGAGTCCGAGTCCGCACAACAAAAATTAACTTGCATCCTTGTTGGATTTAATCCTTTTTCCTTCTAGGAAAATACTTCCACATGGCACAAACTTGTGCCCCACTACACCTCATGTGCACACCTCAACACAAGCAATGCATTATATTGAGATACTCACCATTTGGTGTAGCCGATGTGGGACTATCTTTTCTAGTCCAAAGGCAAAAACACCAACATATATATTAAAAATTCTAAACCGACTAGTCTCCGAGTTGTCCGATTAATCCGTAGTCCCCACGAACCGACTAGCGGCCGACTAAGCGATTTTTACAACCTTGAAAAAAAGAACCATGGCATTAAGACTCCACTTCCCTTCTCCATTTCCTCCACCCCCTCTTCTTTCTGTAACTCAAACTCAAGAAGATCCCCAAGACTTCAAACAATGAGTTCCAGTCCTCAGGACCAGAAGCCTCCCAATGATACATGCAGCATCCCCTCCCTATGGATTTGACAGAGGACAACATTAGACAAGTTTTGGTTGATTCCAGAACAGAGGCAAGTTGAATCCTCACTTGACTATTCTCCATTAATCTTTACATAGTTTTGGTATACTTGCATAGTTGAGTGGCATATAGAGTAATGTGCGAGAATATCGACTACTGTTTGTTCATGATTATGAGACAAAGTGTTGCTCTTGTTGGATGGTGGCTTGTGTTCAATAAGGAGTTGAAGACACAAAGAATGGGCTAGAAAATGAGCCAAAGCAACAGCTACAATAACCGCTATTCCGGCTGGCCCTATCCGGAATACAGGAATTTCCATAGCCTAGTGCGCACTAGCAACCGGCATACTGGTTTCCCAAGCTGCTATATTGGATTTTCCAGAGTCTAGTGCAGAGTACGCATTAGCAACCGGCAATACCTGTTCCCAAACCGGTATACCGGTTTTTCCAATGCATCGTGTCCACAAGTGTACACCGGAAGCGGAATACCGACGGCATACTGGTTGCCTATGCGGAATTCCAGTTTGGGGTATTTCAACAGACGGGTTAGATATAAAGTATGTTTTTCAACGGTTAGGATTGCTCTCGACTTGAAAAAGTTAACCTATAAAAGGGTTTCTAAACCTTAAATAGGTGTTCTCAAGAAAATTTATGGTGATGCTAGTTCGTTGGAGCAAGCCCTAAGGAAACTAAGGGATTTGATAGAAGAAGAATGAAGAGAGCTCGTTGAAGATCTCGTAAGGGAGGGTTCATGCGAAAAGGTGTTCTTTTATAAACTCTTGTAAAAGTTTTCTTTTGATTCAATATCCCGTTACCCCGTGGACGTATGTGACCATGCTATGTCTTGTGTTCTTGTGTTTGCGATTATTTTCAGTTACTTATTCTTTGTTTATTCGTTGTCATAAAGGACGTTCTGCTCTTGATCAGGTTTCTATACTTAGTGTGCTTACTCTTAACCTGCATAATTATTTACCACAACTTGGATTTAATTATGTGCAACCACATGGCCATATATTGAAAAGTGCTTTTTTGCTAGAATGTTGTTTTTTTTTGTGAGAGAGATGGTTGGAGTAAATTCTCTCGCGTTTCGTTAAAGATAGTTAAAAGAGACATCAAACAAGTCCCAACTACAAAAGGAGAAAACTCTAATAGAACGAAAAAAGATTTTTTTTAAAAAAGACTCCAAAAAAGCTGCAATAAATAACTCTGCTGTAGAGTTCGTGGACTACATATTGAACTACCCTTCATCATTGAATGACAAGGGAGGATGCATTCACAACTCTCAGGGGGCTCGAGTCCCTACTGGACTTTGGGAAAACAAAAAAATAGTACAAAGCCCATAGAAGAAAAAAATGTTTAAAACTACTCGGTAAATTAGTTAGCTAGTATGCCACTTGAAAATATTCAAAATCTCTTCTACTATTCTCTAAACATTATTCTTGCTTTTCTCTACTCTAGTGACATTTGAACTGTGTTGTTAACAATAATATTTTATTGTTAGTTTGTTGGGTTGTTTTAATATCCTCTTATCTAGTTTTGACATTTGCAAGTGTTAATCTATCTATTTATAGACCTTGAGCCTAATGAATGCAATCCAGCATTTCGGCAATGCACTCTACTTTATTATGGTATCATAGCTAGGCTCTCTAATCCTAGTTGTCACTTTTTTTTTTTCCTTTATTCATCAACCTAGGATCCATCTTCTCTTCCAATTTTCTTCTTCTTCGACGAATCCTACTACTCCAATGAACCACTGCTCGTATCATAGTCCAAATTGCTCCGACATCATCCCAGTTCGAAGCCATCATCTCCAGATCATCGTTATGGAATGGGTATCCTGTTCTAGTCTCCTTCTTCAGCCTCGACTCCGTATGCAATTGTTCGTGCCACCACCACTACCCACCACTACCGTATACCAACCAAGTGAAAGCACCTTAGGGGGGGGGGGGGGGGGGGGGGGGTTGAATAGGGTAATGAAAATTGAGCACAATTAAAGATTCTAATATCCAATTTAAAACAAGTCTTATGAGTAAGGAAATAATCAAACACCCGATGTATCCTATCATCCTCCAGGAACTTCACTCCCAAAACTCTTTCCGATTTTAATCCACTATTATAAAAATAGTAACAATGCGGGCTTTGATTTGAAAACCTCGTCAACTTCTACCAACAAGCTTTGATCTGAAGGTTTGCCGACTTAAAATAAAACACGAGCTTTGATATGAAGGCACATTGACTTCAACCGCTTACAAAAGAGAAAGGTTGATCTTCTTGATCACAAGATGAAGATCCTATAAAGCTCACAATATCACTCTTGGATAAAATTTTGGACAAATGGAAGTTCTTAGGTATTTGGAGAATTGTTTCTTGGTGACATGCAAGTATTTGGTGTTTGAGATTGTATATGCAAAATTTTAGCTCAAGAGATGGATTGAAAGAATGACAATAAGACCATATATAGCCCACAAAACAAATATAGTCGTTACCAGTATATTGATAGTGTACTAGTTACCAGAATACTGATAGTGTACTCGTTACCAGTATGCTGACGATGTACTGGTAAGTTGTAACGACTATATTTGTAGCTGTTGCAGCTTATTACTGGGCAAACATAAGGCTAGCTGAATGCTAATAGTATTCTACCAGTATACTGTGAGGGGAGTAAAAATACATGCTGGAATGAAATGTTTTTGGGTGGTACAATGCTGGTATACCAGCAGTATGCTGTTTTGCTGAAACAGAAAACTGCCTAATGTAGATGCATGATTTTGAATATGTTCAGGTTGGAATTAGCCCAAAGTGTCTATACATGGTAGAAAGGTTTGAATTTTTTAGTTTTCAAAAAGCTACTTTGCAAGACAAAATAATGTATGTAGTTCAAGATATGGCTCAAATAGTAAAGATGTGTGGGATTGGACCGCATAGAGTATTTTGCAGACGTGTGTAATCTTGTGTCTGGATTTGACAAGGTTAGAGACGTATTTTGGAAAACTTGTGAATATATGACTTTTAGGTATGTAAGTTTAGTTTCCAAAAAACTAAGTTGCAAATAAAAAATAATGTCTACACCTCCAAATATGATTAAAACAATGGAAGGGCGTCGCTGAATGCAAATGCAAATCTAGAAGTACTTTGATATTTGAAAGTATATTTTAACTCCTAGCTTGTGAACTATCTAAATATAATGCATCAAGAATAATATGTTTTATGTCTTATATAAGGTTTGGTTGGTTGAGCGTCCAAGTGCACCTCATTCTCTAAGTGTTACATCGCTATCCTCACTGAAGACATAAAAGTTAACAAATTACACGAACAAAAAGTCTTCGAACAATCTTCGGTTTAATTTGTCTTCACTTGGCTCGAGTTCTTGTATCTTTGGCCTAGTATCATTTCCTTATATCATCGACAGATGTCGTTGAATAACCTTGCTTTGAAGTATTTAAATTGTTTTCCTACAAAATAAAGTTAGGTATGCAGAGAAATATACATAAGAGCAAGCAAGTATTCGTATCATATCCAAACTAATATGGATATCACAAAATAGTGAATACAGATGTGGATGATAATAATAGTTAAACACTAGGACTTTGCCTTAGTCAAGTAATTAGTGATTACATAAACATTAGTGACTCAATAACAATAAACTTAACCAATTAATCATACTAATCATTGGGCTAACACGAAGCACAGTCCACGTTGACCTTGTCTCTTTCTTGCATTAACCAGAATGGCCCAATTTCGCCTGCATCGTCCTGATCATCCATCTCCTACCATATCAACTACAAGGACAACATTTGCAACATGTTCAATGAAATGACTCTACTTGTACTATGAATCCAAAGCCCAAGAACTTATGGCACCGTCGAGGCTCCTTAGGGGTATTGTTTAAGCAAAATTGATGCATCTTCAGGCTACCCTGAAGAGGATTGTTTATCCAAAGCCCACGCTTCCCTTGACACCCTCGGCCCACCCCGACGAAAGCCCAGTGGCACACAGGCCACCCCGAGGATGATTGTTTTACCAAAGCCCACGTTTTTCTTAGTACCTTCGGGTCACCCCGAAGGGAATTGTTTCTCCAAAGCATACACTTCCCGTGGCACCTTCGTGTCACCCCGAAGGGGATTGTTTCTCCATAGCCCACGCTTCCTGTGGCACCTTCAGGCCACCCTGTAGGGAATGGTTTCTCCAAAGCCCACGTTTCTCGTGGCACTTTATTCCGAAAAAGAGTGTTTCTCCAAAGTCCACACATCTCGTGGCACCTTTGGGCTGCCCCGATGGTTTCTCCATCTGATCTCTTCCTCCCGGTGACACTTAGCAGTCGTATTATCATGAGTTTGGGAGGTGGGGTGGGGTGTTAAGAATAATATCTTATTCTTAATTTTCTTAATTTGTTGGGTTGTTTCAATATCCTCTTATCTAGTTTTGATGTTTGCAAGCGTTGCTCTATCTTTTATTGCTGACCTTGAGCCTAATGAATGTAACCCAACGTTTCCACAATGTAGTCTCTATTTTATCACGTGCGATTTGTATCTATACTTATAATTATACATAACAATCAAATCAAGTTATGTAAAAGAGTAAGTGATCAAATCATGTAAATAGCAAGCAACTGATCAAAATTCATCAGAGCATAAGTAAAATATAATATTTAGGGACTAATCACTGCAACCCCATTGGTCATATAGATATGATCTTGATCGTCGATGTCAGTACCACTTTACCTTTTAATTTTTATATTTTAAACTTCCTTTATTAATTTGTTTATTCTGAATTGGGTGATGCAGTAGCGATAGTTAGTACTGTGAACATGTGTAAAATCATTAAGGCTGATTTCAATTTTTTCATCAGTTTCCCCAGATCTTTTTGATACATCAGTGGGCATGACAGGTGACCTTAAATATGAACCTCAGATTAGTTTTTCTTTGGGGGTAGGTGGGTTATTTTCCTTGCATTTTTCAGGAAAAGTTGATCTTGCAGAGCTTGATGGTCCCTTTGTGAAGATCTGTCTTAAAGGCAGGTTTTGGCACAAAGGGGAAACAGTTCTTGCACGTATCAGTAATTGTCTAAAGAATAGGATTTGGATCCCTGTTAAGTTTTTTATGGGTCACTAAGTTATTAACTGTGAAATTGACAGTACTAACAGGAAATTTTGGAGGTGGATATTGGAGATGAAAAACAATTTTAGATGATAGCCCAGCAAATTTTTGAGGTATCAAGTTGCATTGCTTGCCAGTCTAATATTAAATTCCGCTACAATGTAAAGTTCATTGAATTACATTTCTTTCAGGAAAGAAAAGTGATGGTTTGTTACTGTTATGTTCAGAAAGTTCAATGTTCTTGTATATGAAATAATAGTTATCATGTATTTGGACGGGATGGTATTTTGCACTATTCAATTTGTACGAGTATGGCACTTGAACACGAACCAGTTTTTATGATCTGTATTATGTGCACCGTCTTGTCACTTATCAGCCTCTTGAAAGCCATACAATTTATACAACATTTTATTTTCCTTTTCCCCAAAATTTCTTGTTCTTCTGGAGTCCAGTTTTTATTATGCCCTCGGATATAATATAGATATTATGCAGAAGAAAGGAGATGCTGGGAATATGACGAATTGATTTTCAAGGTGAACAAATGTAAAAGAGGGAGGAACATTGAATTTAGTACTGTGTAATTTCCCTTAGTTATTGTAATTTATGTTACTAAAAAATGTCTTTCAGATCGCCCAAGTTCTAAGAAAGTAACAAATCGATATCCATTGGATTATATTATATTGAATTAACTCTTATGAAAGTAATAGTTATCACTGTGATCTTTCCTTCCTACTCTAATAAGAGTGAATCAATATCGAGGCCTTTGGTTCCAGTCCCCAAGTCGTTTGTTATCTGGTCATGTGTACTAAAGGGTCATCTCCTCAGGTTAAGTGATTTTCTTTTGTATCCTCAAGCCATCCCATCGACACTTCAGGCTCTTTTCCTACAACTCCTAATGGGAAAAATATTTTATAGTCTCTGGTGCTTCACATTAAGAAGGACGATAAATGATGGAATTAAGTAATTAAGAACAACACTCACATGAAATAGAAAGAAGCTTCACAGTTGTACAAACTACTGACTTCATGTTCTTTCATAACAAACACATAGATGCATAGATGCATATATGGTATATGAATGTTGCAAGGTGCATTGGTTTGTTTATCAGCCAATACTCTACATAGCCTTCTCGACTCATAGTCTTCCGCGATAGCTTCCTTTTGATCAATATATCTCAAAGGGCTCAATACTACTCAAGGTAGCTTTATTGAATACAAACTTGACGAAGTCTAGTCAAGAATCTCAGTTCTTACTCCTCTTCCACAGGTGTTGCCCCTTCTAATGGAGAGGTCCTAGATGAATGGATGACGTGCAGCACAAACTGGTAAATACTTTTGAAGTTAGCTTAGATAGTACATTGTTGAGTGTAGAAATTGAAGGCCTTGATAGCTAGTGTTGTTCATTACGACATTAAGATACATGAATATGTATCCATTAGATATTTAAGCAATTACTCAGTAGTTTTATGTAAGCAACAAGTTCCTTTTTGAACAAAATTGTCTTTGCGTCTGCTATGTTTCCCAAGTAATATAGTTGTTTGGATCTACCAACAGGCAGACTTTGAGTTCCAAACCATTAACCGAGATGCTAGTGTATGATTTGATTTGTGGATAGCTAATGACAAACATATAAGTTTAATGGGGGAAAGGAACCTCCTCTGCTCCTATGTCTTTTCTCTATTGTCAAGATGAAAAGTACAAGATGATACAGCAATGGGGAATGTAGTACTTCGCGTAGTAGTTTGCCTAAAACAAACAGAAAGAGAATATATATTCCTTTACAACCCATTCATGCAATAGAAGGTTCTGCCTTTGTTGGATCTAGGAGAAACCTACTGAGGGAAAATCCTAAAACCCAGGAAAACAGCAGTTGCATCGCATTTCTATGTACCTGATGATCAAAACCACCAAACATATGGAGAGTGCTATCTGGAGTGTTGGCCCAAAAAATGCTACATAAACGCCCACCTGAAGATGACAGACGTCCGTCTCACTCAAGCACCAATACAAATCAAACACAATATATTTTCAATTACTATGTCACCGGGACAAATTCCAATCTATATATCTCAATAATACAAGATTGATACAAATACGTTGAACCCTTTTCCCCAAAGTTAAACCCCTCATCAATCTCAAGAAAAAATAAGATTACTATTGGCAATCACTCATCCAACCGTGTGGTGATCTCTCCCTAAACGAAGAAGACGACTCTTCGAGCAGATCTTTTCTTCAGTCTATCTTGAAAGACGAGCCATAAGAGCAAGGTACAAGCTTTCTCCTAGATTCATGTGGACTTGCTCCCTTTAATCTATTTCGTTTGCTTTTTCCGAGCAACTCCCCTTAGCCTCTTTATCTAGGTTAAGAAACCTAATTTAAGGTTAGAAAATCCCTAAATTAGTCCGACAATAATTCTGGCCGTCCAAATTAGATCATACGGTCAAAACATATGTTGACTTGGGCCCACACTTGAACCGAATCTCGACAGGCGGTATACCGCTGGTATTACCGTGATGTACCATGTTGTGCAGTTAGACTTTCAGAATAGGTTCTTGAATGGAACACCCAACCCAAATATCGGTATACCACTGCTTATGTTTTACCTCTGTTTGAGCCCGGTTCAGCCATCGATCCTCCGTCGCCTTCGCGGCAACTCCCGTCAACGCTTCACGACATCAAGACTGTTCTTTCACACACCTCGAATCGATGCTAGAACCCAACATGGAGAACATGACTGGCCGTGCCCCACTTCATTTCTAGTTGTAAATAACTTATATTTAGCAAAGTGGTACAGTGGTTCTAGATCGAATTACATGTTGCTGGAGTCTCTCACATTCACTTGGTTGACAGTCAGAGGCTTGGAGTAATGATTAGTCCTGCTCTCGCATCCAATTTTGGGCAGTTTTAAGGTGCCAACAACACTGAATTGGTGGGACAAAACTTGCTGATAGGGTTTACATAGTTCAGTTTTCATGAAGTCGTCTTTTTTTTTTTTTTTGTTATTTATATTCAGTTGCGTGTTAACTGGTTCTGGTTGGTCCGAATCTTATTAGTTCTGAAAGCGCTTTATTTCTTCGATGTAATTTTTGAGTACTCAGGAAGATACATTAAAATGTTTAACTGCGTTGATATATTACTTTGTTGCTGACATGTATTGTTCTTCTCATACTGATACCTACCTTCCATTCCTTCAGAAAGGGCCATATTGTTGCATTATGGAGTTTGATGGAATCACTAGATGGCATCACTTGAACCCATCTCAATATGTAGTATGTTAATGCAACATCCAAACCTACTAGAAGTCACTTTGTAGAGAGCTACTTTGTTCTAATTTAGTACGGTGAGGGCCAGGGAGAGGAACCCACAATTTACTAAATCCAAATTCTTTTTGGTTCCACTTCCCTCGCTTTATTTGATTCAAAGTCTGAAATCATTGTAAGTGGTAATGTGGTGTGTCCTCATTGTCTACTTGATCCTCCACTTGGTTTCCATGAACATGAAGTTTAATAGGAGACAAATTCTGGTACCACTAGTTAATGATTCTCCAGAACGTATGAATCCTCGGTGTCTTATTATTCTGGTGGATTTGATTGTGCCAATCTTGTTTTCTGCAGATTCATGGGGAAACAGCAAGCAGGGGCCTTCCTTCCTTCAAAATGGTTGCACATATGTGCCAATGTTGTGATACTTGGTCAGTGGTGGTCGTGCGTGTATGTCTCGTGTCTGTGTTTGAATGGAAGGGGGAGTGCCGAGAAGCCGCTGTGACTGTCATATTTTTGAATCAGAAAAAGATCAGTGATAAAAGGCACTACAAAAAATGTTAGGGGACGTCACAACTTTTGACAGAGGGGCTGCCAAATTTTAGCAGTCCTCTGCATACTCGGAACTACCAAAATCTTGGCAGTCCTAAGCATAGAAAGGACTACAATTTTGGTACTGCCAAAATTTACGATGCTCCCTAACACTTTCTTTAGCGCCTTTATCACTAGCCCAGAAAAAGGGTAGACACGTTATTAGGTATATATACTGGTGTTTGTTGAGCAAATTCTGTTGTAACATTTTGCTTTCGAGTTCCAAAGCGACTCTCCTACTGATTTCTTGGTGCCCTAATTTCAATCTAAACAAGGTTAAAACCTTGGGACATTCTGGTGCTGCTGGACATTTGCTACAGCCAGAACAAGTTCAGAAATACCTATTGTTTAGAGGAACCCATAGTTCTGATGGGAATAGATTTCATACAGTGGGTTCCTAGTAATCAATTTTTTTTTTTTTTTTTTTTTAATGAGATTAGATTCATAATCTGCAAACCTACTGGTTTATATAAAATTTACTTGTTTTTGTGGCTTGATACAGAAGTCGTGCAATATTGCGAAGCATTGTTAAATTTTAAAAATACTCAGAGAACAGTTTTGTTATGATAGCTGTCAGCATAAAATACTTCACACACGGGAAACGTTTCGCCAGCCAATGGTCCTTGAATCAAGCATATAATCCACTTGTCGAACAACATAGTCATTGGTGTCGTATTTAGTCGCTTCGAAACTCCTCGATGAGGGTCTTCTAAGTCTGCATGATAAGGCTCCAGGCGACTCGAAAAACATTGTGAATCTTTAGCTTGGCGTGGAGTTCGAGTCTGTATGCAATTTTGTCCGCTTTCTTAAGGACCGAAAATGGACCTTTGTACTTTCGTATAAGCCCCTTGTGCACCTTGTGGAACACCTTGAATTGTTGCGGTTGAAACTTGATCATCCCCAAGTCCCCTTGTACTCCACATGCTTTCGCTTGGCGTCTGTCCATTTCTTTATTTTTTTGTGCGACCTTCTCCACAAATACGACCTTCTCCACAAATACCTTGACAACGATCGCATTCTACTCAGGACCGGCCCTGAGTTAATGGGACCCTAGGCAAATTTTTAAAATGGGGCCCATATATAATATAAAAAAATTGAACTAAAAAATGATACAGCCAAAGCTAGAACCTATGAACCTCTTGTGTACAAGTATAACAAACTACCACTACACCACAAATGTTTTATGATAAAAAAGGATCATATTATATATTAGTTTTATTTTCAATATAAAATTACTAATATATATATACATTTAAATTAATATTTTTTGGCCCCCAAATTTCATGGGGCCCTGGATGGTCGCCCTGGCCGTCATGGGCTAGGGCCGGCCCTGATTCTCCTTGAAGTATGTGGCAAACTAGTGTACCGTGGGCCTTTTTCAAAAAAACTCTATACTCCGCGTGTATGGGACGAGCGTTTGTCGATGCATTACCAACTCGAACGGACTACTGTGGGACGACCCTCTCTTTTGCAGATTGTAGCAGAACTGGACAATGTCCAAGTGATGCACCCAATGTCATTACCAACTTCCCGAACTGGACTCGTACGGTTCTTAACTTTCTCGACCCAGATCTCTCGCCGTTCAACCTTGATGTCATGCCAGTCGGCAGCTTCTCCACAAGGTTCATGCAAGAGTATCGCCTCGAGAACATTCTCCTTCAATATTTAAAAAAAAAAGTTTTTAGTTGCTTTTCCAAGTTTTTAGTTGCTCGAGAAGCTGTGGATCTATTCGTGAGTTCATGTTTGGTTCTACGTTTTCTGGATCTCTGGAGTCCTTAGTCTATGCATCCACAGAGTAAGAGCTCATAATCACTCTTGCAGTCCCCCAAGCAACATTCTTACAGTTTATGACAATTTTCATGCTTCCAACAAACACTTGCGAGAAAATGTGCAAATTCTTGGGCAAAGGTTCATGTTCATAACACAATTTGAACAACATTTTTCCAAAGGGAAGGAAATACTAGTAAAACAAATGCTTGCTCAACTAACCTTTTTTCCCCCCCCTTGGATTGAAATATCAAGAATCGTTTGGACATTGTAATTACAAAACTAAGCAATGCATATAGGCTGCTATAGACAAATTTAAAGGGTAATATAGGTTGAGTTACATTCAAGTCGTGTCTACCTATTGGTACTCATACGTGTCGCACTATGTTGCATGAATACTGACACAACATTGTAGAGAATAATGGTTCTATTTTTTATTGATTGGCTACTCCACTACTTATAGGGAGTCTAGCTCCTCTTCATATTACATTTTCCAATGTGGGACTAAATTCCTTATTAGTTCTCAACACTCCCCCTCAAGATGGGCGATAGATATTAATCATTCTCATCTTGTTACATAGCTTAGACAGACTTAATGAACTAAGACCCTTAGTCAGACAGTCTGCCAATTGTTCTTCTGAGCGAACATGATCAATCTTCAGTATCCCTTGTTCCAGCTTCTCTTTGATGAAGAATCGATCGATCTCGATATGCTTCGTTCTGTCGTGCTGCACTGGGTTGTTAGCTATACTTATTGCAGCTTGACTATCGTTCAGAAGACGTAACGGTGCTCCCTTGTCCAGCTTCAACTCTGTCAGCAACGCTTTCACCCACAGCAACTCCGACACTCCTAAAGCTATTGCTCTGTATTCTGCTTAAGTTGTAGACCGTGCTACCACAGACTGTTTCTTGCTTCTCCATGAGACCAAGTTTCCTCCTAGAAAGACACAATATCCCGTGGTAGACCTTCTATCGTCTATGCAGCTTGCCCAGTCTGCATCGCAGTATCCCTCAACTTCTATACATCCATTCTTCTTGAACCATAGCCCTTTCCCTGGCGTCCCTTTCAGATATCTCAAGATCTGAAACATTGCATCCATATGACCCGTTCTTGGATCATGCATGTAGCGACTTACTACACTCACCGCAAATGAGATATCAGGGCGAGTGTGCCCCAGATAAATCAATCTCCCTACAAGTCGTCGATATCTTTCATGATCAACTGGCTCTCCTGCTTCTGCTTCCAACTACTGGTCAATTGGGGTGACTGCTGCTTTGCATCCCTGTCTCCTTCAGCAGATCTAGTGTGTATTTTCTCTGTGAGAGAACAATTCCTTGTTCGCCTTCACACACCTCGATACTTAGAAAGTATCTCATCGCTCCTAGATCCTTCACTTCAAACTCCTTCGCGAGTTTTGACTTCAGCTTAGCGATCTCGGCTTCATCATTACCTGTGATTATTACATCATCCACGTATACAGCAAGTATAGTGATGTGGCCTCTTGCATGTTGAAGAAAGACAGTATGATCTGTATTTGCTTGATAGTATCCCATGTCTGAGCCCATATAGCGACTTTTTTAGTTTGCACACTTTTTATGCGACGTCCCTCCGTCTGATTCTGTAGCAAAGCACCCTGGCGGGAGTTCCATGTACACTTCTTCTTGTAGGTCCCCATGGAGAAAGGCATTCTTCACATCTAATTGGTATAGCTTCCACCCATAGTTTGCTGCAATGGAGACCAGAGTTCTTACAGTGCTCATTTTTGCTACTGGAGCAAACGTCTCATCATAGTCAATGCCATATGATTGTGTGTATCCCTTTGCAACCAACATCGCCTTGTATCGTTCCACCATTCCTTCTGACGTCTCCTTTACTGTGTACACCCATTTGCATCCCACAGTTTTCTTTCCTTTGGATAATGGAACCAGCTCCCACGTCTTATTTTTTTCCAGTGCCCCAAGTTCTTCCATCATTGCAGCTTTCCACCTTGGATCTTTCTTTGCTTCCTGCCAACTTTTGGGCAACGAAGTAGAGTCTAATGATGCAATGAAGGCTCGATAATTCGAAAAAATGTTAGAATAAGACATGTAGTTGGCAATATTATGTTCATAATCATCAAAACGACTAAGAGCCTTACCCGCATTGATGCGAGAAGATCTCCTTAAGGGAGCAATAGGTGGTGGAGAGATCATACATCAGAGTCAGAGAGATCCGCATCAGAATCAGATTGATTCTGTACGGGGGCAACATCTTCAAGAGTTAGAGCAGAAGTAGACGAAGGACTTGGTATAGTAGGCACATGGCACGGTACAGGCACAGTACTAGACTTCTGCTATCTCCTTCTGTAGACTTGGAGCTCCTTTTCCATTGTCTACTGCTCCCCCTGTTTAACATATGTATCTTCTTCACCTTCTGTATCGGAGTCACTGCTTTCTCTCCCTTTCGTCCAGTTTTCTACGACCGGGCATGGGACCGATCCGACTACCACAGATGGGCTTAATTTCTCCCCCTCACATCTAACACCCTCTATGTTAGGTGTGTCAACAAACGCCGAACCGTCACCCGAACCATAATATGGTTCCAGTTCTCTGAAGGTAACGTCCATGCTTACAAACATTTTTCGCTCAACTGGGCTCCAACATGCGTATTTCTTCTGAGTTGTCGTGTACTCGACAAAGACACATTTAACCGCTCAAGGATCCAGTTTGCCAACTCCCGGCCTATTATCTTGGATAAAACATACACACCCAAATACTTTCGGTGGAACAGTGTACGTGGTTGCACCAGTAAGCATCTCCAGCGGTGTCTTCCAGTCCAATACCTGAGATGGCATTCTGTTGATGAGGTAAGATGCCGTTAACACTGCCTGCCCCCATAAGTGTTTCGGAACATTCATAGCCAGCATCATCTTCCGTGCGACCTCCAGCAGGTGTCTGTTCTTCCGTTCGGCCACACCATTTTGTGCCGGTGTATAGGCACGGAAAGTTTGGTGTAGTATGCCATGAGTGGATAAATACTCAACAACCTTCCTATTTGTATACTCCGTCCCATTGTCAGACCGTAAGCACTTAATTTTAGTGCCATATTGAGTTTCTATCCGGCGATGAAAGTCTCGAAATGCCTCAAAGATGTCACTTTTATTCTTTATAAGTGTACATCCATGTCACGCGAGTATAACAATCAATAAAAGTGACGAACCATCGAAAACCGTTAATACCGGTTCTAGGATAAGGGCCCCATACGTCTGAATGTATCATATCAAAAGCAGCCGAACTTCTACTACCTGAACTCACATACGTGCTTCTGGTATGTTTATCCAACTCACAAGCATGACAAAATAACTTCTCTTTATTAGCCCTTTGATATAAGGACGGATACGTTCGACTAATAATTTTAAAAGAAGAATGACCGACACGCTGGAGGTGGATTAGCAATTCATCTTCTACACTGCACCGTGAATTTTCTGGAGGTGTGTCTGCTAGCAGAGATGCCAAAGCTGTGTCCAGTCCAGTCCTATCCAAGTACCACAGCCCCTTATGCCATGTGCCAGTCCCTAGTCGTCGTCCTGTCCCCTTCTCCTGAAAAGTCACCGTAGGAATGTCAAAGGAAACAGTACAGTTAAGATCAAGGATAATGACACTAATAGAAAGAAGATTGACAGAAAAAGATAGAGCATGTAAGACATTGGTGAGAGTGAGAGAAGGGGTGCATGCGACAGTACCTTTACCCATGACAGGGCTGGAGTTACCATCAGTAGTCTGAATGCTCTCCGGCATCGGTAGGTGAGTATAGTCCTGGAACCCATCGCGGGATCCCATGACATGGCGAGATGTCCCAGAGTCCATAATCCAACCTAGTTGGTGGGCAGCTGCTGCGAGAGTACGCGCAGGTATACCTGGGCCGGTTTGGGCAAAACAAGTGATGTGGTCCCCCGATGTAGATGACGCCCCAGTACTGCCGTCCGAACCCAGCTTCGTGCCGCGTAACTTCGCGAGGAACTCCTTCTCAAGAGGGGTCAACTCAGCCAGGTGATTGTCGCCCCCTTCCTGTAATGCCTGTAGTTCGTATTACGTACCTTGGAATACGTGTACGTATTTTTCTTGTATTAGCTTATCTCTTGGCTTGGCTCGGTTTATTTTGGGTTAGTTCGGCTAGGTTTGGTTTGCTTTTGGGTTCAACATGAACCAAAAGAAAACCCCCATCTATCACCACCATCCCCCTTTATTAGCCCACTCCTCTTTCTCTCTCTTCATTATTTCTTCTTCTCCACCATTTACTTCTTCACCTACCAGGAAGAGGGAGAGAGAGAGAGAGAGAGAGAGCTTAGGCAAGTGCAAACTTGCTTCATGATGGATCTCAAGTTTTATTGTTCCATTCTCTTCCTTACTTGATTCTAAGCCTCTTTAGAACTTGACATTTTTGGATTTGATGGATGGATTCTTGTAGATCTAAGTTTGTAAACTTTTCGGTTTTCTTGGTTTTGATCTCTAAAACTTGGTTATTTTCGAAAACTAGTGTTTCTATGTTGTAGAGAATTCAATTTCCTTCACTTTTGGCTTTTGTTTCGCTTGATTTCGACTTCGGATGAGGAAGTTATGGCCAAAACAATTTTTGGTCATTTTTATGTTCATCTGCAGCATGAACAACATGTCGCAGAAAGCGCATGTCGCAGAAGGCGCATGTTGCATGAAGCGCATGTCGCGGTAGCCGCATCTCATGTCGCAGAAAGCGCATGTCGCAGAAGGCGCATGTTGCATGAAGCGCATGTCGCGGTAGCCGCATCTCATGTCGCAGAAAGCGCATGTCGCAGAAGGCGCATGTTGCATGAAGCGCATGTCGCGGTAGGCGCATATCATGTCGCAGTAGGCGCATGTTGCAATGTAGTGCATGTCGCGGTAGCCGCATCTCATGTCGCAGAAGGCACATGTTGCATTGAAGCGCATGTCGCGGTAGGCGCATCTCATGTCGCAGTAGGCGCATATTGCATGAGGCGCATGTCGCGGTAGGCGCATATCATGTCGCAGTTGAGCCACATGAGGCGCATGTCGTGATAGGCGCATATCATGTCGCAGTAGGCGCATATGGTGTCGTAGTTGCATGCATGTCGCAGAATAGGCCGCATAATGCATATTTTGACTATTTCTAACTGTTATATGTCCTAATTGACCAAATTATGGCTCGAATTTTCCCCCAACTCCCAACATGAAAAGTTGTAGATCTTTTCTTGGCATCAATAATATGTCACTAGTTATCTTATGCAAGTTCCTCTCATTCATAATATGGTAAGAATAGAACACGATAGTGGCCCGCTATGGCGCACTCGTGACAAGTAAACTGACATGATATATCTCGGCATGCTGTTACGACAACTAGCCAGACATGACAAGTATGAAAGGTCTGGACACCGTGGGCTATTGTGTTTGTACAAATAAACTAGTACTGTCTTGCATCATGTCTAGGATGGGGACCCCTGAGTACCACGGTCAGGGGGACCTACTGAAATCGACTAAAGCTAATTAACTAGAATGATTCAGTAGTCATGAAGAGATTCCCAGCTACAGGCAATCCCGTTATCTGGGCGCATTCAGTGGACTTGTAGCCTACCGACGAGTAGGGCACATTTCCAGCACACAGTCATGTGTTGCATTCTTCCTAAATGGACATTCGACCTGGATAATCGGATGGTCTGCAGGGCTTGTGGCTGTTGGGATAGTCTCATTGCATCTTGCTAGTAACTAGGCCTGTGATAACCCTAGTTAGTTAAAGTATCAAGCCGTACTCTTGATTGGCCGTGATTGATTGGATGTGGTTTATTCCAGCTTAGTCTTATCCTGATCCTGTACAAGATTGTTGTTTGCAAAAACAAAAGTATAAAACTTTATTGATACAAACTGTAATAAAGATTATAAGAATTCTGGGAAAATTACAACTATAGGAATCCAATCTTGATGACGATTGCTTTATCCCTTGGACGATGTGAACTTTGAAGACGAAGCTTTTGAAGTTGAAAAGAACTTTGGAAACTGAAGGCAAAAGCCTCTGAATTTGAAGACAAAAGTCTCGGAAGAACCCAGCAGCACTTTAGCAAGAACTCCTGCACTCTCTGATTTTTTTATCTCTGATCTTGATCCCCTTGAACGAAGACTTGAAACTCTATTTATAGAGTTCTAGAAATAACTAACTTTCAGTTATTTTGGACTGCGCAGGATGATTTGCGCAGCATTGGTTTGCGCAACGATGATTTGCGCAGATAGTTACTGGATCGTGGGCCGATTATCATGGACACATGGCATGATTTGATAGAAATGCGCATGATCGTGCATAAACAGTTGCCACGTAATAAACAGTCGATGGCATGAATGCCACGTGTAACTTAACAGTTACATTTGATAGAGTGCGCAGAGTTGAATTGCGCATACATGGTTTGCGCTAACTCGAACTGCGCAGGATTGGTTTGCGCTGCCAGCTGTCAGCCGCCCTCGAGCACTGTGCGGCGCAAGAAACGAACAGATTCCTTGTTATCCGCGCTGTCAGTTGTCAGAAAAGATTTGATTTGATTCAGTAATGATGACTTCTACCACGTCAGCTTGCGCAATCGGTTGTGTGCGCAAATTAGAATGCGCAATCGGATGGCTGCGCAATCTGTTGTCTGCACAATTCAACAAGATGATGTATATCTTGATTTCTTGATTTTGTTGATTGATGCAACTTGATTTTTTAGGATCTACAAGACCCCCTTCAAAGTTTTCGAAAGTTGATTTGATTCAAAGTTTCGAAATACTTTGAATTTTTGAATTTTTGAATCAAGTTGTGCATGATGATGAGCTGTCTGCGCAAAGTGAAGTATTCCCCGATCTTAGGCGCAATCCAAGGCAGTCGTTTCGTGTTTCAAAGGCTATAAATAGCCCACTTCTTCATTTCATTTTTTTTTTACTTTGCCTCTTTCGTGCTTTTGAGAGAAAAAATCCCTGAACCCTTTCTGTCTTCTTTCTCCGACGACTTCCATGGCGCCTCGACGATCAAATGTTGCCGCCGCCGCCGCTGCGAAGGGAAAAGCCCCGGCTGAATCCTCTGACAGAGTTGCGCGGCGAGCTTCCCGACATGAATCCGCGCACCCTGCGCTAAGAGGTAGTTGAATCTGATCGAAAACCCCTTCTTAGGGTGATTCGACTCTTTTGAAACTCATCTCTTTTTAGAGATAAGTTCTTATTGCGCCACCCTTTTTAGGGTTTTGGTTGCATCAAATATCAGTTCTTCATTTTTATGAAGGCTGCATTCTTGCGCAAATTATCGATTTGAGTTGACAGGAAGTCAGCGCAACTGATTATATTGCGCAGATATTAGCGCAAGCCATTGTTTTGCGCATCATTTTATGATGCGCAAACAGATGTTGCGCAAGTCATGTCGGCGCAAACTAAGGTTGCGCAAGTTATGTCAGCGCAAACTGAAGTTGCGCAAATCATGTCAGCGCAAACTGATATTGCGCATTTTTATGTTAAAAAACATAATCTTTGTCTTGGACTAATAATTTTTTCTGTTTGTTGATGCAGTTGAAGTAAATGAAGATCCAGACTACGAACATTTTGTGGGAACCCTCACAGAATCTGAATACAAAGAGGATTTGTCTCATGTCCATTACCCTCAATATGATCTGCCGGCCTCTCGTCAGGCAATATTGATTTCTCAGGACAACGAAACTTTAATGTGTCTGATGAATGGACAGCCTCTGGAATCAGCAGATGCTGTTATCCACAAGAAACCCTTATTCTTGTTTGGTGACGCCTTTGAAAAGGTTTCCCAGCCTAGGCAAATAATGGAGGAGATGGTAGTTCACTGGGAAGACAGATCATTCTTCATTCCTAACATTGCTCGATGCCTTCCTTTGTCACGGTACGCTCATGCGAGCTACCCAAGAAAAATGGATTGGAACATCACCCTTCTCCAGGATGCTCGTGCAGGGAAGATTTTTGTGAAGAAAGTTAACGGGAAAGATATGTTTTACAGCTCCTCTGACAGATACAGTGTTATGTTGAGAGGTTTGAGACCCAGCTGCATTCCTCCGGAAAACTCCTCTATGCTGATGCCCGTCAGAACCCCTATATTCGCAAATGAATTTGCGAAGGAAGAAGGAAGATACCCTGAACAGGATATTAGAATGACTGGATTAGTAAATCCAGATTACAAACGGTGGAGTTGTATCACAAATTGGGTTCTGACAGCCTTCCGGGACAGACTACAACAGATTAATCTTTATCAAGCAGTGCATGCTACTGTATATGGCTTCGCTCCAAACCCTCATATGTTTTTGGCTTTGGCTGAGCGATACAATTACAGAACAGGAACATTCATGACCCCTGGTGGAGAGATGGGGTTTGCACTCCATGAAATGAAATACATCTCCTACTTGCCTATGGCGGATGCTCCGTATGAGGAGTTTATTCCCACAAATGATGAATTGAACAAACTCAAAAGAGAGAATCCAGAGATGGTGACAGTATTCGAAGAATTACTGTGTCATTACAAGATCTGCTCTCTTTTTTATAAGAGTGCCACTGCTAATACCTGTTATTCTTCAAAGTGGCTACCATATCTTTTTCTCAATCATATAGAAGAGGCAAAAACCAAAGAGAACGAGAAATGCTACCCTTCCTTCTTTAAACCTTTGAGCCATACAGAGGTTAGAAAATTGATGGAACAAAGTGGTCATTTTGATAAAGAAGTAAAAGATGATCACGAATATCCTCCTTTGAAGAGAGGAGACAATCTGGAAAGTTACTTGAGGATGGGCTACAGGCCTATGTCAGAAGAAGCTCAATTAGCGGGTTTCTTAACATATTGGCTGAGAAGATTTGTGGTTCCTGGATCCAGTGCCGTAGATCGTTTCCATCGTGGCGTACTTTTCGCTGCCGTCAAGCTAGTCTTCGGTTATAAAGTCGACTTATTATCAGCAATGACGTGCAGATTGAATGCGAGTCTTCGCTTGTATGTCGACTCGATGCTGAGGGCAAAGGGAGAGAAAGAATTTCCCCGTCTTGAAATGCCGTACACTTATCTCTTTGGATGGTTACTCCTCCACTATCCAACTTTAATGGACCCTGGTATGGGACCAGTAGATGGCAGTTTCTTGCGCCGATATTCTCAGGGTAAATGGAAGTAAACCTCTCTGAGCGAGTGCAGATTTGTTTTAAATTTGAACAGAGAATGGAACTTCTGTTGCGCCCCTCTCCCGACCGGTCACGACCAGATGCCACTCAACATGATAGATTCAAAGCTGCATCCCTTAAACCGTGTGGCCTTTGAATGGTTGAAGACAATTCGGCCATCTCATTTAGTATACCGCTTCGAAGAAGAATGCTTTTTGGAACCATACCTCCCTAGCCATTTTGCTAGACAATTTGGGTATGATCAGTTCCACGTAGGGAACGCAATCACCTGCCTTCAGGGCAAGGGTTTCTTGATTGACGGGGCCCGAGCTTGGGCTTACTACAATGCCCGTGACACAAAGGCTATCTTCTCTATGCCACCAAAGAGCACTCCTCAAGGGCCTCGGATGCTCTTTACGTACTCAGTATTTTACACATCTGCAAATACTTTTGCTGAGAACTTTAATCTTGCTGATAGTTTCGCTACTGCCACAAGATTAAGGAGAGGAAGAATTGCTCTATCGGTTCCTGTAAATGAAGAGGCGCAAGAACCGGCAGATGTACCTCTGGAAACCACAAGAGACATTGTATTCCCTCAAGAAGTGAATGTACCACTTCGTGTCTCTTTGAAAGTGGGTAAATCTCCAGCCAGGAAAAGAAGAAGAGAAGAGCCTCCTGCTCCTGTTGCAAAGAAGAAATTGATTCTGGATCATTCTTCTGAAAGAATCACTACAAGATCTCAATCTCGGCAGCTGGCCGAAACACAAGAAGTAGCCACTACTCCAACCTCCATGCACAAGCAAGCAGGGCCAGAAAATGTAGAGAGTCCTGTTAGGCCTCTACATAGAAAGAAAAGGGTAGTCACTAGAAGAGTATTAGAGGAATCTTCTTCTAAACAACTCTTAACTTCCATAGACGCTGCTGCAGGATTTATAATGGCGTCTCCTACACCTGCTTCGGAATCAGGGGGTAAAACTCTTGAGGAAAACGAACAAAGAGGAGATTTTGTTCCAAGAACTGAGACTGTTGCACAACCCCAGTCTCCTATTGCAGCCACTACTCCACTTCCTCTTACTCCTAAAACTCTTCGTGAAGAAGAAGACCGGGAAATGATTGCAGCTCTAGAAGGTTGCAGTTTTAGTTTACAAGAAGACCAGGCTACTACTAGCAGTGGTAATGTAGCAGCAGAAGCAGAAGAAGAAAATGAGGAGGATTCTCCATCTGGAAATGTTGA
Source organism: Iris pallida (assembly GCA_029216955.1). Lineage (NCBI taxonomy): Eukaryota > Viridiplantae > Streptophyta > Magnoliopsida > Asparagales > Iridaceae > Iris > Iris pallida. The sequence continues at coordinate 7,597,913 of JANAVB010006394.1, forward strand.
TGAATATCTACAGGATCTCGAGAAGGAAAATGAAGAGCCTAGATCTCTCGATATCGCCGATGATACTTTAAATCCTAAAGAGGATGTTGTAGTAGAGGCATCTGGAGAAAAGGTTATTGATGTTGAGATAGCAATATCTCCTGAAGAAGTAGCTGATGAAGGTTTGCTGCAAGAAAATCCCGCCACTGATCCTCAAGGTATAAAACGAGTTTTAACACTCTTTTCTTTTGAATGAACCGATAAGTAATCATTTGTACTTTCCTGCAGATTTTGAGACTTTGCCGATACCTCCGACGGACCTGACTATAGTACCTATTCCAACGGTGGTTGTAAGCAGTAGTCATCATTTATCTTGTGGCTCTGAGGCGGACAGTAGCCAAGCTGTTGCAGCTGAAGCTACTTCCGTTCAACGGGAGTCTATTCCGGCAGGAGATGCAGTTGTGGTTAGATCAAATCAAGGTAAGACTCCCCCCCTTTTTTTTATTTGATCTTTTTGTTTATTGGCAATTTAGTAAAATAATTATTTTACTTTTTGCAGAAGAACAAGCAGTAGGAGCAACCAGCTCTACTTTGGCTCCTTTATTTAAAGAGCCCATCATTCAGCAGCAAAGGTTTGAACAACCGAATACTCCATCCTCAACAGGGGTAGCTTCGACTCCTGGAACCATAGCCATTAATCAGCAAGTTGTCCAATCTTTTACCAGATGTTTCTTTGAGTCATTGGGATCTCTTGTCCGTAAAATGATAGAGAAGGAAGGAGCTAACTTCATTATGGTTAGGGACCCCACTTCTTTCTTGATAAAAGCCATAAGAGGCCAAGGAGACGAAGCCCAAGCCGTTCTTCTTGAACATATATTAGATGAGTTGGAAGTATCCATAAAGAAATATAAAGAGCTCAAGAAGAAGAACATAGACTCTCTGGTACAAGCTGAATATGAACGACTAGCTCAAGAAGTTGATATAGAAAGGATAAACCTTCAGAACCTTTTAGAAGCTCATTCTATAAAGTCAGCTGAATTCAACTCAAAGATAGAATCAGTTACTTTGGCAGCTGAGAATAAAGAACGGAGGCTTGCTGAATTGAAAGCGGAAATTATTCGCCTTCAGAAGGAATTTGAAGAAGAAACTGCTAATCAACGATTTATGATTGAACAACTTAATGCCTTAATTCAGGAGAAAAATGAGTATAACGAGACTCATAGCGCTGAAATTACCCGCAGGACAGTAAATATGCCCATCTTTGATGAAGAAAATGGGATGGAAGAAGCAAGAAGGATAGTAGAATCCACACATGAAGAAGAGCTGCAGACATTGAAGCAGCAAATTGACAATCTGATTGTCCCTCCTTCTTGATTTTGTATTTGTGTTTTATTGCTATAGCTACATTTTTGTAATGTCCCGTATTTTGATATAAAAGACATTTTGTTGTGGCTCCATTATTTATTGCATATCTTATTTAGATATAAATAATAGAAATAGAAAATATATTCAGAGGTGCAAGACATGATATATTTCTTGATAATTGTAGAAAATAATTATATTCATTATATTTGCTCAGAGGTAATATAGACGTGGCAAAATATATTGAATATTATTATTTCGTCTTGACAACTTAGTCGAAAACAACCAGTTGCTGATATAGATAATGAACGATGATGAATCGTCAATGTATATGAAATGAATGAACAGGTAAACTGTCAAATGATGGATGACAATGAACGGGTAAACCGTCAAATGAATATGATAAATGAACGGATGAACCGTCGGGTCTTCATGAACGGATGAACCGTCTGATAAATGTGATAAATGAACGGATGAATCGTCGAATGAATATGATAAATGAACGGATGAACCGTCGCTTCGTTATTTGAGAAACTTCTGCTTATAAATATAGCAGAAATCTGACAGGAATGAACATTTCTGCTTTTCAACATAAAAATGTCGTCCGGAGAAGCATCTAAGAAGGCCGAGATCGCCCCGAAGGTTGAGAAGAGCACTGAAGAGCGCCCTGCCGATCCAATCCAGCCGAAGGAGACAAAAGCGGGCGAAGGTCCGTCTGCACCCCAGCCGCCACGAGATATCTTGGACTTCCTGCTCGAATCAGGAAGGACTGAAGAAGAAGAAGCCATGAGGATGGCCGCCTGCAAATTCCTCGTGGGTTCCAGCAAGGAGGTTCTTAGCTCTTTTGCTGATCATGTCTTCGAGAAGGACGGCAGTGGCCCGCGTCCGAATATAGAAAAAGATGATAGTGACCTTTAATATTATGTACTATCATATGATGAAATAAAATTTGCATTTTATTTATGAACCTGATCCTGTTTGACAATGTTACAAGCATTTACATTTATACAAAATACTTCTTAAGAAATTTGCCATTGATAGGCATCATGGCAATTCGACCATCAAGCTCTGAAAGTTGATAAGCTCCATTTGAGAAGACTTTGCTTACAACATAGGGACCTTCCCATTTCGCATCGAATTTCCCTTTGCTCATATGAGTCATAGTCATAGGACGTCTGACTGCTAGAACAAGTTCTCCTTGCTGAAATGCTCTGACTTTAACTTTGCGATTGAAAGTCTTTGAGATACGGGCTTGATATAGCTCAATATGCTGTTGAGCCATTAATCGCTTTTCATCCAATGCTTCCAACTCTTGAAGTCGAAGAAGATCGTTGTTCTCTGTAGTAAGCTCATTGGCAATAGCGATCCTTAAAGAAGGAATTTGCAGCTCTAAAGGAAGAACAGCTTCACAACCATACACCAAAGAGAAAGGTGTAAAGCCTGTAGGATTTCGGACTGTAGTTCGATAGGCCCAAAGACATTCGCCAAGTTTCTCGCTCCAGTTCCGTTTGTTAGTGGATACAAACTTTTTGAGGAGTTTAATGATGGTTTTGTTAAAAGCTTCAGCTAAACCATTAGCAGCAGGATTGTATGCTGTCGAAGCGACATTATTAATCCGGTGATCATCGCAGAATCTAGTGAACTTTTGACTAATGAATTGAGGTCCATTGTCATGGATGATTCTTCGAGGTACACCAAATCTATAGATGACGTGGTGTTTAACAAAGTTGATGACATTGCTAGTCTTAACCTCAGTCAGTGGTATAGCTTCAGCCCACTTGGAGAAGTAATCGGTTATCGCCAATATGAACCGATGTCCTCTAGAAGAAGGAGGATTAATAGGCCCTATGATGTCCATACCCCAAGCTTCAAAAGGCCAAGAAGCAGCAGTTGGATGTAGGAATTCTGATGGTTGATGAATAAAGTCTGCATGAATTTGACAAGCATGACATTTCCTTGCATACCCAATAGCATCTGATACCATAGAGGGCCAGTAATAGCCCATACGTCTAATACGATCTTGAAGCTTAGGACCAGGTTGGTGTGCTCCACATACACCATCATGAGCTTCACGTAATATTTGTTTGGCTTCATCACCCGCTAAACAGCGTAGAAGAAGACCATCATAAGTTCGTCGATAGAGTTTTTTAGTAGTTTGATTGTAGTAGAATCGGAGAGATCGTCGACGAATGCTTGTAGCCTCCTTAGGATCTTCGGGGAGTATGTCATGTACTACGAAATCGATAAAAGGAATTCTCCAATCATCATTGATAAGATTGACTTCAGCAAAATTGCTGAATTCAATATTACGATTGTTTTCAATACAGAACAGTTCTCGGTTGGAGATTACCACCACCTGCTGTCTTTTGATAGGAATGGCTAAGACAGCTGCAAGATTGGCCAAAGCATCTGCTTCAGTATTGCAAGCTCGTCGAACATAGTCGATGAAGAAAGCTTTGAATGATGTAGCTATATTAATTACTGCTTCATGATAAGGTACTAAATCCTGATGGCGGACTTCATAGGTTCCTCTAACCTGGTTTACAACCAATTTAGAATCGCCATAAACTTCCAGATATTCAACATTCAGTTGTTTAGCTAACTGAAGGCCGACAAGTAAAGCATTGTATTCTGCCACATTGTTGGAACAAGGTTCATCTAAAGAGTAGGCTCTTTGGATAGTTAATCCGTCTGGAGAAACAAGAACAACTCCAACACCCGCCACAATAGCACCGTTTGGTCCAATTCTTGATGCACCATCAAAAAATAGACGCCAGGTTGGAAACTCTTCGGAGATCGTATTGACTTCTAACGTCTCATCAGGAATTTCGTCATAGAGCTTAGATGTTTCGGGCACAGGATGAGCCGCTAAGACGTCTGCCAGTGCTTGACCTTTTACAGACTTTTGTGGAACATACACCATGTCATATTGAGCTAGCAGGATTGCCCATGTAGCCAACCGAGAGTTAAGTGTACTAGGCTTCTTCATGAGTACTCACAGAGGATTTACTCGAGATATCACATGAATAGTTTGACCAATGATATAATGCCTCGTCTTTTGTACCGCAAACATGAGAGCTAGGCATTCTTTCTCGACCGGACTATAACGGTGTTCAGCACCAATCATAGTTCGGCTAAGATAATAAATAGCCTGTTCATGGCCTTCTTTGTTCTTTTGAGCAAGTAAAGCACCCAATGAATGATCCATGGCACGGACATACATCAAGAATGGAATGCCAGAGATAGGTGGCACCAAAACTGGTGGGTTCATAAGATATTGTTTAATATCATCGAATGCTCGTTGACATTCTTCAGTCCAAATAAAAGATACACCTTTCTTCATTAGTTGAGTAAATGGTCTACAACGTCCAGACAAGTTCAAAATGAATCGCCTGATGTACGCAAGTCGTCCTTGGAATCCTCGTAACTCTTTTAAGTTGCGTGGAGGACGCATCTCTTGGATGGCTTTGATCTTCTCGGGATCCACGTGTATACCCTTAGAGGTAATGACGAAGCCGAGAAATTTGCCACTAGAGACACCCAAGAATGACTTGGTGGGATTCATCTTGAGCTGATGTTGGCGCATGAGATTAAATATTGTTCTCAAATCTTGAATGTGATCTTCTTTTAGTCGACTTTTGACAGCAATGTCATCAACATAGCATTCGACAGTCTTGCGTAGATGATCTCGAAAGATGGTACTCATGGCTCGTTGATAAGTTGCACCAGCATTCTTGAGACCAAATGGCATTACTGTATAACAATAGACTCCTCGGGGAGTACGGAAAGATGTGTGCTTTTCATCTTCAGGATGCATTTTGATCTGATTATATCCAGAGAATCCATCAATGAAAGATATTCGCTCGAACCCACAAGTATTGTCGATCATGACGTCTGTAATCGGAAGAGGGAATTCATCTTTTGGACATGCTTCATTAAGATCTCGGAAGTCAATGCATACTCGAACTTTACCAGTTTTCTTCAAAACTGGGACGACATTGGCCACCCAATCAGGATGTTGCTCTTCTCGAATAAAGCCACAAGCAATGAGCTTCTTGACTTCATCATCAATTGCGTCCATCATTTCAGGCTTGAATCGCCTTTGTTGCTGTTTGACAGGTTTAGCATTGGGAAGAATATTCAACTTGTGAGTAGCAATCTTGGGATCTAAACCTGGCATATCCTCATAACTCCAGGCAAAGACGTCAATGTATTCTTTAATGAGAAGAATCAACTCTTGTTTATCTGTTTCTGGAAGATTCTTGCTAATGAAGATTGGACGAGGAGACTCGCTTTCTCCTACATCAATTTAAACTAATTGATCTTCAGTAGGTGGTTCACGTTGTTCAAATCGAAGTACCCATTGATTATCCATCTGTTGAGCCCAAGGATCTGTTTCAGGGCTTTCTTCAACGTCTTCATCACAACCTTCTGGTAGTTCAGCGGAGACCATATTAGAAGATACAATTATACGATGTACTTCACCGATGCTGGTATCGGAGTCCCATGATCTGGAATCAGAAGAATTAGAACGCTCTTCAATATCTGATTCAGAGGCTGCTGGGGATAACAATGGAGGAGAAGTATATCCAAGACCTTTCTTGGTCCTACCATAATATATTTGTGATTTTCCTTTTGGAACTGTTGTATGAATGGGAGTCCGTCTACCTTTACCATAATTAAGGCCACTCTTGAAGTCGCAACCCATCTTTCGGACGATGTCTTTTGATTGTTGACTATAACGATGGAATTGGAGACGTCCCGTATCGTTAACTTTGCTATCGTCCAAATAGTTAATCTTTGTTTCTGGTCTTTTATAGAAAAATGCTGGACTTTCACCTTTCTTTAGAGGAGGGTGAATACGGTAAGAATCATCTGGATCTTCAAGTGAAACTTCTGTTTGAAGAGATTGTACGACTTCCATCGTAATTGATTGAAAGCTATCTAACATATCCAAATAACACTTAGTATAATAAATAACATCAGTATACTGGAAAGTAGGTGCTTTTTCATTGATTTGTACATCAGTATTTACAACAGGACCTTTAACCTTAACAGGTTTGGTCAAATTGATTACAAGAGGGGGAGAAGAGGAACGTGGAGGGGGCTTGTTACGACGGAGATCGATAACAAGTGGCTCAGAAGAGGTGAGCTTCCTTTTTTCCTTGTTGTGAGTTAAATCAACAACAAGTGGCTCTGAAGAAATGAGCTGCTTTTTATCTTTGTTACGACGTAAGTCGATAACAAGTGGCTCAGAAGAGGTGAGCTCCCTTTGATTTTCATCAGTATCAACTGATTTCTTTTGCACTGGCAAGTGAATAACTAGTGGCTTAGAAGATTGAGGATGAGAAACTCGCCCCTTCACAGGTATGATAAGAGTGTCTTGAGGCATTGCTTTTTGATCTTCTTCAGTATCCATAGCCAATACCACTTTCATAAACTCATCTTTATACATACGAGCATCATTGCAATAAGCTTCAACACCCTTGAAAGGATAAAGATCTGCAACTTCTTTGTGAACTTGCCCTTTGTCATCAACGTATTTAAAACATTAATGAAGAGTAGATGGAACAACATTGTGTTCATGGAGGAATGGCCTTCCCAGAAGAGCATTGTAAGAACAACCATGATTGTCGATGATGTAAAAGGTCACCTTTGTGCGAAGATTGCCTATTTGAAGTTTCAGGCGGATCTTGCCCAAAGGTTCACTTTTCCCTTGGTTAAATCCCAAGATAGTAGTGATTGTAGTAGAAAGACTATGCACCGGTATTTTCAACGCATCTAGCAGAGTCTTTGGCATGATACTAAGTGCAGATCCTGGATCTATAAGGATACGATCAACCTTCATCGAATCTACATATCCTGTATAGTAAAGAGGACGATCGTGTCTATTATCTTCCAGTAGCATATCATCCTGAGTGAAGATAATGTTTGGGATCAACTCCAAGACACTATGACAATGATGACAAGAGACTGGTTCTGATTCTGGTTTCTTAAGAAGAGTTAAGCAAGTTTCAGCCTGCATTAGAGCTTCGCTTAGAGTTTCTCGTGTTTCTTTGGAAAGACGCAAGAGTTCAAAGATTGACAATCTTGCCGGTGTATTGGCTAATTGAGCCAATATATCGAAGTTATAAGGCTTTTCAAGCCCAGTAGAAGATGACTTCTTTAGGGGTTTATCAAATCGCACTTGTTGCTTGCCCTTGTCCGTCGTTGTTGGCTTGGGAGGAATTGGTACTACAACTGGTGAGGATGTAGAAGGGACCTCTTCAGTAGAAGCAGGCTGTACCGGGGTAGGTTCAGAAGAAGAAGCTGGATCTTTTTGACTTTCAGAATGATCTTTCAAATAAGCTTTTCCTGATCTGGTGCCTAATAGAATTTCTTCGTCAACAATGGGATCAAAAGATACCATGTTGCAGATCTTGATTTTATCTTTAGAACGAGTTTTCTTCTTGGAAGAAGATATCTCGAATTCTGGAGCGAGGTCAGGATGGATCCACATGATTTCACCATTGTCAAGAGACAAGGGAACTAGACCTTCATTGGATGGAAGTGGAAGATTCTCAATCTCAAGAGTTGCTTTAGGAATTGGAATGACACCGTGCTGTACCATCTGCGGAGGGAAATCCCCAAATTGGACTGAAACCATGTTTGCAGTAACAGTCTTCTCATCTTGTTGTAGAGTGACTACACCGGCATTGACAAGTTCTTGGATCTTCCCTTTAAGCACATAGCATGCTCGAGTAGGATGTCCGATAAATCGGTGATAAACACAATACTTGGGATGATCAGTTTTACCGACTTCATCAGGCTTCTTCGGATCGGGAAGTTGAATTTTATTACTCTTGAGTAAACACTCAAAGATACTTGCAGTGTCATTTTCATCAAAGGAATACTCTACCTTTAGACGAGGTTCTCTTGGTAGAGGTGCGGAAGGAGTAGGAGTAGATGTAGGCGGAACCACATTGACAGCTAAAGATTCTTTATTTTTGTTCAAATTAATGTTCAATGTCTCTTTCGCTTTACGATTGTTTTGGCGATTACCACCAGCTGAATTCTGATGCTCATCACGATCAGGATTAGACATATGTACCCCCAATTGTTTGAACTTGTCAGCACTCACCTCAGCAGCTTTGGCATTGATAATGAATGAGGGCCAATCCTGGAATTGGGTAGATCCTGTCCACATACTGATAATAGGCAAAAGATTTGCCTTGCAAGTATCAATGGTTACAGCAGCTGGGGTCCCTGGAGGCATCTTCAAGGCTTCTCGACGGAACCGTTCAATAAAACTTTCGGCAGTTTCATTATGTTTCTGTTTGATTTTGTTGAGAGCTGACATTGTCATATCATTAAATCCTTCATAGAATCGTTCCAGAAAGATTTGTTTAAGACCTGTAAAAGAAGTAATGCAGCCATCGGGCAGACTTCTATACCAGTCGTATGCTACGCCAGCTAAACAACCGACGAACACTCTGGTAAGAAGAGCGTCATTTGGCTGAAGTTGAACTGTCATTACCTCAAAATGATTGATGAATTGACTTGGGGAAGTACTGCCATCGAACAGAGAGATTGTAGGGATTTTGTACTTTGGGGGAAATGGGACGTCCTTCCATTCAACCGGATAGGGTTGTTTAATTCCCAACCTTTGCAAATTGTCTTTCTCTTTAAATGCTTCAAATTGGGATCGTAGAAGTTTGACAGCTTCATTGGCATCTTCGGATGAAGACGAAGGAGCAGGATGAGTTGTAATAGTGGTAGGAGGAGGAACTGCATTGTAAGCACTACCCCCAGCTCCTGAATGACTAGGTGTTGTTTGTACTTGTACTTGTACAGGAGGTATTTGAGGAGGTACTACCCCTAGTCCAGTATTAACAGGTATTGAAGATGCTATGATTTCTGGATTAGTAGTAGGTGCAGCTGGTGGTGTAGCATGCTGTGATACAATGATGGAATGCATACTAGCAACCATTTCAGCCATGGTTTTTAATTTGTCTTCGAGTGCAGCAATTCGCTGTTCTTGATTTGCAGAAGTTGAAGCATCTGGATCATCAGTGACAACATAAGCCGTTACTTCTCTTGGCACAGTGGAAGATACTGTTTGTTCAGAGCTTTCACTATGTGCATCATAATCAGAATACTCCTCATCTCCCGACTGAGAGACAGAAAGATGACTCGCAAGGTTTTGAGGAAGATTCCTTTGATCGATTGTATCTCGGCTTCGAGAACGAGTATGTTGAAATACTCCTTCAGAGGATTCTTGGAGTAATTCTAAATACCGTTGACTCGGCTTGCAGAGTCTACCATGTTTAGAGCATCTTTTATCCCCAAGATCTCGGGATGTCATATTAACAGAAGCATACAGAACTTCATCTTCTTCTGATGTTGGTTCAGATTTTGCAAAAATGAGACGGTCAAAGACAGATCGCTTTGTTGTTGGACAACAACATTGAATGATGACTTTATGATTGCAATGATGATCAGATGGTTGATTTGAAGGAGTTGAAACATTATCCCATTTTTGTCTAAGATGTTCTCGAAGATCAGAAATCATGCCGGGACGGGGAAAAGTTCGAGGAATGTGTTCTTTAATGATATTTGGAACATGGTTTTGATTCTTCAAATGTTTTGTCCCCTGTGTGTACAAGGAAGTGCTCATTTCATTGGCATAGGTATCAGGATTTATGTTTCTGGAAGTTTGTCTTTGAGGCTTAACCTTCAGCATTGGCTGTTTACGTTTTGCTGAAGTTGGCCTGTTAAGATATGTTCGTAGGTCTGCAAATTCACCCCCAGGGGTTTCTGTTTGAGACACCAACAGTTTTCCTTGTTTGGAACGGGATATTTTGAAAGTTGGAAAGTCTTGGAATTCTGCTACCGGAGTAGGCAAGATACCTCTTTGATCAGTGCAAGTTCTTTTGCCATGAAAGTAATAAGAATCTTTGTTTATAGGAGATCTTGTATTGACGGGTGTCGAAACACGTTCAATTTGATCTGCTTCAGTAAAGACCGAAGAAGACTGAGAAAAGACCAAAGGGCCTTTTCCTTTGTTGTGAGAAGAAGGGATAACTAAAGAGCATTTCCCTCTGTTGTCTTCCAAGTCATGAGACAAGGAAGTTTGAGAAAAGACCAACGGGCCTTTTCTTTTGATCTGAGAATGGGGAGGAATAGCCAAAGGACTACCCCCAGTAGATTGTGCTAGAACAGCAGGATGTTTAAAAGCAGAATCAGATATTTTCTCTTGATTATGAGAAGGAGAGAGTTTAGCCAAAGGACTATTTCTCTTAGTTTGCGTAGAAGTGATTTGCGCATGAGTGGGAGGTGCATTGGTTCTGGCCACAGAAGTAGGAGTCCTTGCTTTAGAGTGTTTAGGATGTACTTTGGTTGCTGGAATGCTGCTTTGCGCAGGAAAGGCTACTGTCAATTGCGCCAAAGTCATTGGAGTCTTCTGTTTTGACAAGGCAGCATATGAAATAGCTTGAGCAACTGTTGCAACAGATTGCGCAATATTGACTGCAACAGATTGTGCAGCAGTTGTTGAGACAGACTGTGCAGCAGTTGACACAGCAGTTTGTGCAACAGTAGACACAGCAGTTTGTGCAACATTTTGAGTAGCAGATTGTGCAACAGTTGACACAGGCTCCTTGGTGGCAAAACTGCCAGATTGTGCAGCAGACTTGGAGACCCAAACTGAGCGCACTTTGCTTTTGGCAGAAGTGACTGCAGTACGGGGAGTAGTCTTGGAGTTGAGCATCGCTTCGTAGGCTGTCTGGTTGACCTTAACAACCAGCGTCTTCTGCGTCTTCCCGATAGACGCTACGTCACATTGAGTTGCTACTTCCTCGTCGGAGGAGAAAGTGATCCCCAGCAGAGTCGCCATTTTGTTTGCAAAAACAAAAGTATAAAACTTTATTGATACAAACTGTAATAAAGATTACAAGAATTCTGGGAAAATTACAACTATAGGAATCCAATCTTGATGACGATTGCTTTATCCCTTGGACGATGTGAACTTTAAAGACGAAGCTTTTGAAGTTGAAAAGAACTTTGGAAACTGAAGGCAAAAGCCTCTGAATTTGAAGACAAAAGTCTCGGAAGAACCCAGCAGCACTTTAGCAAGAACTCCTGCACTCTCTGATTTTTTTATCTCTGATCTTGATCCCCTTGAACGAAGACTTGAAACTCTATTTATAGAGTTCTAGAAATAACTAACTTTCAGTTATTTTGGACTGCGCAGGATGATTTGCGCAGCATTGGTTTGCGCAACGGTGATTTGCGCAGATAGTTACTGGATCGTGGGCCGATTATCATGGACACATGGCATGATTTGATAGAAATGCGCATGATCGTGCATAAACAGTTGCCACGTAATAAACAGTCGATGGCATGAATGCCACGTGTAACTTAACAGTTACATTTGATAGAGTGCGCAGAGTTGAATTGCGCATACATGGTTTGCGCTAACTCGAACTGCGCAGGATTGGTTTGCGCTGCCAGCTGTCAGCCGCCCTCGAGCACTGTGCGGCGCAAGAAACGAACAGATTCCTTGTTATCCGCGCTGTCAGTTGTCAGAAAAGATTTGATTTGATTCAGTAATGATGACTTCTACCACGTCAGCTTGCGCAATCGGTTGTATGCGCAAATTAGAATGCACAATCGGATGGCTGCGCAATCTGTTGTCTGCACAATTCAACAAGATGATGTATATCTTGATTTCTTGATTTTGTTGATTGATGCAACTTGATTTTTTAGGACCTACAATTGTATCAGGACATGATTTCTTGTATCGATAAATGATGGGATACCAAGTTCTGTTCAGATGAAGGGTTACAACCCCGGTCCTTGTTTGGTTTAAGGGTTGTAACTTGGCTATCTGAATAGTTCCATGGTTATCTTATCATATATCGTCCTGCTTATTGTGCCTGCCTTAACTATAAAGATCAGGGGTCTAGTTCTGTTCAGGCGAAGGGTTACAACCCCGGTCCTTGTTTGGTTTAAGGGTTGTAACCTGGCTCCCGGAGCAGTTCTGTGTCCCCTCTTCATTTATTGTCTTATTGCAACCCCCTGTCACGCTCGTCATGTTTTACCTTTACTTCAATATCATGATTAATTATGCTGGCCTTAGCAATAAAGATCAGGGGTCCAGTTCTGTTCAGGTGAAGGGTTACAACCTCGGTCCTTGTTTGGTTTAAGGGTTGTAACCTGGCTCCCGGAGCAGTTCTGTGTCCTCTCTTCGTTTATTGTCTTCACCGTACCAATAGTATTTGAGACGGGTTTCTATTCAGGTGAAGGGCTGCAACCTCGGTCCTTGTTTGGTTTAAGGGTTGCAGTCTGGCTACTTGAATGGTTTTCTCGTACTCAATTTTATTATTGTTATTCCTATTATTATCAATTTCTTTTATCAGTTATCTTTAATATTCTTTTGTGATATGCTGGTTTTAGTTCCTAAGTGAAGCCTCCTTTGTGGCACTTGCTCTTTCTGGGGTCTGACCCAGCTGGTTTTGTGTGGCCAGATATCGGAGCAGCAACCGAGGATCCACCTGTCTTCCAGCCCGATGGTGACCACAAGGCCTAACCAGGGCAACGAGTGGGTTTCTTTTGTCCTCCCACTCTAATTGTAAAATTATTCTTTTGAGGCGTTTAGCTGGCGAGCACGTGTTAGCTCGTATTGCACCTTTATTTACTGTCTGCCTACGGGCTGTAACATGATTGACAAATCCTAGGGTTGATCATGTATTGACTAAAACTCTTGCTAGTCCCGACATTTTGTATGACTAGCTTCATGATCATCCAATATGTAATGTATGGGACGCCTTACTATTGTATATTGATGCTCTAATATCTTGTGACTGCTACTACTTGCTTGTGATTGAGACAATAGGTTTGATGCTTTGACCATAGGAGACTGATGGATTGTAGTTAAACCCTCATATAGGGGTGAGCAAAAAACGGGTTGAACCCGAAAACCGAACCGACCCGAACCGAAATAAGCATTCGGTTTGGTTTTAAATCAAACGGGTCGGGTTGCGGTTTTAGGTTTCTGATATTTAGGTTTTCGGTTCGGGTCGCGGTTTTGATTTTTTGTGACCGACCCGAACCGAAAACCGAATTTATTTATGCATTTACCTATTTACCCCTCCCCCCAATATAAACCCCAAACCCTAACTTCTCTCTCTCCAATTCATTTTTTTTGGGTCCGCCGTTCTCTCCATCTCCAGAACCCTAATCTCCATCGTCTTCTCCAATCTCCTCTCCCAAACCGATGAGGCCCTCTCCAAGTCCGGAAACTCGAGACCCTCTTCAATCTCCTCTCCCGAGTTCGTCTTCTCCAGATCTAGTCCTCTCCAGTTCGTCTTCTCCATACTCCAGTTAGTCATGTCCAGTTCGTCTTCTACAAGCCAGATCTAAACCTAGATCTACCGGTCAGACCTATAATGAACATAGATCTCACTCGTATAAATTTTTACTTGGATCTACAATTTTTAATTTTTTTAGCCATATTAATTTTTTTTGTTGACAAATTTGATACCGCAACATATATTTTTGACAGATCTGCGGCATCTGCCGGCCTTCTTTGTCTCTGATCTAGATCTAACTTGTATAAATTTTTACTCAGATCTATAGTTTTTAATTTTTGAGCCATATTAAGTATGGACAAAGCTGGTTCTGGTGTTGGACATCATTACGTTTCTGGTAAACTTATTTTACAGTATGGACAAATTTTTACTTAGATCATTACGTTTCTGGTGTTGGACATCATTACTATATGGACAATTTTTTTACTTCGATCATTACGTTTCTGGTGTTGGACATCATTACGTTTCTTTACTTAGAGAATTTGTTGTTCCTGGTAGGTTTTTATGTTAAAATCATTACGTTTTTTTTTTGATTTATAATTATGGACAAAGCTGGTTCTGGTGTTGGTTGACAGTGATAATAATTTTGCAGTTATTGATGCTCTCCATTTAATGGTAGATACCTCTGATATTGTTATTGCTCTATTTTTCCATATCATTTGGCTATGTGCTTAATTCTGCAGTTATGGCTCTTTCCTTCTTGTTAATGCAGCTAATGACTGGCGAGACATTCACTGCTGGCGAGGCATTCGTTGCAGCCAGTGGCAAGGCATCGTTGCGGCCAATGGCGAGGCATTCATTGCAGCCAGTGGCGAGGCATATTTTGTCGTGTAATCTTATTTTATATTTCATTTAATATTCTAACATGTTACTAAATTTTTATTATAAGAATTGGCGATGATGATTTGCCATACAGTGCAGGCAATGGCGAGGCATATATTGCAGCCATTGACGAGGCATACACTGCATCATTAATGATGCATAAAGAGCTATTCTGAGCCTTTCTTGTCCCTCTTTAGTAATTGTGTAATGCAGGTGTGAGTATTGACCGTGCCAAAGTTGGATGTCATTTGATACTTGGGCAACTAGGTTTGGTCTCTAGATGCAATATGTAGGACTTTGAATTTTTGCAATAGTAGATTAAAACTGCTCTCAAAATAAAGGTTTTTGTAGGAAATTCTTCTCCATATAAAATCAACCTGATAGCTAGTATGTATATAAATTAAGATAACAATATATGGTCTTGATCTTGATTGGCTTCTAAATTTACTGATTCAATTTAGAGTTTACTATCTGGTCTGATCTTAGCCACCATTAGAATCAACCTGGAAGTACTTATTATTTGTAACTTTTTGTTTCCAAGTTTATCATCTCATGTTAGAACATGTATCTCTAATATCTGTTCTTGGGTTGTGTATATAATTTTTTCCCCAGTGGATACATGCTTTAGATTAAGTGTCAAATGTTATAATAGCAATGGATACACATGCTTTAGATACCCACTGGATGCACAATGCTTAAATTACAATATGAGGATTTTCATATCTATATGCACATACGTCCTTACTGGTACTGGTTACTCCTGTTATATTTCTTTCGATTTATTTATTTATTTTTTGCTATTTCTTTCAGTGTATATATTTCAATATTGGGAGGGGGGGAGGGGGGGTGGTAAATAGGTAAATGCATATACTACTTCCTTACTGCTTATATGTTATTATTTGCCATGTCTACATGCACCATACTACTTCCTACTGGTTACTGCTGTTATATTCCTTTTATATTTTTTTGTTGCTATTTCTTTCAGTGCCTAGGCAAGGAATTTGGAAAGTTGGAAGCTGAAGCTAAAATTTTTGGCCTGCAAATTTTGTGTTACAAATGTTGTATATTCATAATTCATGTTGGCCTGCAATTTTTTGTTAAATTTTGTGGTGTTCATTTTATATATTCATGTTGTAAAGTCGAAAGCTGAAGACGAAGTTGTGTTGACCATGTTGTATATTCATGTTGGAAGGTTGGAAGCTGAAGCTAAATTTTGTGTTTTAAATTTTTGGGCCTTCAAATTTTAAATTTGGGAAGCTTTGGACCTGCAATTTATTGGGTCAACAAAATTAAATTTTTGCTGTAATATTTTTGGGCCAACAAAATTTAATTTTTGCTGCATTTTTAAGCCTGCCCGGCCCACAAGGGCTCCAAAACCGGCCCGGCCCACATGGGTCAAAAAACCGAACCGACCGAAAACCGAACTTTTTTAGTTCGGTTCGGTTTGGTTCGGTTTTTACTGATGCGGTTCGGTTTTCGGTTTAAGAAAAACCGGTTTTCGGTTCTGTCGGTTTTGAGATATTCGGTTCGGTTTGACCCGAACCGAACCGATGCTCACCCCTACCCTCATATATCTAGACAGCCGTGACCGTATAGTGACGTGGATTCCATTTCATTATACGTAGCTGGCTATGTCTGCCTTCGCTCTCCAGTATTCTGGTTCTGGGGCGTGACATGGTTTTAGTGGTGGCCCATGCAGGTCTTGTAATTCAAGATATGTGAGGGTTTACCGAATAGATGTCTCAATCAGTATTCGCCCTTGATCTCTGTTCGTATCTTTCAAATCCCTGAGAATCTTGACCTGATCACATGCTTGTATCGTTGATCTGTCATGGTCCTTCCTTATTGTTCCCTATATCGTCTTCTTCAGCGACATTGTTCCTGGACCTGTCGATCAGCAAGGCGGAGCACCTCCCGCGGACCAGCAGCAACTTGGAGATCAAGTCCAGCATTCAGGAGTA
Organism: Iris pallida; assembly: GCA_029216955.1. NCBI lineage: Eukaryota > Viridiplantae > Streptophyta > Magnoliopsida > Asparagales > Iridaceae > Iris > Iris pallida. The sequence continues at coordinate 7,614,387 of JANAVB010006394.1, forward strand.
GCCTCCAGAGTCATGCCTACCGAAGGAGAACCACCAGTTCAGCCCGTCCAGCCTGCAGAGCCTGATGATGGTACCTTGGTGGGTCTCATCAGGACGCTATTAGCTTCCCAGGATCGTCGCGGAGATGCCTTGCACCAGGCGGTGGCAGATGCTTTGACCAGAGGAGGTCATCAGGGTAATAGCGCGGCCAACAGCTTCAAGCGCTTGAACCCTCCCTTCTTCGACGGCAGTGAAGATGCGATCGCTGCAGATGCTTGGCTTCAGGACACAGAGGTAATTCTAGAAGCAGCCAGGACTCCAGAGAACGAGAAGGTGGTCGTGGTGCGCCTGTAGTTACTAGATCTTGCTCGCAGCTGGTGGGCAGCGCAGGCCGATGGATTAGTGGCCCCTATTTTATGGGCAGTATTCAGGGAGAGATTCCAGACCAAGTATTTTGATGCTGTAGCCCGGTATGATCTACAGACGAGGTTCACCAATCTAAAGCAGATGGACAGGACGGTCGATGGATATGCGGCCGAGTTCTCCGGGCTTAGTCGGTTTGCTCCTACCTTGGTGGCGACCGAGTTCGATAGAGCCCAGCGGTTCCAATAGGGACTCCACCTAGAGATTTTATTGACGGTGGAGCAGTTTGAGCATCAGACTTTTGATGCAGTGTTGAGAGCATCCCGGAGGCATGAGTATATATCCCAGAGGATCGTGGAAAGGACCGGAGGTCGGAAGCGATCTCACGGCCAGATGAATCAGTCTTCAGTACCAGCCCCAGCGGCCAGGGCTTTGACCTTTGGAGCTCCGAGGCGGGCGGCCTCAGTGTCGTCGGTTCAGCATTCCACCCCGACGCACCCTCAGCAGCAGAAGCAGAAGCAGTCTTCCGCAGTGGGATGTTCACACTACGGGAAGCCAGGGCATGTGGTATCAGAGTGTCGCAGAGCACAGGATTTGTGCTTGGTTTGTGGTGCCCTAGACCACAGGATTGGGAACTGTCCGAACAGGGGGAGTTCATCAGCCTTCTCTAGTCCTTCAGTTAGAGGACCAGCACCAGTCCAGCAGCAGCAGCAGCTGCAGTACCCGTTTCCGAGGCCATTGCCGACGCAGGCCCAGGCGTTCCAGCAGCAGAGACCGCAGCAGTATGCCCAAGCCCAAGCCCTGATCCAGAGCAGGCAGAGGAATTTTCAGCAGAGGGGACCCGCACCCCGAGGACATGGTCAAGTGCTGGCTTTGACCATGGGAGAAGAAGGAATAGCACCAGGTGAGGTGGTAGCAGGTACTATTCTCGTCAACACCTTTCCAGCTTCAGTATTATTTGATTCTGGTGTCTCGCATTCATTTATGTCTGCACGATTTGCGACATGGGTAGGACTGGAGCCCAAGTCATTATCAGTAAGGCTCAATATACTTACTGGTAACGGACTTGTGGAAGTAGATAGAGTGTTTTCCTCGTGTCGGATCGTAGTTAGCGGTAGAGAATTCCCCGCTAGATTAATAGAGTTCCCGATGGCCGATTATGATGTGGTCTTAGGGATGGATTGGTTGAGGGACCAGTATGCTAGGATAGACTGCCACATTGGCAGGGTTATTTTTAGCATTCCAGGCGAGCCGGAGTTTTCTTTCTCCCGAGGCAAAGTTGAACCTTCTTTTCCAGTGTTGCGGATGGCAGTAGCAGCAGTGCAGTTACCTCGGATAGTCGAAGAGTTTCCAGATGTTTTCCCAGAAGAGCTTCCAGGGATGCCGCCAGAGCGGGAGATCGAGTTTACCATCGACTTGATTCCCGGGACAGCCCCAGTGTCAGAGAGAGTCTACAGGATGGCGCCATCAGAGCTGGAGATATTGTACAAAATGATTGAAGAACTCAGAACCAAGGGATTCATTCGTGCTAGTGGATCGCCTTGGGGAGCCCCGATGCTTCTTGTGAAAAAGAAGGATGGTATGTCCAGATTGTGTGTTGATTATCGTACCTTGAACTCAGTGACAATCAAGAACAGATACCCTCTTCCGAGGATAGATGATTTGTTTGATCAACTCAGAGGGGCGTCAGTATTTTCGAAGATCGACTTGCGGTCAGGATACCACCAGATCAGAGTCAGAGAGCAGGATATCCCGAAGACAGCTTTCAGATCTAGGTATGGGCATTGGAAGTTCCTTGTGATGCCATTTGGGGCAACCAATGCGCCGGCTGTATTCATGGACCTCATGAATCGCATCTTTATGCCCTATTTGGATCAGTTCGTGATTGTGTTCCTAGACGACATCCTGGTCTACAGCAAGAGTGAAGCGGAGCATGAGCAGCATCTTCGAGTTGTCCTCCAGATTCTCAGAGAGCACCAGTTGTATGCCAAGTTTAGTAAATGCGAGTTCTGGCTCGATCGCATTTCGTACTTGGGTCATATCATCACCCGAGGAGGAGTTGAAGTGGACCCCCAGAAGATCGTGGCCATTGAAACATGGCCGGTACCTAGCACAGTGGTAGAGATTCGCAGTTTTCTTGGATTGGCCGGCTACTACCGGCGATTTGTTTCAGACTTTGCTCGGATTTCAGCACCATTGACTCGGTTGACCCACAAGGACATACAGTTTTCTTGGACAGCAGAGTGCCAGGATTCTTTTGAGAAGTTGAAGCGAGGCTGGATGACGGCTCCTATTCTCACGCTTCCAGATGGGACTAGAGGATTCTCAGTGTATTGTGATGTTTCGGGCAGAGGTTTAGGATGTGTTCTGATGCAGCATGGGAAGGTAATAGCTTATGCGTCACGACAACTTCGTGATCATGAGAGGAATTACCCAACCCATGACTTGGAGCTGGCAGCAGTAGTGTTTGCACTTAAGTTATTGAGGCACTACCTATATGGAGATAGGGTGAAGATTTTCACCGACCACAAGAGCCTGAAGTATGTTTTCACCCAGAAGGATCTCAACATGCGTCAGAGGAGATGGCTAGAGCTGCTTGTGGATTATGATGTCAACTTGCACTATCATCCTGGGAAGGCCAACGTCGTTGCAGATGCATTGAGCAGGAGAGCCGGAGTTTATTTTCTAACAGCGCAACCAGAGCTGTTAGCCGATCTTCAGAAGATGGGTATAGAAGTTGTCCTCCCTTCCAGGGTGGCATTGATGGCCAGCATGCAAGTCCAATCCACTATAGTCGAGAGGATCCGGATGGCGCAGTCAGCAGATTCCAAGCTTCAGCGACTCAGAGCAGAGTGTGAGGCAGGACGAAGACCAGAGTTATGCATTCATGAAGACGGTACCCTTCGACATGGTAAGCGTCTTTGTGTACCCAGTGAAGATATCAGACATGAGATCATGACGGAAGCTCACAGTTCGCAGTATTTCATTCATCCCGGTGGCACGAAGATGTACCGTAATATCCGCCATCACTTTTGGTGGAATGGCATGAAGAGGAAGATAGCCCGGTTTGTCTCTCGTTGTTTAGTCTGCCAACAAGTTAAGGTTGAACATCAGAGACTAGCTGGACTACTTCAACCATTGCCGATTTCCGAGTGAAAATGGGAGCATATAACCATGGATTTTGTGACTGGATTGCCTAGATCCCCGGCAGGCAGAGACGCTATTTGGGTTGTCATCGACAGGCTCACGAAGGTGGCTCACTTTCTCCCGTTCAGAGTTGGTCAGTCGACGGCTCAGCTAGCGGAGATGTATCTCCGGCAGATTGTCAGGTTGCACGGTGTACCAGTCAGTATCACTTCAGATAGAGATTCAAGATTTACGTCGCACTTTTGGCGTAGCTTACAAGAAAGTTTGGGAACTCACCTCCAGTTCAGTTCAGCTTATCACCCGCAGACAGATGGCCAGTCAGAACGTACGATCCAGACTCTTGAAGATATGTTGCGGTCATGTACACTCGACTTCGGTGGTTCATGGGAAGATCACGTACACATGGTGGAGTTCTCGTACAACAACAGTTTCCAGGCCAGTATCCAGATGGCACCGTTCGAGGCACTCTATGGTAGAAAGTGTCGATCCCCGCTAGTCTGGGACGATATTGGAGAGAGGCAGATGCTTGGCCCGGAAATGATTGCTCAGACGGTTGAAGTGGTCAGAAAAGTCAGAGATCATCTTCGAGTTGCCCAGGATCGCCAGCGTCATTGGACCAATTCTCATCGGCGCCCTCTTGAATTTTCTGTCGGCGACCATGTATTCCTGAGGATTTCGCCTAACCGCGGCGTCATTCGTTTCGGCGTACGAGGAATGCTTAGTCCTAGGTATATAGGGCCGTTCGATATTCTAGAGCGAGTAGAAGATGTATCCTATCGTCTTGCTCTTCTGCCGTCGCTACGTGAGGTACATGATGTGTTCCATGTATCCCAATTACGACGGTATATCCCGGACCCGAGCCACATCCTGGATCATTCAGAATTGGTTGTTGGTACCAACCTTTCGTATGAGGAGAGGCCCGTGTCCATATTGGACCGAAGAGAGAAGACACTCAAGAACAAGACTATCAAGTTAGTCCGAGTTGCTTGGGGTCATCACTCCTTGGGTGAGTCAACGTGGGAGCGTGAGGATGATATCCGATCGCGATATCCCGACCTGTTTGACTCGTAAGGTATAATGTCCTTCTTATGCCTTACACCCTTAACTTCCTTGCTTGCATAAATGATTGCTTGAATGATTGCCTAGTTATAGCTTGCCTGTGATTAGTATAGCTTGTCCCTGCAATTCTAGTCTCTTGATTAAATTCCGAGGACGGAATTCTTTTAAGGTGGGTAGACTTGTAATGCCTGTAGTTCGTATTACGTACCTTGGAATACGTGTACGTATTTTTCTTGTATTAGCTTATCTCTTGGCTTGGCTCGGTTTATTTTGGGTTGGTTCGGCTAGGTTTGGTTTGCTTTTGGGTTCAACATGAACCAAAAGAAAACTCCCACCTACCACCACCATCCCCCTTTATTAGCCCACTCCTCTTTCTCTCTCTTCATTATTTCTTCTTCTCCACCATTTACTTCTTCACCTACCAGGAAGAGGGAGAGAGAGAGAGCTTAGGCAAGTGCAAACTTGCTTCATGATGGATCTCAAGTTTTATTGTTCCATTCTCTTCCTTACTTGATTCTAAGCCTCTTTAGAACTTGACATTTTTGGATTTGATGGATGGATTCTTGTAGATCTAAGTTTGTAAACTTTTCGGTTTTCTTGGTTTTAATCTCTAAAACTTGGTTATTTTCGAAAACTAGTGTTTCTATGTTGTAGAGAATTCAATTTCCTTCAGTTTTGGCTTTTGTTTCGCTTGATTTCGACTTCGGATGAGGAAGTTATGGCCAAAACAATTTCTGGTCATTTCTATGTTCATCTGCAGCATGAACATCATGTCGCAGAAAGCGCATGTCGCAGAAGGTGCATGTTGCATGAAGCGCATGTCGCGGTAGCCGTATCTCATGTCGCAGAAAGCGCATGTCGCAGAAGGTGCATGTTGCATGAAGCGCATGTCGCGGTAGCCGCATCTCATGTCGCAGAAAGCGCATGTCGCAGAAGGCGCATGTTGCATGAAGCGCATGTCGCGGTAGGCGCATATCATGTCGCAGTAGGCGCATGTTGCAATGAAGCGCATGTCGCGGTAGCCGCATCTCAAGTCGCAGAAGGCGCATGTTGCATTGAAGCGCATGTCGCGGTAGGCGCATCTCATGTCGCAGTAGGCGCATATTGCATGAGGCGCATGTCGCGGTAGGCGCATATCATGTCACAGTTGAGCCACATGAGGCGCATGTCGCGATAGACGCATATCATGTCGCAGTAGGCGCATATGGTGTCGTAGTTGCATGCATGTCGCAGAATAGGCCGCATAATGCATATTTTGACTATTTCTATCTGTTATATGTCCTAATTGACCAAATTATGGCTCGAATTTTCCCCCAACTCCCAACATGGAAAGTTGTAGATCTTTCCTTGGCATCAATAATATGTCACTAGTTATCTTATGCAAGTTCCTCTCATTCATAATATGGTAAGAATAGAACACGATAGTGGCCCGCTATGGCGCACTCTTGACAAGTAAACTGACATGATATATCTCGGCATGCTGTTACGACAACTAGCCAGACATGACAAGTATGAAAGGTCTGGACACCGTGGGCGATTGTGTTTGTACAAATAAACTAGTACTGTCTTGCATCATGTCTAGGATGGGGACCCCTGAGTACCACGGTCAGGGGGACCTACTGAAATCGACTAAGGCTAATTAACTAGAATGATTCAGTAGTCATGAAGAGATTTTCAGCTACAGGAAATCCCGTTATCTGGGCGTATTCAGTGGACTTGTAGCCTACCGACGAGTAGGGTACATTTTCAGCACACAGTCATGTGTTGCATTCTTCCTAAATGGACATTCGACCTGGATAACCGGATGGTCTTCAGGGCTTGTGGCTGTTGGGATAGTCTCATTGCATCTTGCTAGTAACTAGGCCTGTGATAACCCTAGTTAGTTAAAGTATCAAGCCGTACACTTGATTGGCCGTGATTGATTGGATGTGGTTTATTCCAGCTTAGTCTTATCCTGATCCTGTACAAGATTGTATCAGGACATGATTTCTTGTATCGATAAATGATGGGATACCAAGTTCTGTTCAGATGAAGGGTTACAACCCCGGTCCTTGTTTGGTTTAAGGGTTGTAACTTGGCTATCTGAATAGTTCCATGGTTATCTTATCATATATCGTCCTGTTTATTGTGCCTGCCTTAACTATAAAGATCAGGGGTCCAGTTCTGTTCAGGCGAAGGGTTACAACCCAGGTCCTTGTTTAGTTTAAGGGTTGTAACCTGGCTCCCGGAACAGTTCTGTGTCCCCTCTTCGTTTATTGTCTTATTGCAACCCCCCGTCATGCTCGTCATGTCTTACCTTTACTTCAATACCATGATTAATTATGCTGGCCTTAGCAATAAAGATCAGGGGTCCAGTTCTGTTCAGGCGAAGGGTTACAACCTCGGTCCTTGTTTGGTTTAAGGGTTGTAACCTGGCTCCCGGAGCAGTTCTGTGTCCTCTCTTCGTTTATTGTCTTCACCGTACCAATAGTATTTGAGACGGGTTTCTATTCAGGTGAAGGGCTGCAACTTCGGTCCTTGTTTGGTTTAAGGGTTGCAGTCTGGCTACTTGAATGGTTTCCTCGTACTCAATTTTATTATTGTTATTCCTATTATTATCAATTTCTTTTATCGGTTATCTTTAATATTCTTTTGTGATATGCTGGTTTTAGTTCCTAAGTGAAGCCTCCTTTGTGGCACTTGCTCTTTCTGGGGTCTGACCCAGCTGGTTTTGTGTGGCCAGATATCGGAGCAGCAACCGAGGATCCACCTGTCTTCCAGCCCGATGGTGACCACAAGGCGTAACCAGGGCAACGAGTGGGTTTCTTTTGTCCTCCCACTCTAATTGTAAAATTATTCTTTTGAGGCGTTTAGCCGGCGAGCACGTGTTAGCTCGTATTGCACCTTTATTTACTGTCTGCCTACGGGCTGTAACATGATTGACAAATCCTAGGGTTGATCATGTATTGACTAAAACTCTTGCTAGTCCCGACATTTTGTATGACTAGCTTCATGATCATCCAATATGTAATGTATGGGACGCCTTACTATTGTATATTGATGCTCTAATATCTTGTGACTGCTACTACTTGCTTGTGATTGAGACAATAGGTTTGATGCTTTGACCATAGGAGATTGATGGATTGTAGTTAAACCCTCATATATCTAGACAGCCGTGACCGTATAGTGACGTGGATTCCATTTCATTATACGTAGCTGGCTATGTCTGCCCCCGCTCTCCAGTATTTTGGTTCTGGGGCGTGACACTTCCTCCGCCAGATTAGCTTTGTGTCCTCCAGAATAATTACCCCTTCTACCAGCATAACCGCCTCTACCACCACGACGTCCTCTACGGCCCCGTCCACGATCACTTGACTGACTGTGCAGGGATTTTGGACAAAATCTGATGTAATATCCTGAGTCACCACAGTTGTGGCAAACACCAGCCACATAGGGAGGCTGATTGAAGGCAGCAAGGGCAGACTTATCAACAGTGGCTTGCTCCCCCTGGAAATAGCCCTTGTTGGGCATCAACTTCAAGCGAGCCTCTTCTTGTGCCCTGGCAGTTATGGCTTCTTCTAAGGTGGAAAGCATGGGCTGTGCCAGGAGTACATTCCTTCTATTCTCAAACACAGGGTTAAGACCCTTCAAGAACTTCATCATCCGTTGACGCGAAATATAATCCAAGAACTTTTGGAAATGTTTCGCAAATGCGGGTTCGACTTGGGCATCTTCCATCCCAAGAGGATCATAGTAATCCAGATCAGACCAGAACTTCTTCAACAGTGCTGCATACTCAGAGATGGTGCGGTCGTCCTAGGCCACCCTATCAAGTTCATCTTGCAGTTGGAAGACCCGCATAGGATTGCCCGAGCCTGAGTACATATCCTTCAAAGTCTGCCATATATCAGCATCAGCCTCCATCGCCTCTACATTGCCCGATACCTGGTCGGTCAAGGAGACTGTCAACCAGTCAGCCACAACATTGTTGACAATTTTCCAAACAGCAAACTCCTTTGAGGAGGGATCATCTGGCGCCTTGGTTTGGCCATTGACGTAGCCAACCAAGCCACGTCCCTTCAGCGTTCGCATGACCTATCGTGACCATTTCAAGTAATTGGATGTGCCTTCCAACTTCGTCTCCAGCTTGTCCAGCTTCCCCATTTTGTAGGGTGACGGATCCACATCAGTATGGATCACACGTGGGGTCGTCTCGGTTAATCTCTTTGATAAAATATCATCAACCAAGGTCTTCATCTCATCTGCTGTCAGTTTACCACTGATCGAATCCATGGCGTCTTCAACGGTGATTCGTCGTCGTCGTCTTCTTTGTCGGCTTCGTCATTGTCGTCATCTTCGTCGTCGTCGTCGTCGTCGTCGTCGGTATGTAAGGTCTTCAACAGAGACCGTACGAATGCGCTGTTAACATGGCCAACACCGGCGTGCGCATGGAAAACCTAATTTGCAGATCGAGAATGGAAAATAAATAAAGCATTTATAATTCTGGAGGACGTAATCTAGGAACAGAAGGTGCAAATAAAGCATTTGACATCCATCCGTCGTCGAATAACTTCCCACATAATCTCGCTCGCAAAGTAGATTTTTTTATGGAAAAAAGGGGGGTTACAGCAGCAGGTGGGTCGGTAGAGGGGGGGGTCGGCTGTTGGTGGAGGGGGGCAACAGCAGGCGTTGGGGGGGGTCGGCAGGGGGTGGAGATCGACAGGGGGGCGTCGGGCGGGTGGGGGGGGGTCGGCAGGGGGTGGCGGGGGGGGGGGGAGGCGTCGGGCAGGGGGTGGGGGCAGGGGGTGTGGGTGGGGGTCGGCAGGGGGTGGGGAAGGGGGGCATCGGGCAGGAAAGGGGGGTGGTCGGCAGGGGGTGGGGGTCGGCAGGGGGTGGGGGGGCGTCGGCGGGGGATTGTTGGAGGGGGGGTGGCGGCAAGAGGGGGTTAGGTTAGGGTTAGGGTCGGCAAGAGGGGGGGTTGAGATTTTTTTTTTTTGGTGGTTATGACTCTGATACGATGTAGAGAATAATGGTTCTATTTTTTATTGATTGCCTACTCCACTACTTATAGGGAGTCTAGCTCCTCTTCATTTTACATTTTCCAATGTGGGACTAAATCCTTTATTAGTTCTCAACATATATGGACACGATACGTATACGAGCATTTTCAAATAGGTATAGTATAGTTACATATGTTGCATAAATGTGGACCCAAATACACATAGGGGTATGGACACGGATACGGATTTATTCTTTAAAAAAAAGACATGGATACGGATTAAGGAGTTCAAGATCGATAAGGAAGAAGACCCTACAGATGATTTCGAAGATCACTGCAATGACACTGGTCACTAAGGGTGAGCGTCGGTATAATCGGTCGGTATTTGGTCGAACTTTGCGGTATTTTTGTAAATCGGTATTTGAAAAATCAATACCAATATCGTACCATTTAGAATCGATTTTTTCGGTTCGGTTAAATCGGTGTTCGGTCGGTTTTTGTTCAGTATCGGTATTTTACCAAATAACATTTAATCAATCAACAAACTTAATATTGTAGAATGTCTTAACCTAGAATTTTTTTTTAATACATTTTTGAAGCATTAACTTTTACAACCAAGTCTCTACCAACCAAACAATTAATCAAAATTATTAGAACAATATCTAACAAGTCGCAAACACCTAAAAATGAACTTAAAAGATCAAACGCAGTCACTAAGTTTAATCATTAGTATAAGGTTAAGTAATCAAAGTTTACTTCAAAATTCTATGAGAACATAAAAACATAAGCTCAAAAGATAAAAAAATCAATTCTTAGCGTTCTTAATATAACTTCAAGTACACTAAAATTCATTCTAGTTCTAAGAAACTGACTAAAACAAAAATAAAAATAAAAATGAGTAGTATAAAATTAATCACGAACAACATCCTAAAATATATATATATATATATATATATATATTCGGTTCGGTATTTTCGGTATGATATTACACTCAAACAGTTACCATTACCATTGTACCATATTTTAGTCGGTTCGTTAATTCGATATCGGTACAAAAATTTTGGTTCGATTTTTCAGAATATTTTTAGTCGGTATTTGATCGGATTTTCGGCATCGGTCGGTATTTGCTCACCCCTACTGGTCACTGGTTTATGGAGATTATTAATGGATAAGTAACTGAAAGAAATGTGGTTGATTGGTGTCTTTATAGCATGGGTATGGTTGATGCTATTTCATAAGAGTATTTATATGCTGTTACAACTCCTAATAAATATGTTGGATCAACATGAACTCCTCATGTCAGCATTTTCTTGCTCAACTTGGTATTACTTATGATTGCGAAAGTAAAAATAGAGCGATTTAAACATCTGAAAATGTGGATTAAGGACTGATAGAGTGTTGCGATTCCGGCAGGGGCGGATCCAGAAACTATAACTGGGATGAACTACCAAAAATTTGGGTGGGCTAGAAGTAGATAAATCCATATAAAAAAATCAAAAAAAAATTATATGAAAAAAAATATAATTTTTTTTTTGGGGTAAGCAACCCTTGGATCCACCCCTGGACTCGGGAATTAGGTTATTCAAGATAGTCCTAACATGCAACTTGAAGCATGTTCTGGTGATCTTCACATATCTAACCGTAGTGTCCATCTTCTCTGTCATTGCGAGTTCTTATGTTTGTGCAAATTCATTATAGAGGCATAATTTCCAAAATCGTTTTGATCGATACTTATGGAATGGAAATGAATGTAAGGTCGATGACTTGGTATATTATCCCTTACAAGTGTAGGAAATACACTAATTATAAAAGTTGTAGATTATATGACATTACCAATGGTTGAAGCATATGTTTTTGGTTTCGGAAGCTAGATTTGCTAAAACTTGACGCCGCAAGCAAGTATAGGACTAATAAAATTGAAGTGATTAGAAGAGGTCATATGGCATCACCAATCAATCGAACAATCTTATTTTTCCCTTGAGTGTAACCGATTGTATATATCTTCATGGGTTTATTTAGCTTTACGGTTTCATATAATATTCGAAATTTGCATTTAGGTCTTCACATTGTCCAAAAGAGGGTCTGTGTCCCGTCCTGACTGCTGACTTGATCTGATCGTTAAATCTCGTTTAGGTCTTCATAATATTCAAATTTTACGATAGTTTTAGGGTTTCATATAATATTCGAAATCTAGGTTTAGGTTTCCATTTTGGATGGTCAGTCCGAGTCAGCCATCAAGACGAGACATAGACCCACTTTTGGATAATTTGAAGACCTAAACTCAAATTTCGAATATTATACGAGACCCTAAAAGTAAATAACCATATTTTCATCCATGATTTGGTTGAAGTGAATTTGTCTACCCTCTTATTGAATATTTACATTTGAAGTAATCATACTTTTACCACATAATTTTATGGGTATGCTCTAAAGTCATATTATGTGCACAGTATTCTCTCACATTCATAAGTATTGTGATATAAGTTACACTAAGCAAGTATGCATCATATCCAAGTACTTGCTTTTATGTTGCCATCTTGATATTGTTGCTTCTACAGTAGGGCCAAGTTTGTTGTGAGGTTGCAATCATTTGAAGAGATTGGCATTGTTCGAGTCCATCTTAATCTGCACTCTACCACTCTATTTTTATACATATTCCAGGCTGAACTTCCATCTGTTCATTGTGTGTCAATTAGTTTAACATGGCAAAGATCAAGTGATCTTTTTGGGACATTTTTATGTTAAATGATGGTACAATATATCCAAACTTCTAAAAATTAAAGTTCAAGAAGGTTACAAGCTATGAACTTTGTGAAGAGTAGGTTCATCGCATTCTCATGTACCAAACAACAAACTTTATCTTTAGATAAAGCTAAATCCTCCATGTATGATTGAAGACGATTAACGAAAACAAGTCCCAAATACAAAAAGAGATTACTCAAATAACGATGTGATCCGGATCGAAGTTGGTCCATGAGGTGCGATATTGAATTGAGTCCATATGTCTTAAAAGAGAATTCTCATGTAATACATAAACCAATTCCAATTATCTACACCTCATGATCTCATCGTCTATCCGATGTGGGACTAAATTACCAACTCCATTGTCACCCCATTTTGAGCGCTCAACCGGAAACGAGATACAATCCAACATTACTATGGAGATTATTAGGGTTGGTGAACGATTTCAATTGTAATCTCTTTGCTTTCTTCTTGAGTGCGGTAAGGAAGTTGAACCTATTAGGACAAATGGTTTAACATTATTTTTGTCAATCTTGTAATTTCATCTGAGGTATAGAGATTGAAATTTGTCCAGGTGACGTAGTCACCGTCATATACTTGTCTTCATCTGTGTTTGGTGTCCGTTAGACCGGGATTGATTATTTCAAGTGGGTTGGCTTAAGTTTTCACTGTGACAACGTTTCAGACACGATATCGGAGCACTTGTAGGACGTGTCTGATTTCCAACACGTATAGACTCCAACAAGACTATAATCGACAACTCTGCAGACAGGTCGCTAGCTTGCAGTAGCTAGAAGCTATCAAATTTTTGGACTCGACACAAAACAAACTTTGAATTTGTATTTTGTCAAAAAAAAGATAGAGCAGTTATGTGTTACTTTTCAGGGAATTTAGCAAAAAATAGCAGTCAAGGCTCAAGGCCCAATCAAATGGGGATCTCAACTTACATGCTGTTTGTTTCTCTTTGCATTTGTACTGATAGATATGTAACAACTTGCTGCCCCCTCTGCAAATGTACTATCAAGAACTTTTGAGCAGAAACTGATTTTTTTTTTCTTCTTTCTCTGCAGTTCTCCACAGGAGAGCACATGGTGATGGGTTCATCCCAAAGAAAAACTGTCCTCACACTGGACTACATCTTGACAGTGTCAAATCATTATCAACATTGCTTTAATTTGGGACCATAATATTGTTTGTATTACAAAACCAGTTGATTAGTGGGGGAGGATTTAATGAGGACATCCCACTAATACAAATCCACTCATCATTTCACTTGGAAAGAATCTGATCCCATGTTTGCTTTTATAATGCATTGGTTTTTTTAGGACTTTGATGAGCTTTAGAAACTTCTAAACATTATGATTTTGTCTTGTGGGTTTTCCTTGTTTGCCTTGAAAAAAAAAGTACTATCATTCTAAAGGAACGTTTGGTTAGAGGTGAGCATTCGGTTAATTCGGTTCAAATTAAACTGAATAATCAAAAACTAAATTGGACCACAAATTGAATAAACAAAATCGAAATCGAACCAAAATGGCCTATACCGAATCAAACCGAACCGAATTAAATCGGTTCAATTTTCGGTTTATTTGAATTTTTTTGTTAGTATATATAGCAACTAAATATACCTAGATATATTTGGTATATACCTATAATATATACCTATATATATATTAATACATATATGTATATATTAACAAAAAAACAAATTATAAAAAATGCATTATAAAAAATAAAAAAAAAACAAATTACTAAAAAATTGAAAAAAAAAAAACAAAACAAAGAATCATTCTTAAAAAATAAAAATAAAAAAGATAAAAACTGGAAAAATAAATCTTAAAAAATGAATGAAGATTAAAGAAAAACTGAAAGAAAACCATACATGTTCTTTAATTTTGTCGGAGAATAAAAAAAAATTCAATTCGTATACCAAAGGTTCCCTAAAGAACAGGTTAGGCTCAGTCATGGGGCAAGGACTGACAATTAAATATATTCAAAAGGTTCTATACTGAACAAGAACAAGGAGTGGATTCCAATTGTCATTACTGCAGAAAAAAAATAATATAATTAGTCTAATTAAAGCAGGTTTAGATTCCAAATGTAACTCGATTGAGGAAATACTCTGACTGGGTCAGGATCTGGATCTAACTAGATTGATTTATATAATCTGAAAGTGTAAATATGATGTAATTTGCATGTGTAGCGAGTATCCAGCATCTAATGCCAGTGGAAGAAGAAAAAAAAACCTAACAATATGTTGCATGTTATCGAGCCACAACTTGTTTTCAAGAAACTCGGTGGCAGAATCTACACTGAACCTGACCTGAAAATAGATTATTGCAGTCAATTGTGTAAGGGTTTGATGGTCTGCTTGGTAATTATTCGGTAGCAGTTATGAGTTATTTTTAAGTAGTGATTAGGGATGGCAACGGGACGGACATGGACCGGAGACCATATTTCCAATATCTGTCTTTGTTTGAATCTCTATCTCCGTCTCCGTTTTCTGTCGGGTTCAATTTTTCACCCACATCCCCGTCCCCGTAAAACAATGCATTATCCGTCCCCGTCCCGTTCCGTTAACACTTTCGGGATCAAATTTTCTCGTGAAAAATTATTTGCATTCAAAAAAATTACAAGACATGTTAATAAAACATGATTTTCATAAATAAATATATATACTACTAGATAGATCAAGAGCGCATACCATTTCCAATAGATTGCACATATGGATATGAGTATAAGTAATCGGGGTTGGAGATTTATCGGGACGGGAGTACTATATCCATACCCGTCCCCGAACCCGATCAGGGAGTTTTTTTAATCCTCATCCCCGTCCCCATCCCCTTTTTAAATCTCCAAACCTGTCCCCATCGGATAAAATATGGGGTCTCCGTTGGATTCAGAGGGACATTGCCATCCCTAGTAGCGATTATGAGGGGTCCGATTTTAAGCGGTTTTAGGTAGCGATTTTTAAACCAATCTAATCCATTCTCGGTAATTAATTAACGATCGGTTCTGGAAAAAAAATTAAGACAATAAAATTACTTATATGCACATATATAAATAAAAGTACATCCGGAAACTCCAAAAACAATAGCTTATACACTCATATAACTTGCAAATATAAAATGGTTTGGCAAGTAGTAAATCATAAATGTTGAAAACAAAGAATTTACTATCACATCAAATAGATTGAATTTTTTATGGTAACCATTTACTAACATATTAAGTGAACCGCAAAAATTAAAAAACTCGAGAGAAATAAAGATGAGAGAAAGAAATATGGTAGGATATTAATAGCTAGTAGTTATATTTTTTGATAATGATATAAATGGAAGGAAAAAAAAAGTTTATCATATAGTAATTTGGGAGGACTTTTTTTGGGAAAAAAAAAAGGTTTTTGCATGCAGTATTGCATACCCAACGATACATTCATATTTCTTTGGAAGAACTTTTATTTATATATGGACATATAAGTAATTTTATTATTTAAAAAAAAATTTAAAATTGCTCGTTAATAAATTATCAAACATGGATTAAATTGACTTACAAATCTCTACTTAAAATCATCCAAAATCGAATCCTTCCTAGCCGTTCATAACCGGTTCTTTAAAATATTTTATTTTTGCTATCCCAAAATATCATGTTTGCAATACCTATTAGAAAGAAAAAGAAAAAGATAGATAGACATGCTCACATGGAGACAAGTTGATCCATGAGTTACTTTGAATAGACACATCCATATAGTGGAAAACCTCTTCTTTTTTTTTTTTTTGGTCTCTTAACCAACAACTTCCCTCTCGGTCAAGATCTCATCATTTGGGCATTCGCCAAAAAATGGAAACAAAGATGCCCAAAAATCTTGCTGCGTAAATTGCACGCACATGGCATGTAAATTAATTAGTAATGAGAAGTAACCATAATTAGAAACACTCCAAATATATATATTTAAAATTATTAAAAATTATATAAAATATTATTTTTGGAGTATTTTTTTGATATTGGCACACAACGGTACACTCCAAATAAATACTCCAACTTGAAACGTCTTCCACCGTGGATGCTCTAACTCCGAGGTGATGTTTAGAGGAAGGTTTGGTAATTCTAGGAATCCATTTTCAATTGTTTTACTATGGAAAAAGAATTCAACATTGTCGTATCCATATTTGGCTAGTTTGAGAATATGTAACCAGAAAAATTTAATTTTTACATTCCTTTCATACATGAATGAAAATCTTAACTTGTTAGTTTTTCACAAATATTCTTCCATTAATTTCATGATGCTACTGTTAGAAGTTAAAAATTTGAAATTAAAGTGGACGAACTACCTTCCAAAAAAATTACAATTAATACACCCAACCAACAATATGTAAAGAGCATATCCAACTATATATTGTGAGTTTGGAAAAAAAAAGTTGTTGCCACATAGGAATGATATGTTTTCATTTAAAAAGTGATTTTTCAATCCAAATGCCAAACAATAATGAAGGTGACATGACAAAGATATTGTGAAGTTGGTTGTCTAGTTATAAGAGCATCTCCAACCCTATTGTCTTATTTTGTGTTGTGAATCTTAGGTGGCATAGGACACAAGATAATGTCTTGTATATGTGGCAAGATTATATTCACAAATGACAATGAGTTTAAAAAATCATCTCCAATGCAAAAGTATTGAGAAGACAATACAAAGTAATTTTTTACAACTTCCAAGACAACTTTTACTTTTCTACTTCTTTTTATAAATATTTTTATTCACAAATGGTGATGTGGACATAAAGACATTGTGAAGTGCATTGTCTAGATCTAGACAACCAACTTCACATTGTCTTTGCCATGTCAACTTCACACTTTATTTCACATTTGCATTGGAGAAGTACTTTTGGAAAAAATGATTGTCATCCCTATGTGACAACCATTTTTTTTCAAACTCACAATAGGGTTGGAGATGCTCTAAATAATGCACTTGAAGATGACTTTATCTCCACATCATCAATTATGATTAAAGATATTTATAATAAAGAAGAATAAGAGGAGAAATTGCAATGGAAGTTGCAACAAAATATTTTGTGTTGTCTTTTCGATATTTTTCCAATGGAAAAGACTTTTCTAGTTCATTGTCTTTTGTGAAGAGTCCATTTTTGTTCACCCACCAAAACTAAGTGTGATGCTCACCTTCCAATAAAAATATGACACGTGACATTTTTATTCCACACAAACCACTTTGTAAGTGATTTTGTTCACCCATAAAAGTGATTTTATACCACATGTCATATTTTTATTGGAAAATGAATATCACACCTAGTTTTAGTGGATGAACAAAAATGAACTCTTTTGTGAATATAATTCTACCACATATGAAAGATATTTTTTTGTGTCTCATACCACGTAAGAATTGCAACACATAAAAAATCTTAATATGGAGAAGCCATATTCCCATTCAACTCAGCTATTGTATCAAAAACTCTAAAGCTATGATGAGAATCGAAGGTTAAATTTTTATATTATTCAAAGACGTATAGAATTTGACACTAAAAATATTCCTAGACACCAATATTATCGCCTAATATGCAATGAAACACGGATTAAAAGCCTTGTATTAATTTCTTCTACTGAAACTAACTTCCAGTTCATTTTCTTACAAGTGATTCCCATTGAATTTCTAGTCTCTTTCTATTTTTTTCCGAACAAAAAAATAATATTTTGTTTGTGGTTTGTAACTTCAGTCATAATCGTTGGCCGACATATCAGCTAACCATTGGCCTTTCCTACTATTAGCGGATTCCATTCGAACAAAAGGGTTAATAGAAGATCGAGCTATATCGATTGACGGTTATGTTCGCGGTCACAAAGCGCACGCAACCTAGCATAGCAGGATTCCTAGTTAGATTGCGAAGTTTCTTCACAAGATATGAAGTAAGCAATGCCATTATAGCCGTTAGTAATATACAATATATATATATATATATATATATATATATATATATATATATATATATATATATATATATATATATATATATATTTTGGTTTAAAATTGGATGATATATAATGCACAAAATTTCCGCATCACGCAACTTGGCTCCTTTGAAGAAAACAATATCGCACCAACAACTTGGACCGTGTGATGGATGATTTAATCAATTGTATATTAACAGTATATTAACTATAATACAACGTTTATGTTGTACATGAGCTGCCAAACACATCAATCTTAAAGTTCATTATGTAATCAATATACGTATGATTAATAATCAGCGACGAACATGGTTTTGGACATATATAAATATTGATTCCCATAGCATCATAATTCTTTTTTTTTTATTGTATCAAATTGTCTCGGTCACTTGGCCAAAGTACAAGGAAACTAATCATAATAAACTAATCTCGGCTTTGATCACGGATAAGCTTTGGAGATGCAAAAATACAGGAATTTTGATCTATCCTTATATATATATATATATATATATATTCTTTTGACGGGTGGGGGTGTTTGTGTGTTGGGGGGTGGGGGGGGTGGGGGAGGGGGGAGGCGTGGTGCGGTCAGGTAGCAGATACGGTACAGCCTGGTGCGATACAGTGCAGTTGACGTGTATGTGCGGTGCTGGTGTGGGAGGCCTTCGGACCGTGATGTGGCATTCGGATCGGGATATAGCCTTCGAACTGAATTTGTAAGACCTTTGGACCGGGTGTGTAAGCCTTCAGACTACCTTCTCCTCCTCCTCTTCCTGTTTTTCTATCGTCCGTCCTCCTCCTTTCTTTATTTTTCTCTCACGAGAGCCGACGGAAGGCGTACTGAATGGAGCATAAGATCTTCCTCATGTAGTGTCCCACTCCCGTTGGGACAAAACACTATGTAATAGGCTCGTGGCAAGTCAGACATGGTCGGAAACATAGATGGCTAGTCTGACTCAGCAAAGGTTTTGATATACGAAAACCTTTGGGCATCAATAAAATCGATTTGGACGAATGATATGAGAACCGTTCCAACTAATGGATCGACTTATGTTGGAATAAGTCCTAGATGCAGCGGACTGTGTCTTGGCGAATGAACTCTTATGAGATTGACGGGACCGGTCTGCTGTTGTTTTTCTTGATTTTCTGGATGTTTTGCTATTTGATTTTAATGAGTGTGCTTTCGCGTCGATTTCTGAACGCGCCTTTGAAAATTGCGAAGGGAAATGATTGAAGGAGGAATTCTAATACGATGTTCATGCCATTGCAGGAGTTCATGTAACTGATGTTTGATCATCGCGAAGCATTCTCCTACTCTCGGCCCATTTCTTTTAGGTTGGTTGGTCGGCCCCTTCTTTTCTACTCCTTCCCGCCAACAAATTTCAAGTTCAACGTTCAAATCGATGATGCTGGTTGAATACATATACTGTGCCACTAAGATAAAGAATATGGAATAACTGTAACGTAACTAGGATAAATAGGCCTAGAGACATTAACTTAGCGCCTCGCATCGAGATGAACAGTTTGGTTCAAAATTGAAAAATTAAACTGTTGAAAGGAAGGACATTGAAACATCGAATTGTGGCACGGTGCCTCAGAGTATTTGGTACTTGCAAGTCGCCAAATCGAACATATATACGACTTTGAGAAAATTTGATAAATGTTGCGTGAGACAGATTTTTACTGCTAAACTCTGTTTGTGTCATGCATTATTTTGCCTAGCTTAAACTGTTCACACAATTGCATGGTCATGGACAACTTGTGCATAATGCATTATTTTCTCGAAATGGTATCCGGGACATCGGGACTGAATCGATCTATGGGAAATTCGTAGTCGTGTTTCGGCGCGAGGCATTGTGAGACCTTTAGTTGGGCTCGCTACCCAGACTGACAGGACGCGTCACAATGCAATTGAGAATTGGTTCATCGTGGTGTCGTAATGCCAATGACCGCATATAAGATAAATAGCATGCTCATCTATTGTCTTATGCATGTGGTAAGTATTATATCTATCTTATGCATAGAGGAGCAAGGTCGTGGTAAGATTTATTGAAAATGGCCATGTCGTTTACTGCTTTAAACTATGCATTCGATATAAACTGCAATTTGTTTAGATCTAAATAAAAAGATCGCTTCGAATGCTTGAAATCCTTAATAAGAAGTATCGGTTTAGACGAATGGGTTCGTTCCGCTCACTTGCAAGTGTGCTAACCCCCAACTCCCTAGGTAACGAGCGCGCTGCGGGAGCACGAGACTAAGTTGTAGATGAAGAACGGGAGGAAGCTCGAAGCTCTCATATTTTGAAGTATTTTGAAGCCCAATTCACATCGAAGACATTTTGTTCAAGTGTATAAAAGGGCATGAATGTATGGAACGACAAGGATTATTTCATGGCAGCTTGTCAAGAATTTTTCTTTTGTGTTTTAAAAGAATGTAGCCGCTATGAATGTAAAAATGATCTTGCACATACTTTGCAAGTTTTATTAATAAAAAGCCTACTTTTTTCCTATGCTGCATCTTCAACTCTCTACACTGTTTAGTTTCAACTTGTTGTCATCAAAAGAATTACCAAATGCACATACTTGTCGTGTACAAGTCCAAAATAGACTTGTACGACATCACGCACCAGCGAGAACGATCGATTCGTTTTGAGTCAAAGTGAGGACTAACGATTTAGCGAATCAGGGCATGACACCACCAGTTTTAGGAGGCCCTATCTCACGAGAGCAGGCATGAGGCATATTGAATGGAGCAGAAGATCTTTCACTAGTTTCGGAAGGCCAAGGGTCAGTATCGGGTATCGAATGGAGCAGAAGATCTTCCACCAGTTTCAGAAGGCCCTCTCTCTCACGAGAGCCGACGAGAGGCGTACCGAATGGAGCCGAGATCTTCCACCAGGTTCAGAAGGCGAGGGTCAGTATCCAACCGAGCCACGAATGTCATGCCCCGCTCCCGTAGGAGCGATCGTCCTCGCTAAGGCATGATGCTGCACGAGCCTAGGTTGCGCTCGTGCAAGGCGGGTTCCATAACGGCCGATTTCAGCGGCCGTGACGGGGTCGTCGCACAGAAGTTCCAAGCAGAGACATTGAATAATAGCAGCGGAATTCGAAGGAAAACATAAGTCATTGCAAAACACTTATTGATATTGAAACAAAGGTTACAATGAGGCGCAAGGCCAAGATTACAAGTCTCTCAAGCTCACTCAAGCTCACATTACAAGTCACTCAGCTCTCTCTCATCTCTTAATACATGTCTCGAACCAGCGGATGCTTCGGAAGGTGACGTCCATGTTTTCCATAAATAAATTCACTTTATTTATTGTGTTTCTAGGAAAATTACAACTGTAGGAATCCGATCTAGAAGACGATCGCTTTATCCCTTAGACGATGCGAAGAAGAAAAGCTCTCAAAATTTTGACAGTAATTTAGATAACTATGTATCTGTACAATGAATGAGAAAAAGAACTCTATTTATAGAGTCAAAAATAACTGAAAGGATAACTGTCTTCACAACTTGTGCCTAGTTGAAAATCACGCAGGATTTAACATACGCAAGGTTATGAGCAGTTACTGGACGTGGCCTGTAACTGTTGGACACATGGCAATCATGCATGAGTCATGTGTGTAGGCCTCAAAAATGAAGTCACGCTGAGTTGATCAGAACAAGTCACGCAGAGTGATCCAAGAAGCAGCACAAAAGATACGCTAAGTTCTGCCTGGCCATCTCCTTCAAAAGTCACGCAGAGACAGCTCAGCCATACGTCAGAATCATAATGACTGACAACACAACAGTCGAGAAATATTTTCTCGTATGCCACGTATGCACAGAACTCGAGAGATCACAGCCGTCGTTTGCGTGATTTTCGAAATCTTCCTTAGCAAGACTTGCTCTTTATCAAGTTGGCGTGACTTTGGGTCTTGTCTTCATTTAATGCAGCTGACAATATAAATCAATGACAGAGATTTTGTGTCAGACAAAGCGTGCCAAATCAAGACAGCTGGCAGTTTGCGTGGATTCTGAACCTTCTCCTTCCTCAAACTTGCGTGACTTTTGAGTTATTCTTCTCAAAGCTTGCGTGGATTTCGCCTTCAACGAGTCCGCGTCAACGAATCTGCGTGGATTCTTGCCTTCAGCAAGTCAGCTTGGATTTCATTTTAACTGGAGTATGTGGCAGCCATGCCACCGATCTCTCTCTCGCGTGCCCATTAACTTGCACATGACCCATGCACTGATGCCATGTGTCCAAACAATTATGGGCCACGTCCAGTAACTACTCACTAACCCTACGTGTATTTGGAGTCTGCGTGACTTTTCAAGTATACAGGTGGTGAGGTAGTTATCCTTTCAGTTATTATTTTGACTCTATAAATAGAGTTCTTTTTATCATTTATTGGTAACAGAGACACAGATACCTACAACTGCTGTTAAAATTTTGAGAGTTTTTCTTCTTCTTTTCTTCTTCGTATAGTCTACGGGATAAAGCGATCGTCTTCTAGATCGGACTCCCAAAGTTGTAATTTTCCCAGATACACAATAAATAAAAGAATTTATTTATGGAAAACAAATTGGCGACTCTGCTGGGGAAAGCCATCTCCTCCTCTGAGATGGTAACAACTCAATGCGACACTTCGTCAATCGGCTCGACGAAGAAGGTGATATCGATCAAATTCGATCAACTCGCCTACGAAGAAATGCAGCAGGCTAAGAGTAGCAGGCCTACTTCAGCCTCTGTCACCACTGCCAAGTTGAAGGGACGCGCCATCTATGTTCCTAAGACGCTTCTGGCAACCAGTAGTGAACTCTCTACCACAGTGTTTTCTCCTAACACTGTCAAGAACTCTACTGCAAGCACGCATGCTCTCGTGTGCTCGAAGTCGACAGCAACTAAAAGTCATGCTGGCAATACTGGTTCCTTAGCCAAAATTGCTCCAGTGTGCAATCTCAGTTCTGTGTCTAAAAGTCACGCTGGCAGTACTGGCTCCTTAGCCAAGTCTGTTCCAGCGTGCAATCTCACTTCTAAATCTAAAAGTCACGCTGGCAATACTGGTTCCTTAGCCAAAATTGTTCCAGCGTACAATCTCTCTTCTGTGCCTAAAAGTCACGCTGACAGTAAGGGCTCCTTAGCCAGATCTGTGCCAGCGTGTATTTCTTAACCCAAAAGTCACACTGACAGCAAAGGTTCTTTAACCAATACTGTTTCAGCATGTACTTCCAAGTCAGTTCTCTCTGGCTCAGCATGCGTATCAAAAGTGGGCTCTTTAGCCAGAACTTCACAAGTTGACAACACTGGCTCCTTAGCTAAATCATCAGCATATTTTGAGAAGAATAACTCTTTAGTTATCTCTTCTTCATTACCAAGCTCTGCTAAAACTGGGGGTAGTCTTGCTATGACTCCCTCACATAAAGTCCCTTCGAAGAGAAATAACTCTTTAGTTATTTCTTCTGCTCCTGCAGTCTTTACTTCAGGAACAGCTTTGGCTAATAGTTTTGTTAGTCAAAGAAGAGGAAATAGTCTTTTGACTACTCTTCCTTCTGGACATTCTTTGTCTCAAAATTTGACTGAATTTAAGAAGAAACATTTCTTAATGTCTTCTTCTACGACTTCTTCAAATGAGAGGCAGAATTTGTCTCTGCAAAATGGTTTGTTGCCAACTCCTAATCAAGGGGGTAGGTTAACTCTCCCTTCTCTGCAGATATCCAGATCTACAGAAGGAAAACTCTATGTTTCAAAGACTCAAGTTTTACCTCCAACTGATCTCAGAACAAAACTCAACCAGTCCCGTTTGGGCAGCACTTCTGGTGTCAAGAAACCATACCAGTCGGGAACTGAACTAAGAGATCCAGATGCGGAGTATGCCAGAAATTATGTGGCTCATATTAATTATTCATTATATAATCAAGAGCCATTAAAATTCAAGAACAAGAATTATATTCCTAAATCTTCACAAACAGATTTACGAGAACATCTTCAACAAAAGAAAAGGAATAATTCTATGGATCGTGACCATGCTGAATGTAACTTTTACCCAAGAGTCATAATTCAATGTGAATGTCAGTCAACAGATCATGACCAAGAATGTGTCTCTCAGCCAAGAATCATAATGCAATGCAGATGTCAAACTAAACGACAATCTGTCTTCAGTCGGATTCAGTGTGAGCCTATGCCTGATGAAGATGAACCTCTGTTTGCTTCTGTTAACATGACCTCTCGAGACACTGGGGGTAGAACCGACAGTCCAGATGGTGTATACAAAAACACCAGATCAAAGGCCCAGGCTTCCAATCCAAGGACTTTGATTCCTGAAGATGATTCTGAATTTCTTGGAGAATCTAACTTCCCACCTCTTCCTACTGGGGGTAGTCCTCCTGCAAAGGACTTTGACACTCAGAGCAGTGATTCAGAACAAACAACATCCACTAACTCATCAATAATTCCTCGAACAGTCACAACATATATGGTGGGTGAGAATACTGAAGAACCCTCTTCCTCTATGACTCCTCAAGAACAAAGGATTTCCTCTTTGGAGCAACAAATGAAATCTATGGCTGACACTATGAAGTCCATGTATGATCTTATGGCAACTCGGATACAGAATCAACAAACTGTACCTGAAGTTATACCAATTGACACTAGTGTAAGTCCGGTTCAAGTTCCTCTAGCAGTTCAATCCAATGTTCCTGAACAAGCTCAAACCAGTTCCTAGTCTCTCAGGGGCTGGGGGTAGTGCTTACAATGCGGTTCCTCCTCCGAACTATTCTCTACAAGCTACAACTCCACAATCTTCTGGAGTCGTTACTGAAGAATTGAGAAATCTCAAAACTCAATTCGAGGCATTTAAACAGAAGGATGGTCTACAAAGGTTGGGCATCAAACAACCTTATCCGATAGAATGGAAGCAAGTATCTTATCCTCCTAAGTACAAACCTCCTACTATCTCCTTCTTTGATGGAACCACTTCTCCAAGTCAGTTTTCAATCATTTTGAAGTGATGACTGATCAACTGCAACCAAGTGACGCCCTCCTTACTCGGGTATTTGTTGGATGTCTCAAAGGTACGGCATATGAATGGTACAGGAGTCTCCCTGATGGGTGTATTACCTCATTTGCTGGCTTCAAACAGATGTTCCTTGAACGATTCTATGAAGGGCTAAATGACATGTCTATGTCTGCCTTGATTAGAATTAAACAGAAGAATAATGAGACTACTGAGAGTTTCATTGAACGGTTTCGAAGAGAAGCTCTGAAGATGCCTCTTGGCACTCCTGATGCTGTCACCATTGACACATGCAAATCAAACCTATTACCAATCATCAGCATGTGGACAGGGTCCACTCAATTCCAGGATTGGCCTTCGTTCATAATGAGTGCCAAAGCTGCAGAAATCAGTGCCGAAACTTTCAAAGGTTTAGGAGTACAGATGAATCCTAAAGAAACATGCCAGAATGCTAACAATAAAAACAATGCTCGTAAGGAAAAGAAGCCCTTGAAGTCAACTTTCAGAATCAAGACGCATCGGCTGCTCAAGCTACTCCTGTCTCAAATCAACAAACAAGAACACCTCGTCCTAGAGAAGAATATTCTTTTGATGACGATGATGTCCTTGGCATCTTCGAATGTCTGCTGAAGGGTAATAAAATACAATTACCTGAAATGAAGAAACCTGATGAAGCTGGCAAGACAGATCATTCGAAATATTGCCCATACCACAGAATGCTGGGTCACACAATTCGGTCATGTTATGTACTGAAAGGAAAGATCCAGGAGATGATCAAGTCTGGAGCTATCACCCTCACTCCGAAAGAGAAGACCGTTACTACTAATGTCGTCTCTATGCAGTTTGGAGATTTCCCTCCTCAACTCCTTGAAAGTAGGATTACTCCTATTCCCAAAGCAACTCTTGAGATTGTGAATCTTCCTCCTCCACAATCTGAAGGTCTAGTACCCATCACTATGGAAACTGGAGAAATCATTTGGATTCATCCCGATCTTGTGGCGGATTTTGAATCTCCTCCCCTTCAAAAGACTTCTTCCCGAAAATCTAAGAAGGTTGGAAAAGCTAAGTCATGTCATATGATTTCTATCGGATCTACTTCTGATAAAGAAGAAGCAGAAGCACTTGCTGGTGCTACTCGAACAGGGAAGCCTTATCTAAAGGATTATTCTAAAGATCCTGAGGATACTCCAGATGTTTCCCCAGCTGTCAAAGATTCTTCAGATGTTCCTCCTGAAGAGTCATCTATTACACCTGTTCCTTCAAATACACCGGGGGTACCTACCTCTTCCAAGCCTACAGCTCTTGAGAAGGACAAGCAACAGGCTCGTTTCGACAAGCCAATTAAGAAGTCCTCTCCTCTTGGACTTCAGAAGCCTTACAATTTAGACATTTTAGCTCAACTTGCTAATACTCCAGCCAGAATGTCTCTCTTTGAACTTTTACGTCTTTCCAAAGAGACTCGGGAGACATTAAGTGAAGCACTTCTTCAGGCTGACGCTTGTCTTGTCCAGTTGAAGGAGCGAGATTCAGAGCTTGCCACTTGTTCACATTGCAATAGTGTATTGGAGATTATGCCAAACATCACCTTTACACAAGATGACATGCTTTTGGAGGATAATCGACATGACCGGCCTCTCTACTATACCAGTTATATTGATACGATGAAGGTAGATCGTATTCTTATCGATCCTGGGTCTGCTATAAGCATAATGCCAAGGAGTCTGCTGGATGAACTCAAAATCCCTATTCATAAACTTTCCAAGACAGTCACTACTATTTTGGGATTTAATCAAAGCCGAAGCGAGCCTTTGGGAAAGATTCATCTGAAGCTTCAGATAGGTGATTTCAGATCTAAAGTCACCTTCTATGTGATCGAGATCGCAGGGTCTTACAATCTTCTTCTTGGAAGACCTTTTCTTCATGAAAACAACGTGGTGCCCTCCACTCTTCATCAGTGTTTCAAATACATTGATAGCAATGGACAAATACGAACAGAAGTTGCTGATATAAATCCCTTCCGTGGGGTTGAAGCTTATTTCGGTGATTTCGGATGTACAAAGAAGAGTATACAAAACTAATCCAAGCCATGGAACAGGAAGATCCTCAAGATGAGACCTTGATCATTTCTGTTAGAGGTCAAATCACTCCACAAGAATCTTCTACACCCTCTAAAGAAGGTTCTTTCATTGTTCCAGTGAGCGAACATGTTTCTCCATTGCCTCAGTTGCCTAATCAAAACACACTGATCATTCCTGTCAGTGGGCGTACTTCAGTTCCTGTGTCTTCTCCTATAAGACAGGATACTCTAGTAATCCCTGTCAGAGGGCGAACTACTCTTCCATCTCAAAGGGAGCTCACCTCTTCTGAGCCATTTGTTTTCGATCTTAATTGAAACAAAGCTGCTTCTTCTTCTTCTACTCTCCCTTTAGTCATTGATTTGGCTAAAGTTTCTAAAGCCCAGTCCTCTTCCCATGTAAATACTGTTGCTTTTGAGTTTAATGAAATGTCTCCAGCTTTGCAGTATGCTGATATGTGCAATCATGTTCATAGTTATCTGCACCTGTTAAATGACTTAAGAACCATTACCATAGGAGTCGTACAGACTTTTCATACGGGAGTATCCTTAGAACCTGTACGAGCTTCACATTTTCTAGTCCCCAGCAGAAAGCCAGGAGATATTCCAATATTCTTTTACAAAGGGCCCCAGAATCCCTCTGATCTAGAAGATGACGACAAAGATAATGACACCGGAAGGTTACAGTTACGTCGTTATAGTCAGCAATGCAAAGATATTATCAAGAACATGGGCTATGATTTCAGAAATGGTCTCAATGAGGGCAAAGGAAGAAAAATGCCTGTTCGGATTCCTTCACTGAAATATGGAAGAACAAAATGCGGATTGGGCTACATCACTCCTATTACTTTCATCAATACCATCCATGAAGATCCGAAATTTGATGAAGATACGAGATCTGATTCTTCTAGTACCACCTCTTGGGGTTCTGACACAAGTATTGGTGATTTCTTTCACGATGTTGTGTCTTCTAATATGGTTTCTATTGATGGTTCTGAGGAAGATGATAAAATCGAAGATGAGTTTGAAATCTCACCTGAATCAGAACAATAGGCCCAAAGATTAGATAATCAATGGGAATTCAGATTTGTGCAAAGAGAGCCTCCGACTGAAGACAAACTCGTTCAAATAGATATTGGTGAAGAGGGATCCCCTAAACCAATATTCATCAGTAAAAGTCTTTCAGAAATTGACAAGCAAGACATGATCAAACTTGTTCGTGAATACATTAATGTCTTTGCTTGGAGTTATGAAGATATGCCAGGTCTTGATCCACAGATTGCAACTCACAAACTCAACATCCTGCTAAATGCTAAACCGGTCAAACAGCAACAGCGACGATTCCGTCCAGACATCATGGATGCAATTGAAGCTGAAGTCAATAAACTCATGGCCTCTGGGTTTATCAGAGAGGAACAACATCCTGATTGGGTGGCTAACATAGTTTCTGTTCTCAAGAAGACTGGCAAAATCAGAGTCTGTATAGACTACCGCGATCTCAATGCGGCTTGTCCTAAAGACGAGTTTCCTCTTCCAATCACTGATGTCATGATCGATAATACTTGCGGGTTCGAACGAATGTCGTTCATGGACGGGTATTCTGGATACAACCAGATCAAGATGTTTCCAGACGACGAGAAGCACACATCTTTCAGAACACCAATTGGTACATACTGTTATACAGTTATGCCATTTGGTCTCAAGAATACAGGAGCAACTTATCAGCGAGCTATGAGCACTATATTCCGTCAACATCTTCGAAAAACAGTAGAATGCTACGTTGATGATATTGCTGTCAAAAGTCGACAAAAGGAGGATCATATCCAAGATTTGAAGACTATATTTGATCTAATGCGCAAGCATCAATTGAAGATGAACCCTACTAAGTCCTTCTTAGGAGTCTCTAGTGACAAATTTCTCGGCTTCGTCATTACCGCTAAAGGTATACACGTGGATCCCGAGAAGATCAAAGCCATTCAAGAGATGCGTCCTCCACGCTCCTTAAAAGAGCTACGAGGATTTCAAGGAAGGATCACTTATATCAGGAGATTCATCTCTAATTTATCAGGACGCTGCAGACCATTCAACAAACTTATGAAGAAAGGTGTTTCTTTCGTCTGGAATGATGAATGTCAGAAAGCATTTGAGGACATAAAGCAATATTTGATGAGCCCTCCAGTTTTGGTACCTCCTGTATCAGGAATTCCATTTCTTCTGTATACCCGAGCCATGAGTCATTCATTGGGTGCACTACTTGCTCAAAAGAACAAAGATGGTCGTGAACAAGCCATTTACTATCTCAGTCGCACTATGACCGGAGCTGAACCTCGATATTCGCCAATTGAAAAAGAATGTCTAGCTTTAATGTTCGCAGTCCAAAAGACACGGCATTATATCATGGGTCAGACTATTCATGTCATCTCCAGGATCAACCCCATACGGGTCATGATGAAGAAACCGAGTGTTCTAAATTCTCGATTGGCTAATTGGGGAATTCTACTTGCTCAGTACGACATGCACTATATTCCCCAGAAGTCAGTCAAAGGACAGGCCCTTGCTGATTTTCTGGCCGCTCATGCGATCCCAGAAGATTCAAAACTCTATGATGAGATTCCGGATGAAGTCTTTAATTCGAATCAAATCGCTGAAGAAGATCCTACTTGGCGTCTATTCTTTGATGGAGCTTCAAGGATAGGTCCTAATGGTAACATTGTTGCTGGAGTCGGAATCGTTCTTGTATCACCAGAAGGGCTTGCCGTTCAAAGAGCTTATTCTCTTGATCAGCCATATTCGAACAACGTTGCTGAGTACAATGCATTGCTTATTGGTCTCCAACTCGCTAAACATTTGAACATTCAACATTTGGAAGCATATGGAGATTCTAAACTCATTGTCAACCAGATACGAGGTACTTACGAAGTTCGCCATCAAGATCTGGTTCCTTATCATAGAGCGGCCATATCTATGGCCTCATCATTTAAGGAATTCTTCATAGAACATGTTAGACGAGCATGCAACAACACAGAAGCTGACGCTCTTGCTAATCTTGCTGCGGTGTTAGCTATTCCAGTCAGGCAGCAACGAATAATTGTCGTATACAATCGAGAATTGTTCCACCTTGAGAACAATCTGACTCTTGGACTTCCTGCTGACATTGAAGAAACATCAACTCACGATGTCAATACAACAAGAGAATTTGGATTTGGTCGTAAATCATTCTCTTCTTCATCTGACTCTAGCATTGAATTTACCTTCAATAATGCAGCTGAGACCCAGAATACGGATAAAGATTGGAGACTTCCATTCTTAGATTTCGTATTGTATGATATTCTTCCAGATAATCCGAGTGAAGCAGCATCTATCAGACGACGATCACTCAGATTCTATTACAATCATACTACAAAGACTTTATATCGCCGATCTTATGACGGTCTACTTCTTCAGTGCATTGCCGGTGATGAAGCCCAACAAGTTATTCGTGAAGCACATGATGGAATTTGTGGAGCACATCAACCTGGGCCAAAACTTCAAGACCGTATTCGACGGATGGGTTATTATTGGCCAACTACGGTATCAGATGCCATTGAATATGCAAGGAAATGTAAAGCTTGCCAAATCCATACGGATTTTATACATCAACCTTCGGAGTTTCTACATCCGAAGGTAGCATCATGGCCCTTTGAAGCTTGGGGCATGGACATTATTGGCCCAATTAATCCGCCTTCATCCAAAGGACATCGGTTCATTCTTGCAATAACCGATTATTTCTCCAAATGGGCCGAAGCCATTTCATTATCTGAAGTCAAGACTTCCAATGTTATCAGCTTTATCAAACACCATGTCATCTATAGATTTGGTGTTCCTCGGCGCATTATTCATGATAATGGACCACAATTCGTCAGCCAGAGATTTACTCGATTCTGCGACGATCATCGGATTGATAATGTGGCTTCTATCGCATATAATCCTGCCGCTAATGGATTAGCAGAAGCTTTCAACAAAACCATCATCAAACTCTTGAAGAAGTTTGTTTCTTCCAACAAACGAAATTGGAGTGAGAAGCTTGGTGAATGCTTGTGGGCTTATTGCACTACAGTCCGTAATGCTACTAAGTGTATACCTTTCTCTTTGGTGTACGGATCTGAGGCTGTTCTCCCATTAGAGATTCAAATTCCTTCTTTAAGGATAGCAATCGCTAATGAACTTACCTCAGAAAATAATGATCGTCTTAGACTTTAAGAATTGGAGGCTCTGGATGAAAGGCGGTTATCTGCTCAACAGAATATCGAATTCTATCAAGCTAGAATTTTAAGGGCTTTTAACAAGAAAGTCAGAATTCGAACATTTCAGAAAGGAGAACTTGTGCTTACTGTCAGACGCCCGATGACTATGACACACATGAGTAAGGGCAAGTTTGATGCAAAATGGAAAGGTCCATTCATTGTCAATAAGATCTTTTCTAATGGGGCTTATCAACTCACTACTCTAGATGGTAAAGCCACTATGATGCCTATCAACGACAAATTCTTGAAGAAGTACTATGTCTAATATTTTTGTCAAGATTGTCCTCCCATCATTCTCCAGCTGTTTCATTGTTCTTTCCGAAGAATCATTCTGATATCTATATAGGTATTCTACTTTGTATCGCTTTCTCAACAAATTTGATATCCAGAAAATCATGTCCATATTACCTCTGAATTTTCTATCTCAATATCATATTTATGAAAATGATATTTAGTCTTTCTGATTTCTGAGTCAAAAGATCAATGAATAAAGGCAAAAATATAAAGTGGGAAGGATATATCGTAAACAAAGTTTCCTTAAACGGAGTTTATTTGAGACAAATTCTTCAAGAAAAAGAGTACATCATCATGGAAGATCACTATAATCCCTTTCATATTTGGGACGAGGACCACATACATAATCAGCAAAAGAATTGAGTACATCTTTTCCTGACCGCACCAAGAATTGACAGGCAGCCAGCCTCATTGCTTCTTCTTCTTCGGTTTCTCCTGGTTCGACCAGGAAGTCCAGGATATCTTTCGGCGGCTTGGGAGTAGGCGAGCTTTCGCCCATTTCCTTCTTCTGCGAAGGTGGATGTTCTTTAACACCTTCAGTAGCTTCGGGGGCGACTTCAGCCTTCTTTGTATTCTCTTCAGAAGACATTGTGGATAAAAAGTGATCCTTCTACTCAAATATATGCTCTATTTATAGGCATATGGTTACAATAATCGAAGAGACGTGTTCTTTCCCAAGATTCATTCATTCATACTTGACCATTCATTCCGTTCATCCGATGGTTCATCCGTTCATTCATCTAACGGTTCGTCCGTTCATAATCTTCTATCAATTCATTAAGTGGGGATTCGTTATTTGATCACGTTTTCATAACCTTTGAATCGATTCCGAATCTACTTATTTCATTCGTTATTTGACCTCTGCATAGAAATCAATCTATTTTCCTTTTGAGTTCCTACATATTATCACGTCCATAATACCTCTGATAATATCATATACTCTAAAACAGAAAAGAAGATTTCATTATCTATCATGTCCACAATTCATCCACAAATACAAATCATTGAGCATAGAAGAATTTCCATTTCCATTCCCATTTCACCATAAAAAGTCTATTACATTTTTCTTAGACTTTCTTACAAATCATAATGGAAATCTATTACAATCTTGGATTTTCCTTCTATGCCACAAACAATAACCTAATAGAGATCTATCTTTTCTTTGGATCTTCTCCGTCGGACCTTCTCCGTCAGGTTCGTTGTTTGTGGCAATTCCTGACTGTCTGGGCCTCAGTCACGACCAGATCAGCAGGAATCAAACTCTGGTCTTCTCTCTCAGACGAGAGGAGAACCACAGAATATGGCAGCCCGACGGCGTGTTGCTGCCAATACAGCTCGTGGAGGAACGGCGGCACCTCAAGCAGGTAGGAATGTATCCAGCATTGGGATACGATTCCTAGTTCTGCCGTCAGAGGAACTCTACTATCCAATCTCTCGGGTTAGAGTCCATTCCACCACCCAACTCTCCGTGTATAAAGGCTCTTCCTACCAACAGAGGAAGACCCTTATATCTCACGAAGAGTTCTGAGTTGTCTAATTTACGCGTCAAAGGCGTATGAGCTCCCTGATGTGGGTGTCAGATGAACATTCTCCACAGCATCCACATCACCAATGCCAATTCTGAAGAAGGTTTTCAGCCAAAATTCTGCAAGAAACAGCAAGGAAAAATCAGCCAACAGAAATTGGCCAAGCAAAGACAGATGCATTCTGTTCATTCAGGAAGATGAATTTGTCTTTAGTAACAGAAAATTTGATGCGTGTATATTGAACTTACCGCTAAGTTTAATGCCAAAGATTGGCAAACCAATGATTGGCAGCGTGTACAGAGATCTGACATCAGACAGCATGGCTTTCCTTTTTTCTTCTCACAGAAAACTCATTCTCAGAAGAGAGGAAGAAGAATGGGAAGATAAGTTTGCTTGGAGTTCATCCATCTATTTAAAGGGTCGAGTACAGGTCTATTCTTGGAAAAGAATCCGCGTGAGTAGCGCTCGAGAATTGTGGAATGAGTGTCACGTGTCATTGGGAAGACAGTGCAACATTGAAAACAGTCAGAGAGTGCTAATTAAGGCATGCAGATCAAAACACACAAGTTGTACTTCATTCTTTAAAACAGGCACTGATGGCCTTACAAAAAAAAGGGGAGTGCAACAAGAGCATAAAAAGTCACGCCCTATTTTCCAGAGCGGCTAAGTTTGATGCCTAACTCCTCTACGCTCTTGACTCCCAGGCGATGCAATAGAGTCTCGAGCATTTCACGCTTCTCCATGAGGCTCCGCCCATCAGAAGAGGACGAGCCATCCAATCCAAAGAAGCTCAAGAGATTCTTTGCTAACTGCATGGGGTCGTCCTTGAGCTCGATGACGACAGGTTCGGGTTCTTGGCCCCCAAAAGTGGGGTCACCATGGGAACAGAATCCCAACTTGCGTGCTTCCTCTTCGGCTGCTTCCTTTGGGGTCATATTTTCGAGAGATGAATGTCGAAACTGAGAATTTCTTCCTGTTTATATAACAGATCTCGCTGACAGTTCATATTCCACCATAAATTGGACGCAATCAGTCTCGGAAAACAAAGAGTCATTATGATATTTAATAGGTTCATTCGAGTGTTTTCGAAGAACTTCAAAGTCTTTTCGACTTTCGAGAAAATTTTAAGTCATCTCAGCGTGACTTTAACTCATTTCATCATCTCTATTTCAAAGTATTTCGAAAATATTTTATCATTTTTTCGAAAACTTTGAAGGGGGTTTTGTAGGCCTCAAAAATGAAGTCACGCTGAGTTGATCAGAACAAGTCACGCAGAGTGATCCAAGAAGCAGCACAAAAGATACGCTAAGTTCTGCCTGGCCATCTCCTTCAAAAGTCACGCAGAGACAGCTCAGCCATACGTCAGAATCATAATGACTGACAACACAACAGTCGAGAAACGTCTCCTCGTATGCCACGTATGCATAAAACTCGAGAGATCACAGCCGTCGTTTGCATGATTTTCAAAATCTTCCTTAGCAAGACTTGCTCTTTATCAAGTTGGCGTGACTTTGGGTCTTGTCTTCATTTAATGCAGCTGATAATATAAATCAATGACAGAGATTTTGTGTCAGACGAAGCGTGCCAAATCAAGACAGCTGGCAGTTTGCGTGGATTCTGAACCTTCTCCTTCCTCAAACTTGCGTGACTTTTGAGTTATTCTTCTCAAAGCTTGCGTGAATTCTGAAGTATCCTTCTTTAAAACTTGCGTGGATTTCGCCTTCAACGAGTCTGCGTCAACGAATCTGCGTGGATTCTTGCCTTCAGCAAGTCAGCGTGGATTTCATTTCAACTGGAGTATGTGGCAGCCATGCCACCGATCTCTCTCTCGCGTGCCCAGTAACTTGCACATGACCCATGCACTGATGCCATGTGTCCAAACAGTTACGGGCCACGTCCAGTAACTACTCACTAACCCTGCGTGTATTTGGAGTCTGCGTGACTTTTCAAGTATACAGGTGGTGAGGTAGTTATCCTTTCAGTTATTATTTTGACCCTATAAATAGAGTTCTTTTTATCATTTATTGGTAACAGAGACACAGATACCTACAACTTCTGTCAAAATTTTGAGAGTTTTTCTTCTTCTTTTCTTCTTTGCATAGTCTACGGGATAAAGCGATCGTCTTCTAGATCGGACTCCCAAAGTTGTAATTTTCCCAGATACACAATAAATAAAAGAATTTATTTATGGAAAACAGTGTGCAAGTTATAGGACACGCAGGTGAGAGATCAGTGGCATGGCTGCCACGTACTCCAATTTGATGAAATCCATGCAGACTTGTTGAAGACGAAATCTACGCAGACTCGGGGTAGAAAGCTTCAAAATCCACGCAAACTTGGGACAGGAAGCTTCAGAATCCACGCAGACTTGGGGCAAAAAGCTTCAAAATCCACGCAAACTTGAGGAAGGAAACTTCAGAATCTACGAAAAGTTGAGATAGAAAGCTCAAAATACACGCAGACTTTGGGAAGGAACATAAAAGTTCAAAATACACGCAGACTTGAATCAGAAGGCTCAAAATATACGCGAGCTTGAGGCAAGACTGCCAGCTGTCTTGATTCGACGTGCTTCGACTGACACAAAATCTCTGACAGTGATTGCTTTATCAGTCGCATTAAAGGACAATAAGCTCTTTTGGTACGCCAACTTGGTGAAGGCTGAGTCTTGTTGAAGAAGATTTCGAAAGTCACGCAATAGTCGGCTGTGATCTCTCGAGTTCCGTGCATACGTGGCATACGAGGAGACATTCTTTGACTGTCGTGCTGTCAGTCATAATGACACTTCTGACAAATGATGAGCTGTCTCTAGCGTGATTTTTAAATATTATCCTGATCAACTCAGCGTGACTTTTGGACTTTGTCCTGATCAACTCAGCGTGACTTTTATTTTTAAGGCCTACAAAACCCCCTTCAACGTTTTCGAAAAAATGATAAATTATTTTGAAATACTTTGAAATCAAGATGATAAAATGAATTTAGTCACGTTGAGATGACTTTAAAGAGAGATTTACTCCTAAATGATTGGACTGTTGGGATTCTGTGCAGTTAGGATCCCGTATCAAACTCCTAAATCGAGGCAAATAATAATGGGCCGTTTGGAATTCTTCCTGAGCCTATAAATAAGCCATAGATCATTTCTTTCCTTCTTTACTTGTTTTAGAGAGAGAATCCACAGAAGACCCGACGAACTTCATCTTCCCCGACGAACTTCTTTTTCTCCAACTTTTTTTTCTCCTTCTCAGCAGCAATGGCTCCCAAGAAAGCCAACGCTCAGGCCAAGGGGAAAGCTCCGGCGACTTCCTCGCGTGCCACTACTGACAGGCTCCCTCGACACGAAGTCACACATCCTCCTATGCATCGTAAGTGATGGGGGATACAAACTGTTGAAGATGACTTGATGAAGATAACTTTGATGAAGATGAACTCCATATAGAAATTTTAGGATCTTAAAACAAATAATGAATTTCAGAAATATATCCCCCCTTCTTAGGGCAAAGGATATTAATAAAGTATGCCCCCTCTTTAGGGTCGGCCATACTTCACATCTTCGTGTTTACGAAGCTCTGTGTTTCACGCAAACGAGCATGACTCTCATGACTCTGCGTGATTTTTCATGTTGGCAGAAATGTCGATATTGAAATAGTCACGCAGCTTTCATGATGACTCTGCGTGATTTTTCATATGTTGGCAGAGATGTCAATGTTTGAATTATTCACGCAGCTTTCATGATGACTCTGCGTGATTTTTCAAATGTTGGCAGAAATGTCAATATTGAAATAGTCACGCAGACTTCTGAAAGTCATCCTCTGGATAGATTAGTCTTGATCTGTCAGCATGTTTTTGTCATTTTCACTTAAATGTGATTCTGGCAATGATGCGTGACTTTCATTCTAATCTGTCTGGACTTTGCGTGAATTAATCATCTGCGTGAATAAATCACTCAGCATGTATATCTATCTGAAGTCTGCGTGACTTTTGAAATTTCCTTCGAAACACTGCTATACACACATAATGCTTGTAGACGTAGACTTTACTAAAATATTTCTGACCTTGTCTTCTTTTATTATTTCTGTAGTGAATATTCGAAGTGAGGAGGCAGATTATGAAGGGCACTTGAGTTTTTCATTTAAAAATGATTTATCTCATGTACAATTTCCTCAGTTTGATCTCCCAGAAGCCAGACTGTCGTTGTTGGCAAATCAAGACCATACAACTCTACTCTGTTTAATGAATGGACAACCCTTTCAGAGTCTGGATTTGGTGTCCCATAAGAAACCAGCATTTTTGTTCGGGGATACCATGGCACAGAAATCACAACCGAAGGGCATCAGAGAGAAGGTGTGCTTCTACTTCGAAGGTGATGTAAAATAGCCCATATACTGGCCGAAGGTTTCCAGGGGCTTATCTATCATGAGATTCATGCATGCCAGCTATCCTAGAAAGATGTCCTGGCACTTAACCGAATATCAGCATGCGAAGGCGAGCCGTATCATTTACAGGAAGGAGGGATTCTTCAGTGCCCTAGAGAATCATGTTTCAGTGTTTCGGGGTTTGAAGCCAGGATGTATACCACCTGAATACTCATCAATATTGATGCCATTCAGGATGCCCGTTTTCATAAACGAATTCATGGCAAACAAGAATGAATTCTACCCCACCGATTCGACGCCGAGGATGAACGGCTTAATGAATCAAGAGAATGTAAGGTGGAGGACTTTGGTCCACTGGGCTTTGGAGAATTTTGAGACTGAGCTGAGGAAGATAAACCTTTATGACGCCGTCGTCAATTCATCCTACGGCTTCAAGCCCAACCCCTTTCTGTTCTTGGCTTTGGTTGAGAGGTATAACCACAGGACGAGGACCTTTATGACTCCCAAGGGGAGATGGGCTTCGCCCTTCATGAGATGGAATATATCTCACACCTGCCTTCAGGCTCACCGCCGTATGAGGAGTATGTTCCTACGACAGAAGAGCTGAACTTTCTGTCGGCGAAGAACCCAGAGATGGTGCATCTATTTGAGGAGATGATGTGCTATTTCGGCACATGTACTCTATATTA
The DNA here is from genome assembly GCA_029216955.1 of Iris pallida. Taxonomy (NCBI): domain Eukaryota; kingdom Viridiplantae; phylum Streptophyta; class Magnoliopsida; order Asparagales; family Iridaceae; genus Iris; species Iris pallida. The sequence goes on from JANAVB010006394.1 coordinate 7,652,835, forward strand.
CAAGAGTTCTAAAGATGAAGCCGGCAACCACATACAGAAGTGGATGTCCTACCTTTTCATGAACCGTGAAAAGGATGAGAAGAAGATAAACGAGAAGAGATGGTACCAGATTAGCAACTTCAAGCCTCTCTCTGAGAGTGAAATCATTTATCTGCTGGAGAAATATGACTGCAAAGATTTCACCATCACTGAAGACTGGTATGAGTTTAAAGCTGGAACCACCTTCGGCTCTTATGTAAGGCAGAGTGGAAAAGTTCTGTCAAGGAATGGCCATTTGGCTGGATTCTTATCTCTTTGGCTAAGAAGATTCGTCGTTCCAGGCTCCAGCTCTTTAGACAGAATACATAGAGGCGTTATCTTTGCAGCGGTGCGCCTTATGTATTGTTACAAGATAGACTTATTATCGGCGATGACCTGTAGGCTGAATGCAGGTCTTCGGAATTTTGTAACCAATATGCTTTCTGATCAGAGGATGATGACTGAAGAATTTCCAAGGATAGAGATGCCCTTCACATATCTATATGGCTGGCTTCTCCTCCATCATGACGGTCTGATACCTCCAGGGGCAGGAGGGAGTGGCAGTCTCTTTTTGGAGAGGTACTCTGGAGAGACTTTCTGGAAGGTTCACACCCTTCCAGAATGCAGAAATGTCTTGAATCGGGCATCACATTGGTCTATTCAATGTGTTCCTCCACCATTGGGCTATGAGAGCATGCCCTTGAATATGATGGACGGAGATATGGGAAACAGGCTAGATGATGTAGCCTTTCAGTGGTTGCAGAGAATCCGGCCCTCTCATCTAGTATACCGTCATGAAGAAATGACATATCTAGAGCCGTATCTACCAAGCCGATTTGCCAGGCAATTCGGATATGACCAATTCCATGTTGGAAACGCCACCACTTGCCTATCTGCTCGTGGGGGGCTTATTGACGGAGCTCGAGCCTGGAGATATTTTGCGGCTAGAGATACAAAAGCTGTATTCTCTATGCCTAATCCTTTATCTAGCTCGGGGACGAAGATGTTTTACACATAAGCTCGCTTCTATGTTTCGTCGAGCACCTTCAAGCCGAGTTTCAATCTGAAGACTTTCGTTGCGGAGGACGACCCAGCTCCATCGAAGAGGTCGAAGAAGAAAACTGTTATTCAACAATTTCCTCCAGAACCCGAAGATGAGACAACGGAGGTTGAGCCCATATATGAATTATATCAAGAGGGAAATTTTTCTGATGAAGTTCTTCCTCCCATATTTGTATCCCTTTCTAAAAGGAAGAGAAGTGATGAATCTGAGACCGTCTCCAAGAGGAGTACTAAGTCTAAAACATCTAAGAAGAAGAAGAAAGGGGTCTCAGTGACTGCTACTTTATCTTTAGGTGGCATCTCAGTTGACGAAGATGATGCCGCCGATAAAGACGAAGAGACTGATGAAGATGACGCTCCTTTGATAACAAGGAGATCGAGAGGCAAGTATGTCAAGAAGTCTGTCAGCAAAATGAAGGGCAATAAACTCTTAGAAACGATTATGAGTGGAGAAGCTTTGCCAAAGATTAATAAAACAGCTTCTACTGAGAAAACATAGTCTGATGATGTTCACCTTCCGGCAGCTTCAACTGATCAGACTGAAGTAGAGTCTGCTCAAGCTCAGAAACAACTGCTCCGACAACAAGTGGGGTAGCTATTGTACCCTCAGAAATGAGGATGATCCCATTTGAGCATGGGACAGAGGGCGTCATTCAAGCATTGGATGACCAAATTGAATACTCTGAAGAAGAACCAGCCCCGGAAGAAGTTATGGAACAATCGGGAGTTCCAGGAACTCAGGTTGAAGAAAATATTTCTTTGACCAGAGGCGATGAAGACGTGCAAACGTCCGAGCCATCAGCTGCTGATGACTTGTTGAAGAATGTTTGTAAAGACATCATTCTTCGAACTGATATTCCAGAGACGACTGAACTGGCAGCCCATACCGAGCTTGCTATTATCACTGTTTCTGAGACTCATGAAGATGTGAATATCATTGACTCCGAATCAGAGGCTCATCCTGAAGATGAGGATGAAAGAGTCTGAAGAAGAAGAAGAAGCTGAAGGAGGAGAAGACTGGCATGCTGGCACTTCTACTCCTTATGATGAGGATAAAATCAAGGGGAACAGAATGGAACTTAGCCCCGAACCTGCTCAATCTTCGGACAACGCTCCAGCACCCAGTAATTCTGGAGCTGGAAGCAGCCACATGAAGCAGGTGTCGGATACTATCATGGATCGGCTACGAGAAGACGCCAGACTCCCTCCATATATCGAATATGAACCTCAGCCTGGTAGAATTTTATTTCAAATTCTGTTTCTACTGTTTCTTTTTCTTTATATGCTGATTATTTTTTTTTGACTGTAGGAACTGCTGCAGCAATGAGTTCGACTCATGCTCCGCTTATCTAGGCTGATGCTGATGAAGGGAGTTCGCACTTGCCAACTTCTCTAGTCGCACACACTTCCGTTCCCAGGGTAGAAAACATTTAAGCTTCTTTTTCCATGATGACAGTGACTCCTGGGTTCGAGACTGGACTAGCAAGAACTTTAATGTATTCAGAGATCATTTACTCATATCTAGATACATACTCCAGACATTTTTTGAAGGATGAAGCTATGCCCTTTTCTGATCTTCGAACTATGGTCAAGTTCCCGCTCATGGCGTTGCGACATGCTGGTTGCGAATCTCAGTGCATCTTCTTCGAATATCTCCTGGATGAGTTGGAAATAACTATACGAAAATACTGGGAGACTAAGAAGGAAGACCTTCAATCTTTAACTGCGGCTGAGATCAGTCAACTAGATCACCAAAATAGGTGATTACCAACGGTTATTACCGTGACAAATAATTTTTGTCACGGTAATAACCGTGACGAATTAGCCGTGACAATTTTTTGTAACGCTTTTCGTCACGATTATTACCGTTACAAAAATCAATTCTTGTAACGCTTTTTGTCACGGTTATTATCGTGAGTAATTTTATTCTCGTAACAGTTATTACCGTTATAAAAATATGCTATTGCGTTACTTATTTTCACTTTCGTAACGGTTATAATCGTTACCGATATATATTTTTATGAAAAAAATATAATTTCAATGTATTATCCATTAACCTATATTCAACAAGCTTCAGAGCAATATACAACCGAAGATGAACTCCTATCAGTATGCACATAAATTTAAATTCATAATGTAATAGTTGAATACAACTCATAACATTACAAGATTTAATCTTTAAGATGGATACAAAGGAGAACAACCATTCTCTTCTCAACACAAATGTAAGCAAAAATAACATTCCTCTATCATAGATACAATAACTACTCTCTAGTTTTTATGATGAACATGCTGACATGATGCCTTCACAAAGAAGTAGTAGACCATTTAGAAGATTCGTCTCTATCCCAACAGGTGTGGTGGAATGGAGATATGTCAACCCCGTTGCCGCTCAAAGTGCTAGTTTAAGTCTCAAAGGCCAATCCATCTTCATTTCAATAATTCCTACATTTTTAAGAAGTCAAAAATGAAGTAATAATATAAAAAAGAGGTTTGGCTATATACTGAAATTATATAATTAGCACTATATAATTTCATTTATTAGAAAAATGAAGTAATAATATACTAAAATTATATAATTTCATTTATATAATTAGCAGAAACCAGCTCAAACAACATCTCCATTTGCATTTACAACAATCTGAATGTCTCAAACTAGGGATAAGCTACAAACGATGCTACACTTCAACTCCCGATCACGACACAAGCTGTACCTGAACCACAGGAAAGGAAAAAAGAGAGGCCTAGATCAATATATTTAGCTCAATAATGAATAATTCATATGACAAGTAGTAAATTGTTACCATCCGTAGAACAACATTAACTAGTAATAACCTCATAACTTGAAAAGCCACCAATAAAGCTATAGTGCAACATAAAATCTGTCTAGTTATCTAAAGCCAACACGTTGGTAGATTATGCATCCATGGATATAACAAAAGACTACAGCAAAATGGAAGTGCATGTAGAAATCACAGCTTATCAGTTATCATGCAACAGAAGAAAAGGAAAATCCAAAAGTATCACCAACTTTTCCAGGTTCTGTGAATACTGAAACCTCAACTTTGATGGAAAAGATAATAAGAAATCTTGCTACTACTTTGCTAAAGGAAATATCACTATGGGATCGCCATGTGACCTCGTATAGGTACAATGGCAACCTGATAATGAAGTTGTTCGTATACTTGGCACGAGGCGCAAGTCTCAACTCAAATCTACATTTAATTGTTACAAGGAGAAGTATGGGACTATCATTGATGAGGTGCACATTAAAACAACTATACAAATAGAGCAAATTTGCAGCAGACAACACAAAACCATTAGAGCTGGATTTTCATTTCTAGATTAAGCATATATTACTGACCACTGGCTTCTTCATTTTAGAAGCTTTTATTTTCACAAGGCAGCTTTACTAGCGCTGTCAAAGAGCTAAAGATGCAATGTGCCTCTTGTGTTATATTGGCTATTTTGATGTTTCAAATACAAAATTTAACATCCAAATGGAGACATCAAATTGGGGATCAAATTTGGTCCTCCAACCTCCTGATGCATTTTTTGTTCCAAAGGAGAGAATTTAGTTCTCCAACTCCAACTGTCATCTTGATACATTTTTTCGTGTTTTGTATGTATAACTGTTAAGTAGTACATAAAAGTTACAAAAATGCTATTTTGCCCGCCCACAGATTCAAGGATATGCAGTTTCTGCAGTTGATATGCTCCAAGTTCTTTTGTATCCTTTATATATATATATATATATATATATTTTATATATATATATATATATATATATATATATATATATATATAAAGGATAAAATATATACCTACCTAATTTAAGCCTATATATAATATGTGTGTGTGGAGATAATGAAAATGCATAATCTTGATCCTTTGCATTATTAGGGTCGCTGGTCTCCATCCTACAAAATTATTTCTATATCAACTTGTATAGGAACTTTATGTATATATATGAATAAAATTTCAACAGATTGCATATGCTATTCCTATAGAACTATGACTATTAGCTAGGCAGCTCCAAATTTGCCATTAGGACAGAAGGTTTCCATGGACAATGTTCTGTTAGATTAATGAAGTGACTCTAATATACTACTAGTAGGTGAAACAAGAACCCAGCATTGTCTTATTTGTGTGACCTTCTTAGAAGAATATATAACCTTGGAGTCTCGTGTGAACAACATCTAGTCTCACTTTTCCATGTTGCTGTGTATTTTGTGAAGGACTTTTATCAAAATGTAGCAGACAAAATAATTGTAATTCATTTTTTTGAAGCTCTGCTTAGATACTTGCATGTCATAGCAATCCCTAACAACCGTATTGATATTCTTGATTGCAAGGTGGATTATCTGTATTTGTTTCTAGTGTGCATCTCTGGATGTCTTGGATCACCCAATTCTGAATCTTGCTACATGGTAAATCTTGTGATAATGTAGTTTTTTATAAGCTTCCCTACAACCAAGACTTCTTCTTCACATACCAAATGTCTCAGTCATGTAAACACCATTAGACTAAGCATGCAAGTATACATAAAATATGCTTATCCTACAGGAAAATGACATCTTTATTTTATATGATCACAATTCTATGCAAATTGAGAAGTAGCACAGGAGTTTAAATATGGCATAGGAGGTTCTATTTTGTTTATAGTAGTGAACTGGTATCCAACTTGTCCATGAGCACACAGTTATATATAGACTTAAATGGCATGGCTTGGATACATATATGGTGTGCAAATTATTATGAAAAGTTTGCAAATTCTTTCAAAGGTACAAATGGTTGTATAATTTAGATTTGCAGCTTTGAGGAAGAAAAAAACAACAGGCTTGTATATACATAATGGTTCGTTCAGAAAAAACAACGGGCTTGGATATACATAATGGCTCTTTCAGGAAAAAAAATAGCTTTGAGGTAAAAATGGTTATTTCAGAGTCCTTCATCTGATACAGTGCAGCATGCTTGGATATACATAATTAACATTGAGTAATGATATGTAGAGACTAAAAAAAATTGTACTTACATATTTCTCCAATGCTTTTTGCGGGCTTTCTTCCACGCTTCTGACTGTCTAACACCCTTCGCAGGATGTTCTTCCTCCTACAAGTACAAATTGGGATTAATAACTATTATAATAACTACCAATAGCATGTACAAGTAAAAGGTATAATACACACCTTTTCTTCGTATACTCTTTTATAACTTTTTCTTCCAAGGACACTAGGAAGACATCCTTAATATCAGTTTCACATTCTTTGAACTTAAGATGCACATGCTATCAAAAAAAATCTTAGCTAAAAGGAACCAGAAGAAATAGAAGACAAGTTTATTACTGAATATAGTAAATGAATTGATATCTTTGTTGTCAAATTCGTCTGTAATCACAAAGTCAAAAAACTAAGTACATCATAAAATGTATGACTTGCAGTCATAAGAAATATACACCATCGGCTTGGCATTGCACCAACACCACCAGAGACTTGTAGCCATAAGAAATATACACCATCCATTCATCTTGAATAAAGATTTAAAATAGAGATGCACCAAATTCTTTAGATTTTACTATTCTTGGGCGAATCGACACCATTCTGAGCTATTTTCAGGTAACCCAAAAGTTTTGGGGTTGAGTTGGTCCATCCAACTTTAATTTTAACAATTTCTTTATTCATTTCAAAATTTTGTAATCTCAGACATGGAGGTTAAGTAATGAAATGCAACATATCAATAAACAGGGAGTTCATCTGAAAATGCACATATCACATCACCTTATAATAACATTCAGATATCTAAAAATGCAAGAAACAATAAAATGTGAGTTGATAATATCAATTGGCAATCATAATATGTTAAGAAAATAACTGAAGCAGTGTTCCAGATTCAGAAGTGAACTGGTGCTTACTACCACCATCTTATGCACAAAGAAAGATGAATGTCGCACTTATAGAACCTGTGCACACTATAGAAACATAAAGGCAGGCATATGTTAGTTCATAATTTACTCAACATACTGTTACTTACGTATCTAGAAACTCAATGTACCTATAGCCAAAAGGTACAGAAATCTGTGATACGGCCACAGAAACATCAGTAGGAAGTTGGAAGTCCACAAGCTTCTCTTTAAGTGTCCATGCCGAAAACTACCGCAATTCCCTGTAATAACATCATTTGCAAGGGATATCTTTGGGCGGATCATAAGAATCTTGCCATTTAGACAGAAAACCTGGCAGTTGTAGCGTACACTTTTATAAATAATGAACATACCAATGCTACATAATATGTTATCAGTCCAATCTCCTAACAATATATCTTTTAAACATTCCCATCTACAGAAGAAGAAAAAAAACTTCAGTCAATATCAAGAGGAGGAATTAGTGGACAAGTAGCTTCATGTGACTTGCCAATGATGTATGAAGAAGCTAGATGAAAGAAAAAAGATTTGCAGAGAACATCATGGTGTGACTAGATGACATATGAAAATAGAAATGTATAAAATGTCGATACTTCTCCAAGGAAAAGAACCACATACTAATTTGGACTGCAACAACCACTAATCGAACTCGACCCAAAATACACCAAAATATTGTAGGTTACCACTAAAGATATAGTGTTTCTCTTGCAAGATTCAAAATAAATTGCAATAAAACAAAGAAGAAACAAAAAAAAAAGCTACAAAATATAGAAAATTACCCATGAGCGACACTGTCTTGCTCCAAGAAGTGATCTTCGCAACCGTAGCCAGTAATCCCGAGCTCGGGGTCGATCCTAATGACGGTCCCTGCTTCTTTGGCTTTCGAAATCGATTTCTTTATGTTCCCCAGATTGGTATCGAAGTCCATGGCCCATTGGTTCAGATTATAGGTCGCGACCTTCAAAAGCCTCATCTTTGATTATTGTCTACAGTAAAAAAAAGAGAAGAAAAGTTCAAAGTTTCACCTATTTTAAACGAATCGATTGAAACCCTATAGAAAATTGGGGAAGAATATGTGGAAGTAGTGGCTGTGGTGGCGTTGGGCTGGAAGGGGCCGGCTGCCTTGCGCGACACGAGAGGCGGGCAGGCGAAAGCAGCGAGGGGATAGGGCTCAGAGAGGGGAGGCGGTGAGTTCAAACCCAACCCCCATCCCCCCACATCGAATGCCAACAGAATCGGCGGCGGCGCTGCCGCCCCTTCCTTCCCTGCCACCAAGGCCTTGGCCTATGGCCGCCACATCTACCGCCCCTACAGCTCACCAAGAAGCGGCAGCGCCGCCGCCGCAGCGAGCGTGGCTGCTTCTGCTCCTTCTACCTCTAGCTCTCCCTCATCCTCACAGCCGCCATCCTCCCGCCGCCATCGCCGGCAACGTCTTTTACGTCCTCTACCGCCCCCGCCGTCCCATCTTCACTGTCTCCTCCCTCCGCCTCTCCCACCAACCTCCTCGCCTTCCGCCTCGTCCTCTCCGTTATCGCTCCTAATCGCAAGGTCGAGTTTGCCTACGACCGCGTCTCCGTCTCCGTGCCCGTGTTCTCTGACAACAGCGTCCACCTTAGCGACAGGTCCTTCCCGCCCTTCCACCATAGGGCAAAAATAGCACCATCCTGAAAAGAAGCGTCTACTCCTCAGGAGATACCGCCGACTCCTCCACGTTGTCGGATCTGAAGAAGAAGAGCACGACGTGGTTATGGCGCCGATGATGGTGGTGGTGGGGGAGGCGTGGATCGGGATGGCTGAGATACGAGGGTGGTGGGGGAGTGAGGAAAGAAATGATTAGGATGGAAAGTAACAAGAGAGAACGAAATAAGTCGGGATGTGAAAATTAGAGGGGGAAACTTGAAATTTTTGTAACATTTTTTATTCCATATCGTCATGTTTATATCTGTTATAATAAATAAGCAAAATATGAAGTATGAAAATTTTATTTAGCAACGCATATTTGATTATTGTCACGGTTATTACCGTGACAACCGTGTAACGGTAAAAACCGTTACAAATTGGAAAAAAAAGTGTTACAAATTGACTGTTTTGGTGTAGTGATGAAGCCCAGTCCCAGCAAGCTGTTTTAGAAGCATTTCTTGCCTCTTCTTCTGAGAAATTAGTAGAAAAAGGTGAAGAAATATTAGCTACTCGTCAGAGAGTAGAGCTTCTGGAGAAAGATAAGGCGTCCAAAGCTGAGGAACTGAAGAAGTTGAAAGAGGAGTTGGCTCGCCTTCAAGAGCGAATTGCTGTCATAGAAACAGTGCAAGCTGAGGTTACTGCTGCTTATATTTCTGAAGCCGAACGCTGTGAAACTCTTCAAAAGGAGCGAGAGCAGATGCAGGCGGAACAAATTGAAGAAGTCAACCGTCGCCAGTCTGCTATTATTATTTTTTGATGAACAAAATATCACAGTTGAAGCAGCGGAACGAGTTCGAAAAGCTCATGAAGAGAAACTGAATGCTGTTCTAGATCGTATCAGGGAGCTAATAACTCCTAATAAGTGAATCTTTTTTCATTTTCACTTGTATTCAATGTTTTGATTCTGAATGAAAGCAAATGAAAATTATTGATCTGATTTTTAATTTTGCTGTTTTGGTAATGATATATTCATAGAAAATATGTTCAGAGGTAAATAATACATGATACATTTCAATAGAATAGAATATACAAACAAACTTTGTAATTCTATCAAATGATATTAAACCAGAAATGATCTTAGTTTAATACTGATTGGAAAAAATAGAATTCAGACATAAAAATATCTTTGAACTCAATTTTTCATGATCTTTAGATTCGAAAATCAAAAGACTAGATATCATTTAAAATATGATACTGACGTGGATGATGAACAATGATGAATTGTAAATGTATATGGGATGAACGGGAAAACTGACAAATAATGGAATGAACGGATAAACCGTCAAAAATGAACAATAATGAACGGATGAACCGTCAGATGATAATGAATGAACGGGTTAACTGTCAGATTATAATGAACGGGTGAACCGTCGGATAGATGTGATAAATGAACAGATGAACCGTCAGGCATTAATGAATGGATGAACCATCGGAAGAATGTAATAAATGAACGGATGAACTGTTAGGTATTAATGAACGGGCGAACCGTCGGATGAATGTGACGCTTCGTTGTTTGAAGAACTTCTGCCTATAAATATAGTAGAAATCTGACAAGAACGAACACTCCTACTCTTCAACATAAAAATATCGTTCGAAGAAGCATCTAAGAAGTGTGAAATCGTCCCGAAGGTTCAGAAAAGCACTGAAGAACGTCCTGCTGATCCAGTTCAGCCTAAGGAAGTAGAAGTAGGCGAAGGTTCATCTGCACCCAAGCCACCACGAGACATTTTGGACTTTCTGCTTGATCCAGGAAGGACTGAAGAAGAGAAAGCCATGAGGATAACTGTTTGCAAATTCCTCGTGGGTTCCAGCAAAGAAGTTCTCATCTCTTTTGCTGATCGCGTCTTCGAGAAGGACGACAGCGGTCCGCGTCCAAATGTAGAGAAGGATGATAGTGATCTTCCTTAATATCATGTACTATCATTCATGATTAAAATAAAATAAAATTTTATTTATAAACATGAACTTGTCTGATGATTTACAAGCATTTATATTTATACCTAATACTTTTTAAGGAATTTGCCATTAATAGGCGTCATAACTTTTCGACCATCCAGTTCTGAGAGTTGATAAGCTCCATTTGAGAAAACTCTGCTCACGACATAGGGACCTTCCCACTTTGCGTCAAATTTGTCCTTGCTCATATGAGTCATAGTCATAGGACGTCTGACTGTTAGAACAAGTTCTCCTTTTTGATATGCTCGAACTCTGACTTTCTTGTTAAAAGCTCTTGAAATTCTAGCTTGATAGAATTCGATATTCTGTTGAGCAGATAATCGCTTTTCATCCAGAGCTTCTAATTCCTGAAGTCGAAGACGATCATTATTTTCGGCGGTAAGTTCATTAGCCATTGCTATCCTTAAAGAAGGAATTTGAATCTCTAATGGAAGAACAGCTTCGCATCCGTACACCAGAGAGAAAGGTGTACATTTACTAGTATTACAAACTGTAGTACGGTAAGCCCACAAACATTCACCGAGTTTCCCACTCCAATTACGTTTGTTAGTGGAGACAAACTTCTTTAAGAGTTTAATGATGGTCTTGTTGAAAGCTTCTGCTAATCCGTTAGCTGTCGGATTATATGCGGTAGAAACCACATTGTTGATCCGATGATCATCACAGAATCGGGTAAATTTCTGGCTGACGAATTGTGGTCCATTATTATGAATAATGCGTCGAGGAATACCAAATCAGTAGATGACGTGGTACTTGATAAAGTTGATGACATTGGACATCTTGACTTCAGATAAAGGAATAGCTTCGGCCTATTTGGAGAAATAATCGGTTATTACGAGAATAAACCGATGACCTTTTGATGACGGCGGATTGATTGGCCCTATAATGTCCATGCCCCAAGCTTCGAAGGGCCATGATGCTGCCATTGGATGTAAAAATTCTGAGGGTTGATGAATAAAATCTGTATGGATTTGACAAGCTTTATACTTCCTTGCATATTCGATGGCATCTGATACTATAGTGGGCCAATAATAACCCATACGTCGAATACGGTCTTGAAGTTTTAGTCCAGGCTGATGTGCTCCACAAATTTCGTCATGTGCTTCGCGAATGATTTGTTGAGCCTCATCACCGACAACACATCGAAGAAGTAAACTATCATAAGCTCGACGATATAAGGTTTTTGTAGTATGATTGTAATAGAATCTGAGTGATCGTCGTCTGATAGATGTTGCCTCACTCGGATTATCTGGAAGAATATCATACAATACGAAATCTAAGAAAGGAAGTCTCCAATCTTTATCCGTATTCTGATTCTCAGCTGAATTACTGAAGATGAATTCCATACTAGAATCAGATGAAGATGATATTGATTTACAACTAAATCCAAATCCTCTTGTTGTGTTGACATCATGAGATGTTGATTCTTCAATGTCAACTGTAAGTCCTAGAGTTAGGTTGTTTTCGAGATGAAATAATTCTCGATTGTAGACAACAATCATTTGTTGCCGTCTAATCAGAATAGCCAATACCGCCGCAAGATTAGCAAGAGCATCAGCTTCTGTGTTACATGCTCGCCTAACATGCTCAATGAAGAACCCTTCAAATGAAGAAGCCATAGATATAGCCGATCTATGATAAGGAACAAGATCTTGATGGCGAACTTCATAAGTGCCCCTTATCTGATTGACAATGAGTTTAGAGTCTCCGTACGCCTCCAAATGTTGAATATTCAGATGTTTAGCGAGTTAAAGACCAATGAGCAATGCATTGTACTCAGCTACGTTGTTTGAACATGGCTGATCGAGAGAATAAGCTCTTTGGATAGCAAGACCTTCTGGCGACACAAGAACAATTCCAACTCCAGCGACAATGTCACCATTAGGACCAATTCTTGAAGCTCCATCGAAGAATAGACGCCAAGTAGGATCTTCTTCAGCAATCTGGTTTGAATTTAGGACTTCATCTGGGATTTCATCATAGAGTTTTGAATTCTCTGGAATTGAATGAGCAGCCAGAAAATCAGCTAAAGCTTGTCCTTTGACTGATTTCTGAGGGATATAATACATGTCATACTGAGCAAGTAAAATTCTCCAGTTAGCCAATCGAAAATTCAAAATACTGGATTTTTTCATCATGAACCGTATAGGATTGATCCTGGAAATGACATGAATGGTCTGGCCAATGATATAATGTCATGTCTTTTGGACAGCGAATGTCAAGGCTAGACATTCTTTTTCGATCGGTGAATATCGAGGTTCAGCTCCGGTCATAGTACGACTGAGATAGTAAATGGCTTGTTCATGACCATTTTTATTCTTTTGAGCGAGCAATGCACCCAATGAATGACTAATTGCTCGGGTATATAGGATGAACGGTGTTCCTGAGATAGGAGGTACCAATACTGGAGGGCTCATCAGATATTGTTTTATATCGTCGAATGCTTTCTGACATTCATCATTCCAGACAAAAGAACCACCTTTCTTCATAAGTTTATTGAATGGTCTGCAGCGTCCTGAAAGATTAGAGATGAATCTCCTGATATAAGCGATCCTTCCTTGAAATCCTCGTAGCTCTTTTAAGGTGCGTGGAGGACGCATCTCTTGGATGGCTTTGATCTTCTCGGGATCCACGTGTATACCTTTAGAGGTAATGACGAAGCCGAGAAATTTACCACTAGAGACGCCTAAGAAGGACTTAGTAGGGTTAATCTTTAACTGATGCTTACGCATTAGATCAAATATAGTCTTCAAATCTTGTATGTGATCCTCTTTTTGTCGACTTTTGACTGCAATATTATCAACATAGCATTCGACTATTTTTCGCAAATGTTCACGGAATATAGTGCTCATAGCTCGTTGATAAGTTGCTCCTGCATTCTTGAGACCGAATGGCATAACTGTATAACAGTATGTACCAATCGGCGTTCTGAAAGAAGTGTTTCTCGTCATCTGGAAACATTTTGATTTGATTGTACCCAGAATACCCGTCCATGAATGACATCCGTTCAAACCCACAGGTATTATCGATCATAACATCAATAATTGGTAGAGGAAATTCATCTTTAGGACATGCCGCATTAAGATCGTGGAAGTCTATGCATACTCTGATCTTGCCAGTCTTTTTAAGAATAGGAACTATATTAGCCACCCAATCGGGATGTTGTTCCTCTCTAATAAACCTAGAGGCCATGAGTTTATTGACTTCAGCTTCAATTGCATCCATAATGTCTGGACGAAATCGCTGTTGTTGTTGTTTGACCGGTTTAGCATTCGGCATGATATTGAGTTTATGAGTTGCAATTTGTGGATCAAGTCCTGGCATATCTTCATAACTCCAAGCAAAGACGTCGATGTATTCACGAATAAGTTTGATCATGTCTTGCTTATCAATTTCTGAAAGACTTTCACTAATGAATATTGGTTTGGGGGATCCCTCTTCACCAACATCTATTTGAACAAGTTTGTCTTCAGTCGGAGGTTCTTTTTGTTCAAATCGGAACTCCCATTGATTATCTAACCTTTGGGCCCATTGTTCTGATTCAGGTGAGATTTCAAACTCTTCTTCGTCTTCATCACTTTCTTCAGAACGGTCAATGGAAACCATGTTGGAAGACAGAAGGTTGCAGTAGAAGTCACCGATACTTGTATCAGAATCCCAAGAGGTAGTACTAGAAGAATCAGATCTCTTATCTTCGTCAGATTCGGGATCTTCATGGAAAGTATTGATAAAAGGAGTAGGAGTAATATAACCTAATCCGCATTTTGTCCTTCCATATTTCAGAGGAGGAATCCGAACAGGCATTTTTCTTCCTTTTCTATTATTGAGGCCATTTCTGAAGTCATAGCCCATATTTTTAATGATGTCTTTAGATTGCTGACTATAACGACATAATTGTAATCTTCCAGTATCATCGTTTTTGTTATCATCTTCTAAATCAGAAGGATTCTGGGGCCCTTTGTAGAAGAATATTGGAATGTCTCCTGGCTTTCTACTAGGAACCAGAAAGTATGAAGTTTGTACTGGTTCTAGAGATACATCTGTATGAACAGTCTGTACAACTCCTATGGTTATTGTTCTCAAGTCATCTAACAAATGTAAATAACTATGAACATGATTACACACATCAACATACTGCAAAGATGGAGACTTTTCATTAAATTTAAAAGCAACAATATTTACATTGAGAGAAGGCTGAGCCTTAGAGATCTTAGCCAAATCAATGACTAAAGGGGGAGAAGAAGAACGAGAGGAAGTTTTGTTTCGATTAAGATCGATAACAAATGGCTCAGAAGAGGTGAGCTCCTTTGAAGCTTGAGATAGAAGAGTAGTCCGCCCTCCAATAGGGATTACCAGAGTATCCTGTTTTATATGTGAAGATACATGAACTGTAGTACGTCTACTGACAGGAATGATCAGTGTATTTTGAGTAGACGACTGAGGTAATGGAGAGATCCGTCCGCTCACTGGAATAATGAAAGAACCTTCTCCAGAGGGTTTGGGAGATTGTTGCTGAGTAGTTCGACCTTTAACAGGAATTATTAAAGTCTCACTTTGTGAATCCTCTTTCTCCATAGCTTGTATCACCCTTGTATACTCTTCTTTGTACATCCGGAAATTATTGAAATAAGCTTCAACCCCATGGAAGGGATTTATATTAGCAACTTCCTTTTGTACTTTTCCATTGCTGTCAATGTATTTAAAACACTGATGAAGAGTAGAAGGCACCACATTATTTTCATGAAGAAAGGGCCTCCCCAGAAGAAGATTATAGGATCCCACGATCTCGATCACATAGAAAGTGACTTTGGATCTGAAATCGCCTATCTGAAGCTTCAGATGAATCTTTCCCAAAGGCTCACTTCGACTTTGATTGAATCCCAGGATAGTAGTAACCGTCTTGGAAAGCTTATGAAGAGGGATTTTTAATTCATCCAATAGACTCTTTGGCATTATGCTTATAGCAGACCCTGGATCAATGAGGATACGATCTATCTTCATCGTATCGATATAACCGGTGTAGTAAAGAGGCCGATCATGTCGATTATCTTCCAGTAGCATGTCGTCTTGTGTAAAGGTGATATTTGGAATAATCTCCAGTACACTGTTGTAATGTAAACAAGTGTCAGGTTCTTCATTTGGCTTCTTTAATTGTGCAAGACAAGAGTCAGCCTGTAGAAGTGCTTCACTTAACGTCTCCCGAGTCTCTTTAGAAAGACGTAGAAGTTCAAAGAGGGACATTCTAGCTGGAGTATTAGCAAGTTGAGCTAAAATATCGAAGTTATAAGGTTTCTGAAGTCCAAGAGGAGGGGACTTATTGATTGGTTTATCAAATCGAGCCTGTTGTTTGCCTTTCTCAAGAGCTGTAGGCTTGGAAGGAGTAGGTTCAACCGGTGCAGTTGAAGGAACAGGTGCAGTGGATGATTCTTCCTCAAGAGGAACATCAGGAGCATCTTTGTCAGTAGGAGGGATATCAGGAATATCCTCAGGACTCTTGGAATAATCCTTCAGATAAGGTTTTCCTGTTCTAGTAGCACCAGCAAGTGCTTCTTCCTTATCTTTTGATTCTGTGTCTGAAGTAGACCCAAGAGAAGTCATATGACATGACTTAATCTTTCCAGCCTTCTTGGACTTTCGAGAAGTAGTCTTTTGAAGAGGAGGAGATTCAAAATCTGCCACTAGATCAGGATGAATCCACATGATTTCTCCCATTTCCATAGTGATTGGTACTAATCCTTCAGACTGTGGAGGAGGAATATTCACTATTTCAAGAGTTGCCTTGGGAATAGGAACGATCCCGCTTTCCAGGAGTTGAGGAGGGAAATCTCCGAATTGCATAGAGATGACGTTGGAGGTGACAGTCTTCTCTTTCGGAGTAAGAGAGATAGCTCCATATTTAATCATTTCCTGGATCTTTCCTTTCAGTACATAACATGTACGAATTGTGTGACCCAACATTCTGTGGTATGGACAGTATTTGGGATGATCTGTCTTACCAGCTTCATCAGGTTTCTTGATTTCAGGTAATTGTATTTTATTACCTTTCAGCAGACATTCAAAGATACCAAGGACATCATCGTCATCAAAAGAGTATTCTTCTTTAGGGCGAGGTGCTCTCGGTTGTTGAGTTGTAGAGGCAGGAGGAGTTTGAACAGTCGATGCATCTTTACTCTGAAGATTAACTTCAAGGGTTTCTTTTTCCTTACGAGTATTGGATTTGGCATTATTGTTATTATTTTGACCTGTTTCTTTGGGAGTCATCTGCACTCCTAAGCCTTTGAAAGTTTCAGCACTAATTTCTGCGGCTTTGGCACTAACTATGAAGGAAGGCCAATCTTGAAATTGAGTAGATCCTGTCCACATGCTGATAATTGGCAACAAATTTGATTTGTATGTGTCGATGGTGACAGCATCAGGAGTTCCAAGAGGCATTTTCAGAGCTTCTCGTCGAAACCGTTCAATGAAATCCTCTGTAGTTTCATTATTTTTCTGCTTGATTCTTATAAGAGCAGACATAGTCATGTCATTGAGCCCTTCATAGAACCGTTCAAGAAACATCTGTTTGAAACCAGCAAATAAAGTAATACACCCATCCGGGAGACTTCTATACCATTCATAAGCTGTTCCTTTGAGACATCCGACAAACACCCGATTAAGGAGGGCGTCACTTGGTTGCAGTTGGTCAGTCATCACTTCAAAGTGATTAATAAATTGACTCGGAGAAGTGGTTCCATCATAGAATGAGATAGTAGGAGGCTTGTATTTATGAGGATACGATAATTGCTTCCATTCTATCGGATAAGGTTGCTTGATGCCTAACCTTTGTAAACCATCCTTCTGTTTGTGTAATGTCCCGCTCCGCACGGCGCATTATGCTGAAGCGTTGACTCAACGAGTCGCGTGGACCGAAAGAATGTATCGATGCAAAACGATACGAGAACTAAGTTGTCCCGAGCAACGCATCGAACTAAGTTGATGCGAAGAGTTGCCTTGTCCCGAAGAATGCATCGAGTGAATCGATGCGAAGCGCCGCGTTGCCCCGAAGGATGAGTGCATTGAATCGG
This sequence comes from Iris pallida, assembly GCA_029216955.1. Taxonomy (NCBI): domain Eukaryota; kingdom Viridiplantae; phylum Streptophyta; class Magnoliopsida; order Asparagales; family Iridaceae; genus Iris; species Iris pallida. The sequence continues at coordinate 7,670,535 of JANAVB010006394.1, forward strand.
CTCAAAGATTCTAAGAAATCGAATCGACCAAGGCGCAAGTCCGAATCGAAACAAGTATTGATTTTAGTTGGTTTCGTGTGCAGGTCATACTTTGACGGGAAAATATTAGAGGTCGATCTTTTGCAATATTTAGTAAGGGGTCCGCGAAATCAAAACGTCGCTTTGCGACGGGCAGAGACTTGGGCACGCTAAGGCAAATCGGACGTATAACTCAATGAAGCACGAAGTGCTCGAATGGCTAAGTCAGGAGAGTGGCCGTGCAACAAATTTAGGGAATCGAGCCGTACCGGCTCGGCGAAATGACGAAGGCGTATCGACTCAAGGTGGGAGGATTGACTTCTTTTACTCCTTCATTCGATAAGTCAAATATATCATTGTATGCTAAAGTTAACCTATCGACGCCACGGGCGTGGTCCGATCGGAGATAAAATATAGTGTGAGTCGAACACTAAGTTAGAACAATTGAAAAGAAACGTACATCCTATGCACGAGTCGCTATGGAACATTGGATATCGCAAGGGCGAGCGCCTCGGTGTGCAAGCCGCAAGAACATGGGATAACTGTACTCGGCTAGTGCCTTAGTGCACAAACCATACCGTGCCTTTGCTGCACGAGTTAGACGGCTAGAACATTGAAAGACAATAGGCGAGCTCCCTAGCGCGCAAGCCCCGAACATTGAATGCTAAGTTATAGAACATGGGAATACGGTCGAATCGTGCCTACGTGCATGGGATAATAAAAGATGGCTTCGTTGCGAGAGAATACAGTTGTGGCATGAATGTGGCGGAACTGTCGGCTATGACATGGTGCCTTGAAAGGTGTTCGAGACCTTCGGGTCGTTCGATTGACGAGCATTGAGTTGAGGCACGATGCCATTGAAACATTGAAACGAAGCAAGAAATGTAAGAACATAGAAAGTTAATGAAAGAGACGCGAGATGATAAGTCTGAGTCTCGGACTCAAGACTATGTTTGGTTGTTTGAATTTGATGGCTTGAATGATAGGGCGTTGCATGGTCGATTGGAATGGGCTCGAGATTAATGTGATAAAAACTCGTGCACGAGTGTTTCCCCCAATCGGATAGATACCGAATGCGCCCCGGAACCGATTGGCCGCGGAGGGATTCAAATAATCTTTGTAGGCGCACATCAAACTAGATGGGAAAAGCCGCAAATGATGGTATGCAGCGGGAACGTTTCGGTTGTTTTGGGATTGTTACCCAACCCGTGAAACGCTGGGCAGCCCAACCAAATAGAGAGAAAAGAAGGAGAGAAAAGAAAGGAACTCCTTTAGTCTATTCCGGCGTGGATACGCCAACGGCCATCATATAGTTAAGGAACGATGGGTTGAAAGTGTAGGCGCGAATGCGTCCCGCATATAGATCCTACTTAGAGATGCACTTATAACATGACAGGGAAGGAATGCGGCGTATTCACTTTGCGTCAGTGCAAGGGACGCAAGGGCAAGTGCGTCGACTTGGTAAGTCGTGCCACGAATCAAACACGAGATTGCTTGTTTGCTTGCCTATTCAATTCGATAACATGATGCTATGATAACATGCTTTACGCTTTCAAAGATGCCATGAAATTGACCCTAAGGAGAACATAGCAAGATCATAAGCTAAGTTGCATGATTCAACATAAAAATTAAAAATATCGGTTTGGAAAGATGATCTTTGCTTCAGTACATGCGAGGACGAACGTACTGATCCTCCACCAGCTTCATGCAGGGTGCAGGGAATGGATTGCTCGCGGCGAAGCGTTGCTTGAACGTGTTAAGGCTTGGAATGCCGAAGCGCATTGAAGCGTGCTATCGCATTGACGCTCGGACTACGCAGGTGGATTGATGCGGCCGAGATATAGAAGGCATGATGTATGGAACGGTGAAATCCTTTGTGGGCAAGAGAGAACCTGAGTGTTGTAGCCAATCTGGCATATATTGTTAGGCTATCGAAAGCCATTGTAACCTCAGTTTCGGATATCAATAAAGAGAATTGTTTTGTATACTCTGTTTCCTTTCGTTGTTAATATCGAATCAAAAGATAACCATTTGAGAACTTGTCATCTTGCCTTGCACGAGCGCAACTCCAGGCTCGTGCGGCATCACGCCCTCTGCGAGGACGATGATTCGGGTGATTCCGGGTCGGGGCGTGACAAGGAACGGTGAAATCCTTTGTGGGCAAGAGAGAACCTGAGTGTTGTAGCCAATCTGGCATATATTGTTAGGCTATCGAAAGCCATTGTAACCTCAGTTTCGGATATCAATAAAGAGAATTGTTTTGTATACTCTGTTTCCTTTCGTTGTTAATATCGAATCAAAAGATAACCATTTGAGAACTTGTCATCTTGCCTTGCACGAGCGCAACTCCAGGCTCGTGCGGCATCACGCCCCCTGCGAGGACGATGATTCGGGTGATTCCGGGTCGGGGCGTGACAAATTGGTATCAGAGCTCTAGGCTCAATTTCCTCTGGACGCTTGCTTCATTACAATTCAAAAAGTTGCCCACCACCATTTGATATCACTCTTGACTCTACTCGATGCCGTACTGGATGTTCCATACAATAAGTCTAATACAAATCGTGTAATTTTGCCGCATGTGTTTTGGAAATTACATGATGTTTGCTAAGAAAGTCGCTGTAACTCCTCTTCCCGGATTTTGAAATTCTTTTAATTATTTTCTTTGGTTTTAATTTTTCTAGCTAGAAAATATATTTTATCGTACAAAGGATATTTTGGTTTATGAATAGAATTTTCAAACTATTTTTTTTATAATACATTCTAGATTTATTTTTGAGACTTGAAAAGATGTTTCACATCTTATTTAATATTGATTGTTATTACAAAGAATTATTTTAAAACTCTATTTGCAAGGTATTAAATATAGTTTTGGCTAAATGGTTTTTAATACAACAATGTTATCTAGTATTAATTTTTTTTCATTATGAATAGAGAGTGATTAGATTTAGAATTTCAAATTCTTGAGGAGATTCACTTTTACATGGTTTAAAAAATCATGAGTACCTTGAAACAAGAAAATGATTGCCAGTCTATTTTCAAAAAGGTTTTTCTTATTAATCAAAATATACTCTAAATTATTTTGATGCTACCAGGTGTTATATATAATATGATGATTATAATTTGTATTGAGCTTTAGGAATTACGAAATACTTTTAAATTATTTTGATAGCTTTTAATACAAATTTTAAATTACTACGATGGTTAGTTATTTGAATTTAGATTGGACTAATTTAGTTCCAAAACCAACTAGTTATTATCCTACTAATAAAAGATTGTCAATTTATTTGTTTAAGATTTGAATTTATATGATTTAAACTAGATGTTGAATATTATTATCATCATTAAATATCGGATTAAGATTTGATCTATGAAATTTAAAATTATTTGAATTTAAGATTGGTTTCATACTAATAGGTTTTTGATTGTTTTATAGAAAATAAATATTATTTAATAATATTATGATCATTGAAGTTTAAGATTTAATTTAACTTATTTGATTATCAATTTGAATTAGTAGTGTTATCTACTAATAGATTTGAATTAGATTAATTGATTTAAATAATTTTACTTGATAAAAGGTGGATGGTAAGTATTTTGAATAATAGGAATGTTTGATTAATTTATTCAAATTTATATTATCTTGACGACATAGAGCATTATCTAGTTATCATTAAGAGATTTTGAATAATATATTTTATGGTATTTTGACAATTTTGTTTTGATTAATCACTAGAAGGATTAGTTGTTTTAACTTAGATGTCATTTAAATTAGTTATTTTCGGATTTAACGTATACGTTCATCGATAGGACCAAATTTTATATTGAAATATCAATTCAATTGGATTTCGGATTTACTTAAATCATTTGTTTATGATTAAAGAAATTTTGTTTTAAACTTATTTGGTTTTTTTAGAAGGAGTTATCTATTAGAAATCCCATGCCTTATCCAATCAGTAGTTCGAACTCCTATAATAGGAGGCCTCTTCCTCCTAATTCACGCATCCTTTCCACAAGCAAATCTGAGCTAAATCTGATGCCTTCTTATCTTTCCCACAAACCAACAATAAGTATATATAGGGAAGGGAAGGGTCAGCAAAAACTCTAGCATCTACGTCCCTGGCCTGTTGCAATCCTGCCATCGGAACACCACCGTTCATCGCATCCATAATCCCCTCGCCAACACCTACGTCAAACCCAAACCACCATCATCCACAATCACGACCACAACGACAGCAACATCCCGAACACGACCATCGCCACCATCATTCCCTGGCCTATCCCGAGCGAGCCACCATTGTCAGTACCACTATCATCAACACACACCCAATACCAAAATTTTGTGCCGTGTCCGGACCCGTGCGTCCGTGTCCGAATCAATCTTATTCCACCATTTACAAATTCAATTCCCGTGTCCGTGTCGAGAGGCCGACACGGACGTCTCGACAACCACAACCGAATCACCAACACTTACCTCACCAGCGTCGTGCCGAGCGCCACACCCTGTCCCTAATTTTAGGACGCCGCACAAACCCCGTCGATGAGTTCCGGAGAAGATCCGCCCGGATCGGAAGCCGACCACCTCCGACTTATCATCTCTCGGAACCACCGAGGGTCCGCGCTACTCCAGCCGGAGCCGCTGATGTGCGAAACCCCGTCCTGACCGCCGGCGATGGTCAGATCCGCCGCTTTCTTGCCGAGGCCATGCTCCTCGATCTGGTCGAGAACCGTCCCCTTGATCTCGTCTCCGCCGTGTTTCCCCCTCCTTCGAGCGCCGGTCACCGACCTCGTCGCAGTGCTTCGACGCGACTGGCACCGTCGCGAGCAGCGCTCGAGCCCAAGCGCCGCCCCGTGCCTCCCCACTCCGGCAGCCGAGCCCTACAGTACTGCCGCCCCTCTCGCACGCTCCGGCGAGGACGCCGCCTAGCCACCTCCGCGCGTAAGCGCCATTCCGTCGACAACTCGGTGAGTCTCGGCCCCTTTTTCTCCCCACGCTCTGTGGAGTAGCCTTCAGTGGAGAGACCCTTTTCTCTCTCTCCCTTCTTTTGTTTATATGTTTTTCTTTGATTTTACTGCTGGGCTAAGAGCCAGTGACAGTACTGGGCTGGGCTGCACAGTGTAGCTAAGTTATGTTTTTATTAGTTTTGGTTAATTGGTTGGGCTTTAGATTTATATGTATATATATTTCAACCTTTTTATTCATATCATGACATAGTTTATGGGCTTATAAGAAAATAATATAGTTTTAATTTATGGATTAGTATTTTAATTAGTTAAATTTTATGTGTATGTTAATTAGTAAATATATTAATATTTTATTTAGATTTTATTATTGTAAATATTTAGTTAAGTGATAGGTTAAATATTTGGTTAATAAATAGTTAGTACAAACTTTTTCTAAATATATAGCTAATATTTTTCTAGATATTTAATGGTATGGTATCCTAAATCATTTTCCTATCATTAAATTTATTAATATTGTTATCGCTATTAGGAATATGCTTATATAATTAGTGGGCTTTATGGTTTGGGCTTTTATTTGATTTGAAATTACTAATAAGGACTTATCTTCATTAACTTTACAAAATAAATATTTTCTAAGTATATATATTAGATAAATACCTTTCTCTAAAGTTAGAAATCTTCCTTAGATTATTAGATTATCCTTAATCATAACTAATCAATAATTTCCCATTTCCTTGCAACCCGAGCATTACCCTAGGCTAACTGGACTACGCTGGACCCAACAAGATGGTTTGTTTTACCAGCTAAGGACCTCAGGCAAGTGCACTTTTTGATTGCTTTTCGATTTATAGTAGTCTTTTCATTTCATGTCTATACATATATCTTGCTGCTTGTTGACACGTTCGTCACACGGAGTTGTCGGGAGGGGAAATATCTTAGTAAACCTGTGGACTACCCAGAAATATCCCCCGTGTCTTTCGTGAATGCTAGCCGCTGCGCACGACACGTGCAGTGTGCCTTATTTACCCCCTAGCCATCCACATGTCGAAACAGATATTTCACACCACCTAGATAGATGTCTTTTATTAGCTTTTCCTTGTTTATTTCTCTATCGTGCTATGTCATCAGTTTTCTTACTAGCTTTCATATTCCATATGCTATTTTCATGTCTTGTTAATTCTATTGTGTTTTGCATTGCCGTCGGTTTGTGTACTTGTTCCATTCCTGACTGGAAACCAATATTTTTCAGGTTTAGCCGCGATCACCCTTAGCACTGGGAGAACTTGGGTATGCTGAAGACAACCTAGAAATAGAAAGCAATTGTATCAGTTTCATTAACTGTAAAATCTTGTATTTTCTTTAATTATAAATGTTGTAATAAATATAGAATTGTGAATGAGCAGCAAATGTTTTATTTTTGAGCATTTATTTCTTGCGGGCTTGACAGCGTTCTACCGCCGACTCTGCGGCGTAGGCTGGCTTGGACACGTCTCGTATCCGAAAAGCGGGTGCGGGTCGTGACAGTCGCGAAGGGTATATTGCATGGAATGCAAACGAGCCGTAAAAATGTTAGTTGCTGCAAGCGCAACAAATTGTGGAATACGATTTGAGATACTGTGGCAATGTAACATGTTAAATGAGAAATAAAAATGATGCACGAAGTGCAACGAGTAATGGTGAATATGCGTTAAAATGAAAGTGAGAAGTGATAAGCCAATACCGAATGTGTTAGATGGATTGTGCATTGACTTGGAAAGTCGAGAGTAATTCGTTGCACGAGGTGCGGTAAATATTGGAAATGATAGTTGCACGATATGCAACGCGTATTGAAAAGTAAAAATCATTGTACGTGGTGCAACGCATATCAAATTAATCGTTGCACGAAGTGCGAAGGAAATTAGAAATGAATCGTTATGCAAAATGAAATAAAAGTGTCGGAAATAAATCGTAGCATGATGTGCAACGCGTATCGAAAGTGAAATTTGTTGCACGGGGTGCGACGTATATCAAGTAAAATGTTGCACGAGATGCAACGTAAGGAAAGAATTGAAATCGTAAAATCGATAGAACGAATCGTTCGGTTGCACACCAAACTTATGTTGGCAAGCGAGAACATTGACCGAGTTGCGTCAAATTTGATAGAATCAAAGTTACGGTTGTGATCAAGCACGATCACTGCGGAAATCGTGAGCCGGAAGAGATTGTCGGTTTATACTAAGTATAGTGCGAGGAAAATGGCTTGAATTCCGAGTGGTATATGCCATACCACGTAGGCGATGAATGACTCGATTCCGAGTGGTATATGGTATAGCACTTGTGCGATAAATTTCATCGACGCGTTGTGATAATTGCGGAAGGTATGTCCGCAACGGACGGAAGAGTTTCGAGTCTCGTATGAAAATTTGTATGACGGTATGTTGATGCAAGTGTTCTTCGAAAATTGGTTGGGACGATAAGGCGCGACTCGTATCGATGAACGATACGTCGGACGAAAGTTATAAGTTGGTCGGACGACCGAGACTAGCGAATTGATTATGCCTTGACACAATAATCGGATCGACGGGAAAGGAATACTCGAGCTTGTAAATGAGTCGCACGACTTGCGATCTCGATAGAAATGTTGGTCGAGACGAATCGAATCGTACGACTTGCGATCTCGATAGAAACGTTAGGCGATGCAAACATTGAAATTGAATCGCACGATGTGCGACTTCGCTAAGAAAGTTGGTTGACGCGAGAAGTCGTGCCTATGAAATAGTTGGTTAAGTTACGACGACACTCATTTGAGTACGACTGAAAAAACACTCGAAACTTAGAGGACGTGATCGTATAACTCGAGGGTTCGATGTTGGATAATCGGTAACTCAGTTACGCGATCAAAGTATAGCGGGATGCGGTGAATCGGAGAACGAGTAGATGCGTATGGAAAAGTTTGTGGCGAACTTGGATGTATGCAAAGCGAGTTAAGTTGATGTCAAAACGGATTCAAAGTTCCCTAACGTTATCGAAATGGATACGACGTATCGAGATCGATACGTAAGGAAACGTAAGCGATGTGAGAATACAAAATGGAGTGCGCCTTGCGCTATCAAATTTTGTAAGTAACGATACGAGGATGAACGAACTTGGTTGATCGTAAATTTTGTGATTAATCAAGACGAGACTATAAGTCATCGACGATTGCTCGATGCGTATAGCATCTCGTGTGTCGACCCGCAAATAAGATAGACTCAAACTCGAGACGAGTAGATGCGTCGTGAATGTCAGAATCATCGACGCTAGTGCAAGAATTTGCTCGGAGGATAGTTGCGCATCAGTTGCGCCGATAGAAATGGTTATGTTGGAACGTGATTTGGCTCCGAAATAAGATATAGCATGGTTCGTAGTAAACTGTCCTTCGTTAATGATCCACAATTTTTGAGCGTAGCTTCGGGGCAGCTGACCCTAGAAGACTTGACCGCCAAATCAAATTGAATGCTGCAGACCGTAAGATGACCCATGCGATATCGCATATGAGATTGTACCGATAACAAATATAACACGGTGCATATTGACGATAAGTCTAGGCGATTGCGAGGAACGTGCTATGTACGAGAGAGAACGATAAAGGAATGACCTATAAGTCATGTCGTTAGATTCTGATTCACCTTGCAATTGAGCTTGCGTGAATCGTACTTGTATTCGATGTTGCGAGACGGATAATTTGGGAATTTGGCTAGTGAATTCCTACTCATTAGGAAATCGAATGTAAGATGCGTCGTTAAGACATTCGTGTCAAGGCGATCGTTGCCTTGAGCACCGTCGTCTTGATGTAAACTTTCGTGTCGGATAGATTGTGGCCTTTATGCAATGTCAATTTAAACTTGCGTCAGAAGAATCTAAGCACGGGGACTATGTGAGTAAACCTAGCAGGCGTAGCCCTGAATGTTGATGCATTTACAAGTCAACAAAGAAAATTGTATCGAGACAAGTTGCAAGCGAGACTTCGGAAATAGTTGGATGGCGATATCGAACGCAAGGCGTTGCGAAGAATCGTTGCGATCGGATGCGCGATGGCTTGACGCGACGCATAGAGTTGGTAGTCCATATGGAACATACGAAATGAGAAATGCGACATTGAATCGCGTAGCGTTATGCAATAAAATTGCGAGAACAAGTGCTAAGGATAAGTCTGATCGAGAGTACGAGATGGCAAGCATAAGATTGAAATTTACCTGTCAGCTTTGTTCCAATTTGCTACGACTGGACTTGGTCGAAATACATATATCTTCGGGACGCCTTGAATATAGGTACGGATCCAAATCGAGTTGTATCCCAATTCAAATCGAGCTGCAGGGATGACTTGAAATATTAGTGAAAAGCTTGCGAGATATTATGAAATCGAACAACGTTGGTGGGACGAGATCGTGAAACGATCTATAAAACACTTATTCACAGTGTTGGTTTTGGTTCGAGGATGAACCTTGTTTTGAGTGGTATATTCTATAATGCCCCGCTTCGCACGGCGCATTACGCTAAAGCGTTGACTCAACGAGTCGCGTGGACCGAAAGAATGTATCGATGCAAAACGATACGAGAACTAAGTTGTCCCGAGCAACGCATCGAACTAAGTTGATACGAAGAGTTGCCTTGTCCCGAAGAATGCATCGAGTGAATCGATGCGAAGTGCCGCGTTGCCCCGAAGGATGAGTGCATTGAATCGGCTCGAAGATTCTAAGAAATCGAATCGACCAAGGCGCAAGTCCAAATCGAAACAAGTATTGATTTTAGTTGGTTTCGTGTGCAGGTCATACTTTGACGGAAAAATATTAGAGGTCGATCTTTTGCAATATTTAGTAAGGGGTCCGCGAAATCAAAACGTCGCCTTGCGACGGGCAGAGACTTGGGCACGCTAAGGCAAATCGGACGTATAACTCAATGAAGCACGAAGTGCTCGAATGGCTAAGTCAGGAGAGTGGCCGTGCAACAAAGTTAGGGAATCGAGCCGCACCGGCTCGGCGAAATGACGAAGGCGTATCGACTCAAGGTGGGAGGATTGACTTCTTTTACTCCTTCATTCGATAAGTCAAATATATCATTGTATGCTAAAGTTAACCTATCGACGCCACGGGCGTGGTCCGATCGGAGATAAAACATAGTGTGAGTCGAACACTAAGTTAGAACAATTGAAATGAAATGTGCATCCTATGCACGAGTCGCTATGGAACATTGGATATCGCAAGGGCGAGCGTCTCGGTGCGCAAGCCGCAAGAACATGGGATAACTGTACTCGGCGAGTGCCTTAGTGCACAAACCATACCGTGCCTTTGCTGCACGAGTTAGACGGCTAGAACATTGAAAGACAATAGGCGAGCGTCCTAGCGCACAAGCCCCGAACATTGAATGCTAAGTTATAGAACATGGGAATACGGTCGAATCGTGCCTACGTGCACGGGATAATAAAAGATGGTTTCGTTGCGAGAGAATACAGTTGTGGCATGAATGTGGCAGAACTGTCGGCTATGACATGGTGCCTTGTGTAACCCCTCTTCCCGAATTTTTTTAATTATTATTTTTTCTTCTTTTTTTTTACTGTGCTTGAAGGTCGTTTTCGTCGAGACTTTGCGAATAACTTTATGATTAATTTCTATTGAAAACAAGTGCTAAAAATTTAATACATTTAGAGTGCTATTCTGTTTTAATAAATATTTTATTGAAGTATATAGTTAAAATTATGAAAGATGTTTTGTTACTACCTTGAATTTTATTAAATATTAATTTTGAAAATTATTTGTAAATTATAAATGTTTATAGAATTTTAGAATATGTTTCAAACTATTCGATGATATCGTATATTATCTATATTATAGTGATAAATAATATTATTTTGATTTGAAAATATGTCATTTGACAAAATATTATATTTTTATTTTATGTCGATTGCATATTTCATTTTGATTTAACTCATATGATTTGAATTATTTATCAATATAGAAAAATAATTTAAATTATTATTGCAATCATTAATAAGATTGTGATTAGATTAATTTCTGGCTTAAAAAGTTATTCTATTTGAATTTATATAATTTAAACTTTTGACAATATTAGCTACCAATTTTAAATTGGCAGTATTATCTATTAGTAGATTCGATTAAATTAATTTGATTTTAAAAAATATATTATTTGATTCAAATTTATGTATGAAGATTATGTTTAACTAGTTTTAAATATTTATTTGGTTTTAAATTAAGGGATATCGAATTAGATTTGATTTATAAAATATACGTTACAATATTTTGATGACAACAAATATTATTTTAAATTTTAATGATAATCGATTATTTGATTTTTGTCTTAAATTTATATGCTTTAAATTACTTGATATCAACGAATACTATGTTGATCAATTATAGAATAATATTAAATAATGAGAAGATTTTATAGATTAAATATTGTTAAACAAATATTCTAGTTTATAACTGTTTAAACCCTATTTTTCTTTAAAATCTAATCTTGATAGAATTCTTCTTAAACAAAGCCTTATCTCTATTCCAATCCAATTAATATATATGCAGGATATAAACAAATCTATATCCTCATAATTTCTTTTACAATCAAAATATATCCTTCCCAAACGCACACGCAACGCCTCCACCCCTCCTTCTCCCACATTCCCCCTCAGCCACGGAGACCGCTCCGATCCCCCTCCCCGACTCCCTGAATCCTCCTCCCCCGGACACGGACCACCACGGGATCAAAGTTCCTTCCTTTATGAGTACGAGCCTCGGCTTCTCCTTCCCGCTCGGCGCCGATTCACTCCTCCGCAGGAATTACTCCTCCCCCGGAGCCACCGACGACGGATCCACCGAGATCGGATACATCAAGGACGTCGCCGAGGTCCTGACCGAGACCATCGTCGACGTTACCGCTGCCACTACCACTGCCGTGGCCGATGCTGCAGCTGGGGTCCCTCCTTTCTCTGCGGAGGTGGTGCGGGCGCCGCCGACTCGTACTTCCCCGTCGCCGCGCTCTAGTACTTGATCGACAGGGTCCATACCAACGTCGGCGTTGATTGTTGGGCGGCAATTGTTTTGACTACTGTTTTGATCCGGTGCTCGACGATTCCGCTCATATTGAACCAGATGAGAGCCACTGTCAAGCTTAATAAAAGATTTTGACGATGAAAGGGAAAAACAGAGGGAAGAATTTGAGAAAACTCATCCTGATAAGAACAATTCAAATGGAAGCTACCCGAAAGGCCTAATTGTGTCATTTAAGTTGAAGAGCATAGAACAAGTTTCAGAGGCCAATGGAAAGTATAAAAAGATTATACATGATGCTGAAAAGGAGAATGGTGAGGTGGTTGCTGCAGCAAAAGAAAATTCCGCTGAAGATGTTAGAAAAGCGAAAGAATGCACGTGGACCTATGGATTAAAGGGAATCTTTCCAGTTTGCTATTTTAGGTAAATAATCTTTATGAAGCCTTGTGTTAATTGATTATTGCATTTCCCCTCTCTTTAAATCCCTTAAAGTCTATTTATATATCTAAGAACATCCATGTACTAAAATACAAGAAGAAGGAACAACAATAAAGGAAGCAGCCACGAATAGTTAAAAGGATAAAAACTTTTGCATAACCCCTCACTCTTTCTATTATTGCAAACCTCCTTTTGCTTACCATATGTAAATTTGTATATGAATTATCTATTATTAATGAGAATTTTATATTAGGAAAATGAACAAATTATATTTTACATATATTACCCATTTGAACTAGAGTACATATTTTAGGAATCTATATGTAAATTTTTTTTTTAATTATTATGAAAGGTTACAGTTGAGAAATAGTATGGTATATTATATTATTCTCTTATCACTAGCATACTTGATATTATTATTGATACTTACACATATTATTTTCAAAGAATCATGTGTAACAAATAGTATTTTGGCATTGGCCTTTGGGCCAGAGGATATTTATAAATATAAATTATTTCCTATATTGGACTATTTGACCGTATAAATTATTTTGTTTGGGCTTGTAATACAATTATTTTAGGATTATGTTTTCCAAAATAGAGGTATAAGTATTTTGTTATAGAGATTTATATATAGTTTTGGGCTTTAATAATGTTAGATGGCCTATTATATATAGGCATACTATATATTGGGTTATAAATGTATGGATTTTATCTATAAATGGACTTCTTGATATTATCTTAGACTTATAATAATGGTCTTTATATTAAGTATATTTCTAAATAGTCTTTCATTTATTCTAGGAAATATATGTTTTCTATATGATAGTAATAACGCTAATAAATCTTCCTTGTACTTTTACATATTTTAATACATTCATATATGAGGGTTAATTTTTAGATAGTTATAAATATTTTTCTATACTAAGTATATTCCTAAATAAGAATTATTTTCTTAAATCAACTTCCTCTTAGATTAGAAAATCTTGACCATGACTAATTAGAGTATTTCCTATTTCTTTGCAAACTTTGGACTTCTCCGTATCAACCCTAGCCAAATGGACTATTCTGGACACAATAGTATTATCGGTTTCACCAGCAAAGGACCACAGGCAAGTGCACTTTCTGATTGCTTTCCGATTCATAGTAGTCTTTTTATTTCATGTCTATACATATATCTTGCTGCATGTTGACACGCTCGTCACACGGAGTAGTCGGGAGGGGAGATATCTAAGTAAACATGTGAACTACCCAGAACTATCCCATGAGTCTATTCTTGAATAATAGCCGCTGCACACGACACGTGCAGTGTGCCGGATTTACCCCCTAGCCGTTCAAATGTCGAAACAGATATTTCACACCACCTAGATAGATGTCTTTTATTAGTTTTTCCTTGTTTACTTCTCTATCGTGCTATGTCATCAGTTTTCTTACTAGTTTTCATATTCCATATGCTATTTTCATGTCTTGTTAATTCTATTATGTTTTGCATTGCCGTCGGTTTGTGTACTTGTTCCATTCCTGACTGGAAACCAACATTTTTCAGGTTTAGCCGCGATCACTCTTAGCACTGGGAAGACATGGGTATGCTGAGGCCGACCTAGAAATAGAAAACAAGTGTATCAATTTCATTAACTGTAAAATCTTATATTTTCTTTAATTATAAATGTTGTAATAAATGTAGAAATGTGAATGAGCATCAATTGTTATTCTTTGAGCATTTATTTCTTGCGGGCTTGACAGCGTTCTACCGCCGATTCTGCGGCGTAGGCTGGCTTGGACACGTCTCGTATGCCAAAAGCGGGTGCGGGTCGTGACAAGTTTTTGTGGTGGCCCATGCAGGTCAGTCTTTGCAAATTATGCGAACTCGCGGTAGTACCATATTAGTCGTACTACTGCGAGCCTGCGACTAGGAAATGCTCATTCACAACTAAGAGTAAATCAATTTTAAGAGAATGATTAGGATTAGGAGTCCCTAATTTTAAATTGACAATTGGGTAGTTAAGGTTGCTACATAGGCCTCATTGAATTCTAAATCCTGTTAGATGATTTTTATAAAAGGATGCACTATTGTATTCTGAATTAATAGTATTTCTGTAGTGAATAGACTCGTAACTCCTCTTTCCGAAAGTTTGGAAAGGTCCTTTTATTTAATTGTTTGAATTAAAATGTGATTTTCAGGATTTTATAAGTATTTATTATAGAAGACCTTAGTCACGATTAAGTTTCGGAGTGCAAGATAACCAAGAATTTTGGCACTGAGAATGTGGTCGAGTGCCTTGACTAGTGTCCTAGCCATGGTAGAGGAGGCTGACTCATAAGCGTGCACTAACTAAGAAAACCAGGCCAAATCGTGACATAACTCTAGAAATAATTTAATTATTTATTATTATTGAATTATTGGCTTTTAGAAGACCCGGTTGTTCCAAATTAGCCCGAACTCAACCCAGGTCTTGGTGGTCATGTAGTGCGACCAACCTCGTCCATGTAGATATATGGATGGGTATACATATTGGTAGTCCATTTTGGTCTTGTGAATAATTCCTATAAATTGTATATTGAATATAATAGATGTGTTATTGCTATTTAAATTTGTATTTTACTTGGGAATAGGATAACCTTCCCTTAAAATGATATTTTGGGATTTATTTGGACTATACTTGTGCATAATATATTGTATTATACATATTTCCCTCGATCTTGAATGTTAGAGGAATATAAATTTAAGTTTATATTTCTTTTGCTTTCAGTCCTTTCCTTCCTGATCTTATCATTTGTATTACTTTATCTTATGTATTCTCTAAACATCGCCATATCATGAGTTGGTATCACTTATATTGTCTTGGACCCAAGGAATTTATCTCTTTAAATAATTTCTCACTCAATTTTCTATACCTTAATCTTAAGTTAAGTTTTTGGATTCAAGAGTTATCCTTCATAACTAATTATTTTCTTTTCAAGACTTGATATTCATATTGGAAGGACAGATACTTACACCCTCTTAGAACTTGTTTGAAATTCTAAGAACCTCCTTTGAAATTTCATAAGGCATAGTTAAAAGAATGTTCGTTGACTTGCGATGGCAAGACAGCAGCGCACTGTCGCCACTTATTTGAATTATCGAAACTACGGGTTCACTGCAGCCAGCAGCGCACTGGCGTGGCATGTCCCCCTAGTCAAAATAATTTCAAGTAAGCGTGAGTTATCGAATGTCATTCAAGCTATAGCTTAGTTGCCCTATTGTTCCTTGAAATATTATGTCAAGATTGGATAGAGTTGATAGGGTATTCATTGCCGTATCCTCATTTGAGTCATGGAACCAAGAGTTTATTGCAGCTAGTTGTACACTGGCGAGGCATAAATTCTCGGTAAAACAACTTCAGATCTGGTTACGATATTCGAATACCATATAGGCTACGTCCTTTATTGGCATACGACTATATAGTTTCTAAATTGATTCGTGCATTATTCCTAGCTACTAACTTTTCAATAAACTGATTGTTCTTTTCCTCCATATCTTCCTATTTTTTGAATCGTCATCTTTTAAACCTAATTTGATTTCCTTCCACTAGATTCATAATCACCCCTAGAATACGATTCTATGATCATGCTTACCCAATCGATCGTATTAGAACGGTTTCGATTTGGACCATCCTTAACGACCTTTAGTTCACGACTAGACTATTCGATTCTATTTCAATAGTGCCAATTCACATGATTATCCTAGAATTCGATTCTATAATCGTGCCTAATAATTTTGCTTAACTAATTGTTCGTACCATAATGATTTCAATTTTGATCGATTTTGAACAAATTTTGTTCATGACTAAATCATAATCGTGCCTATTCAATTCGATAACATGATGCTATGATAACATGCTTTACGCTTTCAAAGATGCCATAAAATTGACCCTAAGGAGAACATAGCAAGATCATAAGCTAAGTTGCATGATTCAACATAAAGATTAAAAATGTCGGTTTGGAAAGATGATCTTTGCTTCAGTACATGCGAGGACGAACGTACTGATCCCCCACCAGCTTCATGCAGGGTGCAGGGAATGGATTGCTCGCGGCGAAGCGTTGCTTGAACGTGTTAAGGCTTGGAATGCCGAAGCGCATTGAAGCGTGCTATCGCATTGACGCTCGGACTACGCAGCTGGATTGATGCGGCCGAGATATTGAAGGCATGATGTATGGAACGGTGAAATCCTTTGTGGGCAAGAGAGAACCTGAGTGTTGTAGCCAATCTGGCATATATTGTTAGGCTATCGAAAGCCATTGTAACCTCAGTTTCGGATATCAATAAAGATAATTATTTTATATACTCTGTTTCCTTTCGTTGTTAATATCGAATCAAAAGATAACCATTTGAGAACTTGTCATCTTGCCTTGCACGAGCGCAACTCCAGGCTCGTGCGGCATCATGCCCCCTGCGAGGACGATGATTCGGGTGATTCCGGGTCGGGGCATGACAGTTTGAATGCCTCGAATTGAGTTTTGAGATTCTTCAATTCTTCAGAGACAACTCCGGAAGATTGTGGAGGTGTAGCTTGTAGAGAATAGTTAAGAGGAGGAACAGCATTATAAGCACTACCCCCAGCTCCAGAGAGACTAGGATTTGGTTGAGCTTATCCAGGGATAGTAGATTGTACTGCTGGAGGAACATGTACTGGACTTACACCAGTGTCGATTGGTATGGCATCTGGTACAGTCTGTCGATTTTGCAGCTGGGTTGTCATGAGTTCATACATTGACTTCATAGTATCAACCATAGACTTAATTTGCTGTTCCAAAGAAGCAATTCTTTGGTCTTGAGGAGTCACTGAAGAAGAAGGTTCATTGTTCAATTCAGTATTCCCATCCACCATATATGTTGTGACTGTACGAGGGATTGTTGATGAATTAGTGGATGTCGTATGTTCTGAATCACTGCTTTGTGCATCAAAGTCATTTGTTGGAGAATTACCCCCAGTAGGAAGAGGTGTAAAGTTAGATTCTCCATGAAATTCAGAATCATCTTCAGAAATCAAAGTTCTTTGATTAGAAGCCATGACTCTTGATCTGGTGCCTCTATATACTCCATCTGGACTATCAGCTCTACCCCCAGTATCCCGAGAGGTCATGTTGACAGAAGCAAACAGAGGTTCATCTTCATCAGGCATAAGTTCACATTGAATCCGATTGAAGACAGATTGTCGTTTAGTTTGACATCTGCATTGCATTGTAACTCTTGGTTGGAAGTCACATTCATGATCAACATGGTCATGAACCATTGATTGACATCTGCATTGAATTATGACTCTCGGCTGGAAGTCACATTCAGCATGGTCCATTGACACAAAATTATTCCTTCTCTTCTGTTGAAGGTGTTATCGTAAATCTGTCTGTGAAGATTGAGGTACATCAGAGAACATTCTTTGTGTATTTTTAGGAATATATTTCCGGTTCTTGGGTCTTGATGGTTCTTGATTATATAGAGAGTGATTAATGTGAGCCACATAATTTCTAGCATACTCTGCATCCGGATCTGTTATTTTCATATCCGATTGGTGTGGTTTCTTAACACGAGAAGTACTTCCCAAACGGATTTGATTAATATTTGCTCTTAGATCAGTTGGAGGTAACATATTGGTTTTTGAAACTTGGAGTTTTTCTTCCATTGATCTGGATATTTGCAGAGAATGAAGAGTTGAGCCATCCCCTTGATTAGGAGTTGGTAACAGACCCTCTTTTCTAAACAAATTTTGTGCCCAATTCGAAGAAGTCATAGAAGAAAACATTAAGGAATGTTTCTTCTTAGACTTATTCAAGTTTTGAAACATAGAATGTCCAGAAGGAAGAGTAGTCAAAAGACCATCTCCTTTTCTTTGACTAACAAAATTGTCAGTCAAAGCTGTTCCTGAAGTAAACACTACAGGAGCAGAAAAACAACTAAAGAGTTATCTCTTTTCGAAGGGACTTTGTGTGGAGGAGTTCTAACAAGACCACCCCCAGTTCTAGTAAAACTTGGTAAAGAAGAAGAAATAGCTAAAGAGCTTTTCTTCTTAGAGTATGTTGGTGACAGTTTGGCTAAGGAGCCAGTATTGTCAGCATATAAAGTCTTGGCTAAAGAGCCAGATTTTGGTACGCACACTGAGTCAGAAAGAATTAACTTGGAAATACACACTGGAACAGATTTGGCTAATGAGCCAGTATTGTCAGCGTGACTTTTGAATTTAGAAATACACGCTGGAACAGATTTGGCTAAGGAGCCAGTACTGTCAGCGTGACTTTTGGGATTGAGATTGCACGCTGGAACAGACTTGGCTAAGGAGCCAGTGCTGCCAGCGTGACTTTTAACTTTGAGATTGCACGCTGGAACAGATTTGGCTAAGGAGCCAGTGCTGTCAGCGTGACTTTTAACTTTGAGATTGCACGCTGGAACAGATTTGGCTAAAGAGCCAGTGCTGTCAGCGTGACTTTTGATTGCTGTCGTCTTTGAGCACACAAGAGTGTGCGTGCTTGCAGTAGAGTCCTTGCCAGTGTTAGGGGTAGACACTATGGCAGAGACTTCACCATTAGTTGCCAACTGATTCTTAGAGATATAGACAGAGTGTCCCTTCGACTTGGTAGTGGTGATGGAGGCTGAAGTGGACTTGCCACCCTTAGCCCGTTGTATTTCTTCGTAGGCGAGTTGATCAAATTGGATCGTCATCACCTTCTTCGTCGAGCCGACTGACGAAGTATCGCATTGAGTTGTTGCTATCTCAGAAGAGGAGATGGTTATCCCCAGCAGAGTCGCCAATTTGTTTTCCATAAATAAATTCACTTTATTTATTGTGTTTCTGGGAAAATTACAACTGTAGGAATCCGATCTAGAAGACGATCACTTTATCCCTTAGACGATGCAAAGAAGAAAAGCTCTCAAAATTTTGACAGTAATTTAGATAACTATGTATCTGAACAATGAATGAGAAAAAGAACTCTATTTATAGAGTCAAAAATAACTGAAAGGATAACTGTCTTCACAACTTGTGCCTAGTTGAAAATCACGCAGGATTTAACATATGCAAGGTTATGAGCAGTTACTGAACGTGGCCTGTAACTGTTGGACACATGGCAATCATGCATGAGTCGTATGCAAGTTACAGGACACGCAGGTGAGAGATCAGTGGCATGGCTGCCACGTACTCCAATTTGATGAAATCCACGCAGACTTGTTGAAGACGAAATCTACGCAGACTCGACGTAGAAAGCTTCAAAATCCACACAAAATTGGGGCAGGAAGCTTCAGAATCCACGCAGACTTGGGGCAAAAAGCTTCAAAATCCACGCAAACTTGAGGAAGGAAACTTCAGAATCCACGCAAACTTGAGACAGAAAGCTCAAAATACACGCAGACTTTGGGAAGGAACATAAAAGTTCAAAATACACGCAGACTTGAATCAGAAGGCTCAAAATATATATTTATGACACTTGTGCACTGATAATTAGTTTTTCCTTGGATTTTGTGTTCGAGTTCCCTGAGAACTTGGGTTGCTGTCATTCTCTGATACATGTGATATGGGTTCCTGGATTGGTTTCTTTTTTAAAAATGATTTTAAATGATGATTTAAATCTCTAAATCTGTTTCCTACATATGTATTATGTGTTGATAGTTGGTTTTCATGTTTGATTTGATGTTTACTTGGTTTGATTCAATTTGATTGGGATTGGGATGACAGGGAACTGTCATTGACACCCCATCACACACAGGTTGAGATTTGAATTTTACTGAGTTTTACCCACATATTAAATCCTGAGATAATTGTAAGTTTGATTCACTGTAAGAGTTTGTGTTCACTGTTTGAATGTTGTTTCATTTTCAAATGTTGATTGCCAGCTGTCTTGATTTGACGTACTTCGACTGACACAAAATATCTGACAGTGATTGCTTTGTCAGTCGCATTAAAGGACAACAAGCTTTTTTGGTACGCCAACTTGGTGAAGGCTGATTCTTGTTGAAGAAGATTTCAAAAGTCACGCAATAGTCGGCTGTGATCTCTCAAGTTCTGTGCATACGTGGCATACGAGGAGACATTCTTTGACTGTCGTGCTGTCAGTCATAATGACACTTCTGACAAATGATGAGCTGTCTCTAGCGTGATTTTTAAATATTGTCCTGATCAACTCAGCGTGACTTTTGGACTTTGTCCTGATCAACTCAACGTGACTTTCATTTTTAAGGCCTACAGTCCATACATTATGTCCCGTATAAGCCTTGACTCCATGCGGCCGCACGCTTCGACTCGCCAAGGAACTCCGTGGCTCAATGCATCCAAGCGAGCTCCGCGCCACGAGCTTCTACCTGTGCCTGCACATGAAAACTATGTGGGTGTCAGTACTCAACTGTACTGGTGGAATGAGCTACTCGCCCACCCAAACAGAACCAACGCGTTAGTTTACTTTGTGCAACATAGTTACTTCTCATCAATTGTCTTTCTTGTCTTATCTTAGGATCAGTTTTATGACCGACGCCTTGCCTATTTTGTGCCTTTAGACCATCCTGTGCTCACAACATCAATGTTAACTCAACAATATTAACCTATCAAGTCGTGCTTGCCTTACGGCTTAAAATCAGAGACGCAACTACGCGATAAGACTCCATTCTCGTGTGACCGTGCTACAAACCCTTGCTGAGGCCATGCCTCGAAACTCAAATGAGACTCAATCATATCGCCGCCTCGCGGCCCTTCGCTACTAAATCATCTACTGACCCATCCAACTTGTGAATTAAGTGTCACTCGACCAACTTTGTCTTGCGACATCTCCTGACTTAAACTCAAGACAACTCAAACTAACTTATGCAACTTATATGCCAACAACTTAAGACTCGACGCCACATCTCGTGCCGAAGCACGTTGCCTATGTTGTAGCCATTCTTAGGCCCAAACACTTTGTGTTCCAACCATACACACATTCAACTAGACTAAATCCAAAGGCACACACGCGGATTGTCGCCCGTGCCGACACATCTATATGAATTGGTCACTAACATCACAAGCTATCATGGTCTATAGCCTTGCCATTCGGCGACCCTTTCAACGCAAGTAGCTAGCCCCGCTGAAAGTTTTCGAATGACCCAAGCGGTTCGTCCAGCTACAGCTATACCTATTTTCCTCCGGAACGACGCAGTCCCATGGCGCCCAGGGTTGCCGCTCGTGGAAACTCCTCCTTGTCGACAAGTTGTCCAATGACCATGCAAGACTCGACTCAAACTGACGTCTCACACAGTCATTCTTCTTCCAGTATTACCATCTCTTTCAAAACCAAACTCAAGACTTCTATCCTTGAGACCCTTTGTCGATCCACGGTCGCGAGCATTCCTTCCATATATCCTTGAGACCCCTCGCCAACCCACGGTCGCGAGCATTCTTTCCATGTTACCATATTATTTCATTCAACTCAATGCCTATTCGATAGTCCTTTCTCCAAAACTCATTAAATTAACCGTGGTTCATGCCCTAAACACTAAGTCCGTGCATCGTGCCTCAAACCGACTTTCGATCTACGCGACGCTATCGCCCAAGTCATACTTTATATGACGGGCCTTGAGACCGTAAGACTATGTGGTTATACCCAACCGTAGAACTCGTAGGACCTTGCTTGCTACCACTCCGATAGCCTAACATAACTTACCTGACTTAAACGCACAACGACTCGATGAGCAAAGGCTACGTCAAGCCTCGCATTACGAAAATGTACCGCGCATGCGGTCGACTTCTGAACGACCAAGTCGTTTGGGTGCCTAGACTTATATCATAAGCCGTACAACGCAACTTAACTCATGGGATAAGCCAAGGCTATGCCAAGCCTTGGACGATGAGACCGTGCATGCTTTATGAAGCATTTATGCGGGCGACGCCTATGACTTAGGCTACGATCATAACTTTGCCTACTCAATTAACTTTCCTTCTCCCAAGCCACGGGACGAAGGACCGAGTGTCATTTTCAAAGCACACCGTGCACCAGCTCTAAGCCGACCGTTGGACCTTTCCATATTCTAACTCAATTCAATTTCGTCGAAATTATTTCCTTTAGCTATGTGAATTCGTCTCTTTTATTATCAAGCCTACTTGTGCAAGTTGAAAATATGCAATTTATTATGTGAAGGCTAAGATGAGACAAGTTCACCAAAACTACCCCACCTGAGCGAACGGTAGCCTCGACCGAGCGATGTCTTCGAGCATCCGTTGTAAGGCTAAGTTCGAACGCTGTCGTCGTTCCGATTCCTCCGATTGACTGAGCGAGACGGGACACTACATCATACACCACTCAGAAAAAGTTTCGTCCTCGAAACTAACTGAGTACTTACTTACTGACTTATCACTTTACTCAACATCCTATGTTTCTCGTACACATTTCTCCTATGCATTTCTCAAATCTGAGCCACGCTCGTGCTACCCTCAATCCTTTCTTCAAAACTTACGATCTCAAAATCCTCGACACTTTCCTGTTCCTCAAGTCTCACTTGAATTCAACGTATCACTTAGTATGGATCGTGCACACATTCCAGGCGTCTCCGAAATACATGCATTTCAACCAAGCCTCGTGATAGAGAATCCCCCATCATCACTCGAGTCGGATCATGCACATATTCGGGCGTCCCTCATATACGTGCATGTCAACCGAGCTCGCGAGTGGTGCCTCCACAATCCTACCACTTCGTACTCGGATGTCTGTCTAACCGCTAGGCTATGTCGTTCTGTCAGTATTGGAATCATAGTTCCCAAACAATAATATCAACGCTGACCCCATCCTAAGGTCAAAGCAAGTTGATGTTACGGGGTTTTCAACCCAAGCTCGTATCACTCCGATTTCTAAACATCGAGCATCAATTTCCTACGTACATTCCAATATTCGTCGTACGGGGTCCGAGCCGTTCAGCAAAGCCATCCTACGATAACTTACGTTTCAACCAATTCTTTGACATATCAATATCACTTCATTCATCAAGCCATTCCGTATAGTCTATTTCTTCGATCACGTTCGACATAATACGCCTATCAATCCTTCTCAAGTCAAACTCGCTACGACACGATTCATTCTAAACCATAATTTACATTCCATGCTTCCTAAGTCATTTATCCCAATTCACGAAATCGATCACAAGGTCATCTGACTTAACAATGCGTTGCGTCCCGATCTCACGCGAGTCAGATTATCCACGGTGGGAATGAATCACCATGCACTCTCCCGCGGGATAATTATCCTCATCGGGACGTAACTGTTATTTTTGTGTCTAGACTAATTCATTCTCGATGCGCGAATTGGGCTTACTCAATCCTCAAGTTTCATTCATTCATCTATCCTAAGTCCTACAAATCCTCGAATTCACCTTCGCATCAAACTAACAAGTCGAGACAATCAAAGTTGTCGTATCCTGATTTTTTGAGTTCGATTATTTCTGCGACATGAATCACCATGTCAGCGCTCACGCGAAACAATCACCCCAAATCTGACGCGACGCATGGGCGAGGCTGGAGTTGCGCTCGCGCAAGACAAGATCGTCGACGTTGTGGTTATCAACGTAAACATCAAGACACGATCACTTTCATCCAACATTCATCTCAATCAAAATCCAAGTATAGCATCCAACCGAATAATAATACTTGCACGATCGTCATCCACCGAGTCAGAGTACCCCCGAGTTATCATATATCGATCTTTGATACGCCTCAATACCATCGATGATATGCGTAACCTGAAGATCTTCCTTTGCAACCAATTTCGAGTCATACGAATGATGCTATCGTCCGACTGGATAATCTCCTCGACATTTGAATTCAAGTTTGATCATTATCCCTCGATTCATTCACAACATCAATTTCCTCAAACCTGAGTTCACGTATTGTTCATCCGTCTATCTTAAGTCGTTGAGCAACGTATTTCCTCAATTCACATCATTCTTGCTAACTCAATCATTGAACGACATCTATTTCAATCCTCAGAGTCATTGCGTAACTTCAAAATCAAACCTTTTTATGCACGCTATCTTCCCGTCGTGCTAACTTTTCGTATACGATCCGCATCAATTTTCTCGATCAAGTCATCCATTCGTACAACCTAACTTTTCCTCGATTCGATTTCACCTACTCAATCATTCTCGCATTTCATACTTCGCACAATCCTTAATCCCATGCACGTTCCGTGCGCGTCCATTTCTAGGTTGTTCAAATCGACTCTTCAAATCTCAAAACTACAACTTATTCAATGATACTCAATCTACGGCTTTGCATACACGCGACGCTTGTTGATAGACTCATCGACACCCTACATCCTCAATCAACCGATCGACATCCCTGAGGCTATCGCATACACCACTCAGGGATGAAGTCATTTAACAAATTCTCAACTATCATTCGAATCAAAATTGACTTCTTCAAGTTTTTCGTTCGAACCATTCCTCAATTTCCAAGCACGCTCATCTATATCGCACCGACGATATCGTCGCTCGATAGTACCTCTATCGATAGTCATCTCACTTTACTCAATCGAGTTCAACTCATTCTGGCTCGACACAAATCCTTGATGTATATGCCCAGCCCGACTTAGCCAATCGTGCTTACGCAAACCATCTTTTTGTTTTGACAAAAACTGTTCTCCTACGTTTTGTAAAATAGATAGACTTATTGTATGGACATCCCGTGGGACATTTGAGAGAGAGCGCACCAACGATATCAACCTTACGGAAGCAACAATTCATAGTTTGCGAAAACAACAAAGTTAAAGAATTCAATCGATAGTCCAAGGACGTAAAGCCGTGCTCTGATACCATTATGTCACGTCCCGCTACCGTAAGAGCGATCGTCCTCGCTAACGCGTGATGCCGCACGAGCCTAGGTTGCGCTCGTGCAAGGCGGATTCCATACGGCCGATTTCAGCGACTGTGACGGGGTCGTCGCACAGAAGTCTCAAGCAGAGACATTGAATAATAGCAGCAGAATTTGAAGCAAAACATAAGTCATTGCAAAACATTCTTTTATTGATATTGAAACAAAGGTTACAGTGGGGCGCAAGGCCAAGATTACAAGTCTCTCAAGCTCACTCAAGCGCACATTACAAGTCACTCAGCTCTCTCTCATCTCTCAATACATGTCTCGAACCGGCGGATGCTTCGGAAGGCGACGTTCATACATTATGTCCTATATAAGCCTTGACTCCATGCGGCCGCACGCTTCGACTCGCCAAAGAACTCCGTGCCTCGACGCATCCAAGCGAGCTCCGTGCTACGAGCTTCTACCTGTGCCTGCACATGAAAACTATGTGGTTGTCAGTACTCAACTGTACTGGTGGAATGAGCTCCTTGCCCACCCATACAGAACCAACACATTAGTTTATTTTGTGCAACATAGTTCCTTCTTATCAATTGTCTTTCTAGTCTTGCCTTAGAATCAGTTTTATGACTGACGCCTTGCCTATTTTATGCCTTTAGACCATCCCGTGCTTGCAACATCAATGTTAACTCAACAACGTTAACCTATCAAGTCGTGCTTGCCTTACGGCTTAAAATCAGAGACACAACTATGCGATAAGACTCCATTCTCGTGTGACCGTGCTACAAACCCTTGCTGAGGCCGTGCCTCGCAACTCAAATGAGACTCAATCATATCGTCGTCTCGTGGCCCTTTGCTACTAAATCATCCACTGACCCATCCAAATTGTGAACTAAGTGTCACTCGACCAACTTTGCCTTGCGGCATCTCCTGACTTAAACTCAAGACAACTTAAACCAACTTATGCAACTTATATGCCAACAACTTAAGCCTCGACGCCACATCTCGTGCCGAAGCACATTGCCTATGTTGTAGCCGTTCTTAGGCCCAAACACTTGTGTTCCAACCATACACACATTCAACTAGACTAAATCCAAAGGCACACACGCGGATTGCCGTCTGTGCGGACCCATCTATATGAATTGGTCACTAACATCACAAGCTATCATGGACTATAGCCTTGCCATTCGGCGACCCTTTCAACGCAAGTAGCTAGCCTCGCTGAAAGTTCCCGAATGACCCGAGCGGTTCGTCCAGCTACGGCTATACCTGTTTTCCTCTGGAATGACGCGGTCCCATGGCGCCCAGGGTTGCCGCTCGTGGAAACTCCTCCTTGTCGACAAGTTGTCCAATGACCATGCAAGACTCGACTCAAACTGACGTCTCACACAATCATTCTTCTTCCAGTGTTACCATCTCTTTCAAAACCAAACTCAAGACTTCTATCCTTGAGACCCCTCTCCGATCCACGGTCGCGAGCATTCCTTCCATATATCCTTGAGATCCCTCGCCGACCCACGGTCGCGAGCATTCTTTCCATGTTACCATATCATTTCATTCAACTCAATGCCTATTCGATAGTCCTTTCTCTAAAACTCATTAAATCAACCGTGGTTCATGCCCTAAACACTAAGTCCGTGCATCGTGCCTCAAACCGACTTTCGATCTACGTGACGCTATCGCCTTAGTCATACTTTATATGACGGGCCTTGAGACCGTAAGACTATGTGGTTATACCCAACCGTAGAACTCGTAGGACCTTGCTTTCTACCACTCCGATAGCCTAACATAACTTACCTGACTTAAACGCACAATGACTCGATGAGCAAATGCTGAGTCAAGCCTCGCATTGCGGAAACGTGCCACGCATGCGTTCGACTTCTGAACAACCAAGTCGTTTGGGTGCCTATACTTATATCATAAGCCGTGCAACGCAACTTAACTCATGGGGCACGCCAAGGCTATGCCAAGCCTTGGACGATGGGACCGTGCATGCTTTATGAAGCATTCATGCGGGCGACGCCTAGGACTTAGGCTACGATCATAACTTCGCCTACTCAAACGACTTTCCTTCTTCCAAGCCACGGGACGAAGGGCCGAGTGTCATTTTCAAAGCACGCCGTGCACCAGCTCTAAGACAACCGTTGGACCTTTCCATATTCTAACTCAATTCGACCCGTCGGGATTATTTTCTTTAGCTATGTGAATTCGTCTCTTTTATTATCAAGCCTACTTGTGCAAGTTGAAAACATGCAATTTATTATGTGAAGGCTAAGATGAGGCAAGTTCACCGAAACTACCCCACCTGAGCGAGCGGTCGCCTCGACCGAGCGATGTCTTCGAGCAGCCGTTGTACGGCTAAGTTCGAACGCCGTCGGCGTTCCGATTCCTCCGATTGACTGAGCGGGACGGGGTACTACAACGAAAACTAATTTTCTACTAAAAATTAGTTGTATCTCTTGTTGCTCGAACCCATAACCACCAAAATGGAAGCGTCACAACTTAGCCACTTGAGCTAAGGTGATTGGTGTGTGTGGGTGGGTGTGTGCGCATGTATATATATATATATATATATATATATATATATATATATATATATATATATATATATATATATATATATATATATATATATATATAAAACTGACATTAGTATTACACAATAAACCCTAACATAGTTCACAATTGGAAATTAAAAACATCAACTTGTAAAGCATATAAACTTAAAATCCAACCACTTAATATGAAATTGATTCACCCTAGAAATTAATTAACCTCTAAGTTGGTCGGGCTTGGATAAGAAAATGAGGTGGTGGTGATGGCTAGCTTCGGACTGTGGCACATGGCGGTGGTCTGTGGTGTCGGCCTAAGTGTGGAGGAGGGAGGCTTGGGCTGGAGATTTGGGAGGTTGTTGGTGGCGACGACGAAGGAGTAGGCAGGTAGGAGGAGGTTGGAGGCTTGCGTTGGGGCACAATGGCCAACGGAACTGATGGCGGTGGCACGTAGGCACGGAGGAGAAGAGAGAGGGGGCTTGGATGTTGCCGACGGTGAGAGGAGGAGAGAGGCTCAAAGTGTATGTTTTAACGAAGAGGAGAGTGTATACCGATGAAGGGAGAGGAGGGTGGGAGGGGGTTCAATTTTTTCAATTTTCGTCAGTGACGTCTTAACAATGTTTAGAGACATAACATCGACATACCAACGACGTTTAGCGACATAATTTAAGTTATAAGGCTGACGCGGATTATGCAAATTAACAATGATGTATTTTGCATCATCGGGTAGGTCGCTATTCCCTTTTTTTTTTAAGTATTCTTAATCATGGAAATATTTTTTCGCTGCTCACAAATACACATTTATATGGAACAAAGACATCTTTCTTTGATCTTGAATGCTTGTTGTTTTGCCTTTCCAAGGATTTTCATTTGCTTCCGCGCTGAAATAGTACCCTTAATCGAAAATTCCACTGCTTCTCTTATTCAGTAGTGAAGTAATTCCTCATTCACTGTTGGAATGTACTAAAAGAATTATTTCTAATTTCTTAAATTGTGCATTAAGTTTTAGAACTATTTTGTTATTAGCCCAATATCATTGACCTATTTGACCCTTCATGAATGTTGAGTGTTACAATATTATGTCAATCCAGATCTTCGACAATTATTGTCCTAAATATCTTGGGTTCAAGTCACTCTAAATTTTTTATTGGAGGCCAAGTTACCAAAACAATCCAAATCAGTTAAATAACTAATTAAGAGAGAATTGAGAAAGATCAAACTAAACCTTAATCAATTACGTATGAGCTAGAATTTTCAATATCAAATTATATGTACACTTTCAAGAGAAGTAAGAAATTCAAAACTTTGCACTTTATGGGAGGTGAGAATTACTTGTTTGGCCATGAAAGTGATGGCTCACTAAAGAGTGTAGAATCTAAGTGTAGGGATCAGGTCATCCACAGTTTGAGAACTTCTTCCTACTCTTTAATAGACTACTTAGAAGGTCTTCTCAAACAAATTCAACATTGTGAGTAGAAAATCTTTGCAATTCTGTTCATAGTCAAAAGAAAATCTAAGTTGAGTATGAGACCAGTTTGACACCATATTATACATATATATACCTTATATATTTACATGAATAATAGCATCAGTTGGTGACCAATCCAACAAGAACATTCCAAACATAATTTTGTGGTTAATATCACCCCAAAAATAGCTCAAATATTTTTCTAGTGCAAATAACAAATAGACGTGGTTTAGGTCGAAGAAAAATATTAACGCAAACTTAATTGATTTACGTCCATATAACTTACTTAGATTGGTTAGGATATCATGTGATTAGTTTAGCTATGATACAAGTCCGTAAAAATTAGTTAATATTGCATTCTAGAAACCGTAACAAAAATAAGTATGATGATATAGTTAGGATAGTACTCACATCAACACCTTTTGTTGTGGATATTGATGAAAATTCGTGCAAGAATCAAACAATTTTTAATCGCGGATAAAAAAAAAATCAAGTAAACTTGTACAAACTGTACGAAAGCACAAGCAAGCAATTAAAATTACTAATAAGAGCAAAGTACTGAAACTGCAACAAAGTTGCTATGAATACAAGTGTTTAGAAATCTCAAATTTGTTAAAAGAGTTAATTGTCGGGGTGATGAATAGCACCATTGTTCAAAGCAAGATTCGACCATTTTCATTGATCTACTCCTAGAAACCATCAAGCCCGACAGAACTTCTGAAATGCTCCTTTGTGGGTCTTGATGTCAGACAAAAACGGAACACGACATTCTCTCTTGCTGCTGCTGCTACTCTCTCTCTCTCTCTCACCGATTGTATATATTCTCTTATGTTCACATCACTAGTGCAAAAAAGAAGATAAATCAGAGAATAACTCAAGTGGATGATTACTGCAGTAATGCCATATAAACAGAGTAGTTACGAAACTGAACCGTTCCATTATGAGCAGTAACGTACGACAGCAACAAAAACAGAGAAGCCCGCTAAACACGTAGAATCCACTAAACAGTGCTGCTGAACAAGCAAACGTCGCGTAACCCGTTGAACCTCGTTGCACCCCGCGTATCCGATGCATTTGTGCGCCATCAAATTGTCACCTTTGGGCAAAGCTCCTAAAAAAATACTATTAAAAAGTGTGACAAAAAATTATTATTTCGTGTGGGATAATTTGA
This sequence comes from Iris pallida, assembly GCA_029216955.1. Taxonomy (NCBI): domain Eukaryota; kingdom Viridiplantae; phylum Streptophyta; class Magnoliopsida; order Asparagales; family Iridaceae; genus Iris; species Iris pallida. Next base: position 7,700,957 of record JANAVB010006394.1, read on the forward strand.
ACCTTATCCAGTAGAAAAATCTTTCTAAGTACCAACCATTTGAGCTAACATATCCATATGTGCAAGTCAATATATGATGACTCAAATATTAAAACACACTTGAAATTTATTACATCATAGAATATGGATCGGATCATTAGTGACATATTTCAATTAAAACTCCAACACTTTTTTCATATATCTTAACCAAAGTTTGTGTTCATAATCACCTCAACCAATTTTCGAAATGTAAGGAGAGCTTATAAAGCATAGGTCCAGATGATGAGCAAAGCACATATGGTGCATTGGCATCATAACACCCTCTCATCTTAATACCAACAAGGAAGGATTTGTCTAATGTGAGATGAACTTCTTATGCTAGACTCGTCTTTTTTAAAAGACAAATGTTAAAAAATACTACAACAACTACTGGAGAGCGGCACACTTTTGGCGGTCTTAACACTTTCAAAATTTTGGCAGTTCTATATGTATGTGACTGTTAAAATTTTGACAGTCTTGTACATATTCAAGAATCAAGATTGTCAAAATTTTAACAGTCCATATAAAATCAGAATTGACAAAATTTTGATAGTCCTAAAATAGTAAGTACTGTAAATTTTTTTGACAGTCATGATATACTCAAAACTGCCAAAAATATAATGTCTCCTAATAATTTCTACTAATATAAGGTAAGGTGGCTTGAAAACCACTCAAAATTGAACTATCGTTGTAAATCCTCTATTAATTATTTTTTAAAAATTAACTAATTACTTAATTATCTAAGCTGACTATTTATAACTAAATAATTTTAACTCAGATGATTGAGATGGAAAACTATTTATAATAAATTTATATTAAAAAAATTCAATATTTTTTTATACATGTATAATACATGCACATATAACTTACTTATTGTAGTGTGATTAACATAAACATCCAATTTAGTTGTTATGAGCGGCACAAGACCACAACAACACAATGTTTTATTAGCGGTGGTGCCGACACAATAATCGGTTGCAATTCGGACCTTTTTTTTAATCATTTGTCACATTATCAAAATTTCTTTTTTTTTCCTGCAAATTAAGTCCATATTTTCCATCCAACACATGTACGGTGGGGCATGCAGCGGCCAAGCCGACGGTTCGGAAGGAAATCTCCTGCGCGATCCAATACGTAGCACTGTCAGAATGATTGTTCCAAGCGAACGTAATTATTAGTGGTCACGTGTAACACTGAAATTGAGAAGCAATTAATGTTGTCAATATTTAGTCATTATTATTAGTTTTTTGACTTATATATCAAGCCTTTTTATACGGGCTAATTTTTAAGTAAATATCATAAAATTTTAAATTTTGCAACTTTTTATTACTGGTGTAGTATTTAGTTGGCAATTATTTGACATAACTCAACTGACTCGTGGTCAGCGAGGGGAGATATAACCTTCTTGACTAGGCGGATGGTCTCGGGATCGAACCACAGGAAAGATGTGTATGTGTGTGTGAAAATTGGGGGCAGACGACAGTGAGCTCAAATGACATGCAACGTAACATACACAAAATCTCGTACGTTATGCCGAAAATTGCAAAAAATGCAGTATTTACTGTCAATTAATTGAGCACAAATCATTTATGTATTTGTACAAATTACTAGCGGCGACCCCTTTGAGGGTTGTTTGTTCATTTTCTCTTTGTCAGTAGAAAATTGTTCTCTCTTCTTCCTCAGTTATCGAATCAGCACCAAGCTATACCACGTCATGCAAATCGACAAATGTGACCTTTGTTTTCAAATAAGTATATCTCAACTTTTTTTTTAGATCTAACTATTCTTCTTCTATGCAAAAAAGAAGAAAGATTTGCTCCTCTAGAAAGAAGTTCCTCGACCTGTTGGAGTGGGTGGGGTTCTCACCTATGTAGAGAATACCCCGGAGAGCGACGAGCGCCATCCGTGTGTCGGAGAAGCTTGGGGAGTGCATGGATTTTTTTTGGGTACATATATGGTAAGAAAATATATGATTGGATTTCCATATTTACTTGGTTATATATTTATGATTGGACCCTTCATATAGTAGCTTTCCATATTATTGGGTTTCCAATTATGGTAAGCTAATTATGATTGGATTTTCATTAAATATATGATTGATTTATATTGGAAGTTTCCATATATATTGGCCTTCCATGTATGGGTTACCAAGGGCTTATAAAAGGGTGATGCATGCTAGTTGTAAAATCATCTCAAAACAAAGAGTGCTTTACAATCTTTGAGAGATAGAGAGGATTAAGGACTATTGTGAAGGAGAGATTGCTTCGAATAATTTTTCGGCATCTCTTGTTCTTCGGATTCCGCAATAAAAAATTTTCTTCTTTCAAGTCAGTTGTGGTGATCTGTATTGGATCGAGAGGAGCTTGTAGAGGGTGTATTCTCTTTATTCCATTAGTGGAGGTTCTTCAGGGTTAGACTCCGATCGTCCCGTGGTTTTTCTCGCAAGGGTTTTCTACGTCAAAAATCTTTGTGTCTGCGATTGTGTTTGGCATTTTTGGTTTGTGTGCTTTTGCTCGGTTCTCTCGCAGGACTTTCTGGTTTGGGGGAACGGTTTTCGCGCTTCGTTCCCAACGGAGTGGTATCAGAGCTTTGGGTTCAAAGAAGTGTCAAGAGTTGACAGTCAAACCAGGAAGCAGAGATGGACGCGAAGCCGGTGCGCATGGTGAACCTGAACGGTACCAACTACCATTATTGGCGAAGCAAGATGAAGGATTTGTTGTTCGTCAAGAAGCTGCATCTTCCAGTATTTGCATCCGAGAAGTCCAGTGACAAATTCGATGAGGACTGGAACTTCGAGCATATACAGGTGTGTGGGTACATGCGGCAATTCGTTGACAAAAAACGTGTACAACCACGTTGCCAATATTAGCATGCGAAGACGTTGTGAGAGAAGCTAGAATCTTTGTACGCGAAAAAGACCAGGGTAAACAAATTGTTCCTGATCCGGACGATGATGGGTCTGCGGTACAAAGATGGTGCATCCATTACGGATCACTTGAGTGAGTTCCAGGGCGTGGTGGACCAGCTATCCTCGATGGGAGTCAAGTTCGACGACAAGGTTCAAGGACTTTGGTTGCTATGTACATTGCCAGACTCGTGGGAGACCGTACGAGTATTTATGATCGCTTCTGCTTCGGAAGGCGTGGTCAGTCTGGAGTTTACGAAGAGCAGGGTACTGAATGAAGAGATGCAGAGACGTTTTCAGGGCACTTCATCCACATCCCATCACTCAGAGGCACTAGTTTCGGAGAGCCGTGGAAGGGGCAAAAGCAGGGGTCTAGGTGGTGGCAGAGACAAGAGCAGGGGGAAGTCCAAGGGTCGGTACGAGGACTCGAAGTATTACCATTGCGGCAAGAAGGGCCACATCAAGCGGAACTGTTTTGCTTGAAAGAGAGAGAAGAAGGGCGACAAGGGGAAGCAAGATGAGAACACTACAGCGACGGCTTCGATACATGGAGGCGATGTGATCATCGTAGGTGCTGAGGTTATCACAAACCTCGCCTGCGATGACAATTCTTGGCTGGTAGACTCAGGGGCTTCAGCGCATGTATCTCACAACAGGGCATTATTTGCCACTTACACGACAGACGACTGTGGAGTGTTGAAGATGGGCAATGCAGATGTGTCAAAGGCGGTTGCCGTTGGAGATGTGTATTTGAGGACGAAGACGGGTGCAGTTCTTATTCTCAAAGATGTTCGTCATGTCCCTGATATTCGTTTCAACTGGTGTCGGTTGAAAGGTTGTATGATGAGGGATTCTTCAGTCTCTTCGGAAATAGTCAGAGAAAGCTTTCCAAAGGTTCGATGGTGATTGCCAGAGGAAGCAAGAAGCCCGGTCTCTACTATATGGAGGGGAGCGCACAGGGGGCACAGGAGGTGAACGCAGTCAGTGATGCGTCTACCGAGTTGTGGCACAGGCGGCTCGGCCATATCAGCGAGAAGGGGATGAGCTACTTGGTGAACAAGAAGGTGATTCCAGGGCTCAAGTCTACAATGTTGGAGAAGTGCACGCACTGCGTAGCTGGAAAGCAAAATAGGGTGTCTTTCCAAAGTCACCCAAGTTCAAGAAAGCCGGCGTTGCTCGAGTTGATTCACTCGGATGTCTGCGGTCCTATGAAGGTAAAATCTATTGGTGATGCTTCTTACTTTGTAACTTTTATTGATGACTATTCCAGGAAGGTTTGGGTCTATGTCTTAAAGACCAAGGATCAGGTATTGCCTACTTTCAAAGAGTTTCAGGCCTATGAAACTAAATAGCAGTCCTATAGGTATTCAGAAATCAGTCTAATGTATTAGTACAACAGTAGGACACTACACAATCTAACTCAGTTCAATATACAGTCCCAATATCCACCCTCAGTGAGATAAACAGTCTTAGCAAGGCTGATGTTTCTCAGTCTCAGTGAGATAGACCAGTCCTGCTAGGACTAATATCAAACTCAGTATTGGGACTGATGCAATCAGTCTAGTGTTTCCAGGTTGACACACCATTCCAATTGCCATATCCTACCTATAGTTTCATCAACCTATTCCCCTTCAACAGACAGTTCAATCCTTAGTTAAAATTCAGTCTTAAAAATACTGAATAACCCAGTCCCAGGTTCAATATCCCTCATATATTAGTCCAATGTATGATACTCATAGCTTGTGGTTGATTCCCCAGTTCTACTAATCCATTTCCATTCGAATTAACCATTCCATTCTCAGTTTACAACTTCTTAACATCTAATCTCAGTATTAGGCAGGACATGAGAAATATTCCAAACAGGCAGGATTGATATCATTAAAAATATTAAAGATCAACCTGGTCTCTACTTCCCAGATAGGTTTCTGTTCTAACACAAGAATTTAACTTAGTCCCACACCAGTCTCAATAACTTCTCAGTTACTGATATACAAATCCTGTTAGAACCAACATTGCTTTCAGTCTTCACCTAGACATCATTCCTTTATAGCCATTAAAAAGGGGACACCCAATCTTAGATTACTGAGATGGCAAAACTCAGTACAATGCAATACCATATGGCATTTGGAAGCCAAACTCATAATAGGATACGAAACCAATCCTTCCATCAGTCTCCACTTACTACACTACCATCCTAGTCTAACTATCCTAACCATCTCCTTATATAATGAAAACCTTTCTCATCTTCTTACCTAAAGTAATTCTCCACTTAACTTTCCTATATCCATAGTTTAATTGGTTTTTCACTGATATCCCCTTAACAGCAGCATTTGTTGAACATAATATATCATTCAAAACTTTCCAATTGAATTCCTTAGCCCTCACTTGTGATTCCAATGAAACAAGACATGGACAGGCTCGTTACAACTCGACTACCAGTCTTCACTATGACTAACTCAAACAAGGGCAAGGAGAATGGAAATCAAAATCATTTAGAAGAAAGTTCAGTCCTTAAACAGGGATGATGTAATTCAGTCCTTACCCAGGACTGATACCGTTCAATCCCTACACAGGGTGGATACAGATCACTCCTAACTAAAGCATTTGATACACATCAGTCCTGAACTTGTCAGTCTCAACATATTGCACTGAACTTAACCCACCTATTTCTGGTTAAGGTATTAACAACTACATGAAATAGGCTCTATTATTTAAGTAGGTTCAAGTCAAATGATAGGTAGAAACAAAGTCAGCTATACCAAAGTCCCCTTGTAACTTACTGCAATCATCCCAAATATTTAAAGCAAAGAGCTAAACCTTCTATTCTGTCCAGCTAATAAAATTCTTCCCAAAACCCTCTGTTACATGTTTAAGTCAAATCAGTTTGTTCTGGTCATTAAACTCAACAACATTCAATGCTACTCATTATTCTAAACCAACTGATGAGGGTGAACTAAACTGAACAACAGGTTAATTTAACAACTGGATTCTCCAACTAGTCTGGATAATTAATACAATTTCGAATAGAGTATAATCTGTAACAATGGATAGACCTAAACCGAGTAACACTTCAACACATCTTAACTACTCAATGCCACCACCAGAATTTAGTTAATTCCTCTATGGATACATTCCTCTTGATACTCCCAAACCAAAACTCTGATACTCAAAACAAAAGCTGAAACTAACCACAGTCCACACATGAAGAGTCTACCAAATGTGCATGAATGGATTAGAAATTACCTGAGCAGGGTTCTTGTGTCGTGTCGAGTCTTCTCTTCACGGTTCAGTCACAGGATCGATCCTTCCAAATCGAACTTCAAAACAAGAAATCGGACAAGGAATGTCAAACTTGCATCAATGAAGAAATACAAAATCAATCGAAGAGACCTAAACATTCACTGATACCTATTGTTGGTTCGAATTGATTAGAATTCAGAGAATCGATGGGAAAATCCAATCATGATCCATACTCTGATACAATTTATCATAGAACCAAAATCAAGGACAAGAAATTATAGATTGGACTTGGGATGAAGAACAACTTACTGTGTCATTCAATCAGAACAACTACGAATGTTGAATTACTCACCAGATTCTAATAATCGATGGGAATGTCAGAGATCGACTAGAGTTCATCCCTCTCCTGACCATCGAGGATGAGTAACCTAGATTGAATGCATGAAGCACAATTCAAATCAATTCAACCGAAGACATAAATCCAAACAAAAATAAATTCGATTCTCACATAAACGTGATTGATGCTCGAAAGGAGAACTGTAGCTCTGGGAAGAAGAAGACTAGCTCGAAAAGAAGAAAATGGCTGAGAAATGATGAGATCTACCAGTCCTTAAATAGGTGGTAATGGAGAGAAATTGGAGGGAAAACGAATGAAAAATTGTTAAAGCACATGGCTCCTAACAGAATTGGTTAGAGAAAGAATTTCAAATTCCTTCTCCATTTCCAGAAGGAATGGCTGAGCTTAGAAATGAGTTTATTCCCAAATCAGAGGGAAGATGGATTTAAAAGAAGGGTTTGATCCATGGGCTATTACCAAATCCCACTAGTTACATTGAATAAAAGCCCTGATCAAATTGGGCTTAAAGAAAATAATAATAATAACAATAATAATAATAGCTTAGAAAAGAAGAAAAATTAGGAAAATTATTTAAGGATTTATAAAATAATAAAATTTTGAGAAGTGGAGTTACAAATCTCTCCCCTTTGAAAAATTTTGTCCTCAAAATTTAAAAATATTCCAAAATTGATTTACAAAACACCACGAATTATTATTGAGAAAAGAAAAATATGGAAAATTCAAAATGCTAAATACAATCAGTTGAACCATCTAGGGTAGCTCTCTCGTATTTCGTCCTCACGCTCCCATGTGGACTCTTCCGGAGAGTGGTGTCTCCACATGACGCGGACAAGTGGAATAGTCTGGTTCCGCAAGCGCTTCTCCCTCCGATCAAGAATCTCCACTGGCTGCTCCTCGTAGGTCAAGCTCGGACCTACCTCTAACTCTGAGTAGTCCACCACATGGCTCGGGTCTGGGATGTAGCATCGAAGATGGGACACGTGGAAGACGTCGTGTACCCCCTCCAAGCTGGCTGGAAGCGCTAGTCGATATGCCACTTCGCCAATTCATGCCGTCACGTCGAAAGGCCCGATGTACCTTGGACTGAGCTTCCCGTCTCTGCCGAACCGAATGACACCCCAGGTCGGCGAGATATTTAGGAACACTCTATCTCCAACTGCGAACTCCAGTGGCCGTCTGCAGCTGTCTGTCTAGTACTTCTGTCGATCCTGTGCAACTCCGAGATGCTCCCTGATCAGTCTGATCTTCTCAGCTGAGTCTACCACCATCTCTGGCCCAAGTAAAGCTCTCTCGCCAACGTCATCCCAAGATAAGGGCGTGCGACATCTCCGCCCATACAGTGCCTCGAACGGGGTCATCTCGATGCTAGCATGATAACTGTTGTTATAGGCAAACTCCACTAGATGCAAGTGATCCTCCCACGAACCACCAAAATTGAGTACACAAACCCGTAGCATGTCCTCCTGCATCTGAATGGTCCTCTCGGACTGCCCGTCCGTCTGTGGATGATAGGCGGTGCTGAAATTCAACTGTGATTCCAAGCTCAGCTGTAGATTCCTCCAAAAGTGTGATGTGAAGCGACTGTCTCTGTCTGAAACGATGCTCACCGGTACCCCGTGAATCCTCACGATCTGACGCATGTAGAGGTCTACAAGCTTCTTGGTCGACAGCCTATACTTGAACGGAATGAAATGAGCAGACTTCGCCAGTCTGTCTACGATAACCCAAATAGCATCCTTGCCACTGGGCGTACGCGGTAATCCAGAGACGAAGTCCATGGTGATGTGCTCCTACTCCCATTCCGAAATAGATAAAGGCTGGAGTAGTCCTGCTGGTCTCTGGCGCTTCGTCTTGGCTTGTTGGCACACAAGGCATCTGGAAACAAATATGCAACCTATCTCTTTATTTCTGTCACGACCCGCACCCACTGTGTGGATATGATAACTTAACAACGTCCAGCCTACGCCGCAGTGTCGGCGGTAGAACGCTGTCCTAGGTCAATCATCTAACAATATAAAGGTACCTGTATAGTATATACACTCCGAATGGAGGTGATATAGCAATATACAGTCTCAATCACATCTAAGACAGAATGATAAGATAGAAAGATAGATAGATAAACACTGAAATGAAAGGATCCACATAAATACAACCAGAGAGTCTAAGTGTCTAAGATAACAACTCAAGAAACATCTGGCTCAATACAAGTCTCTAAATATATATAACATCTAAGAACAACAACTGAAAGTCGAATAAACAATGCTAAAAAAGATAAAGCCTAGCTATCTAGCCTAGACTATGGGAGTAGCATCCTGTACTGCAGCTGGGTCCTCCAGAGGAACCAGATCGCAGGTGTCGTCTAAGCCTGCTCCGTAATAGGTGGTACATATAGGGCCTCATCCTCATCCTCTGTAATATTTTCAACAGGTCCAGTCAGGACAGGAGCGAGCACAATACATCTCACGCAGTTCATATCAAGTTAGGAAAAATAAAGCATATAATAGAGTAAGATACATGAAACGCTAAAATAGAATATATGACGTAAAGGAGATAACTGTAAGGAAATATCTACTATAAATAGAGAACTAGCAGTGACTAGTGAGTCAGAGTAAAATATAAACATGTGAATGGCATAGGAGATTCATGACTACAGCTAAGAGAGTGATTCATGACTACAGCTACTTGGATAATATTCACATGCCTATTTCTACTCTCCCATCCCCAATCAATACACAAGGATCTGTTCAAGTTATGTTAAGATTCGTGAAACTTCACATGGCTCATAAAATGAGTGATACGTGAAGGTGATTCATGATGGCTCTGTGAACATGAGAGTACATGTGTCACAAGCGATTCGTGAATCAGTAGAAGCATAGAGATACGTGATGATTCATGAAACGCACAAAACATGCAGTATCCGATGCTCTCGAGAGGGATAACATCTCATGAAAAGATCCATATAGTACCAATCCGTGCTAACAACGTGTCAGCATCAAGTAAAGTAATCTAGAGCAAGAATATAAATTCTGGAAAGTATGAAACGGTCAGAGAATGTACTCGCCTGATAACTGAATGTCCGAAGAGGGTGTACTGCCCGAGGAGAGGTGTCTGTCTCCTAATCAGAGCAACACAAGTTACAACATGTCTAAAATAGAGAAATAGACTGCTACAATGCATCTACATGATGTCTAGTTCATTCTAGACTAAAGTCAACACTTGGTCAACTCTGGGTCAAACTAAGTCTACATCTAGTCAACTAAGTCAACAACAAGGCTAGCAAGGGTTAATGTTCAACTTTAGGTTTGGTCAACTAAGTCAAACTTAGTCAACTAATTAGGGTTGGTTATTCACAAGTCTAGATAATAAGTCTATAATGTAAGCCATATATACTCTCAAGGCCTATGCCATCTATAGATATATATAGTTACATACATACTTGCATCTATACCTTACCTACATTGCATACATTCATGATACTTACATATTTAACATACTTGCATACATATTCCCATTCATGCATTCATTCATATATTCATGTCATTTCATATTTCACTTGTTATACCTAAACTTGGATATATATATATATATATATATATATATATATATATATATATATATATATATATATATATATATATATATATATATATATATAAACATACATTAGTTGTAATGTGTGTGTATGGGACAGTGCCATAGGCTAGTGTATAAAACATTGTGTCAATGTGTAACATGTATTCAAGTGTGGCTAACTAGTGTAGTGTAATAGGATGTGTGTGTGTGTGTCTATGTTTTAGGAAACAGAGAATGGGGTAGCAGGGCAATGCTGTCACGCTCGCGCAGGTCCAAGTGTTCGACATGACACAAAAATGACACGAAATCACCTCAGTCACCTAGAAACCCCTAAGCGACACTAAAACACGAATTATCATTCAAACACAATTTGAAAACTCGATCGAAATGCCCACTGTGGCATGTCGTCGAACACTCAAAACTGTTGACTGATATGTGTCCGATACGAACACGTAAAGGACACAAAAGTCAACAAAACCTATTCCTATAGTGAGAGGACACCTAGGGCTTCCTATCCATGCAAAGAAATCAAAATTTGGTGGAGGGAATAGAAAGTTACCTATGGGTGTTCTTCCACAATGAAAACCTTCAAAAATGGTATCTCCACTAGCTAGCTCGAAGCCCCAAATTGTGTCAAACCTGTCAATAGTCTTCACCTACAGTAGGGGACATTATTTAGAACACCATGGAAGAAATTTGAATGGAAAAGGATTTATATTGATTAAAATAGGAAGGGATTTAATGAAGAACAAACCTAGCTTTTGAAAATGGAGAGATGAACAAAAAGAGACAACTATTCTTGAGAGGGATTTAATAGTGATGGGGGCACTTGATGGCTGGTCATAGGTGTAAGACTTAGGGTTTTTCTAGGGTTCATATTGTGTGGCCATAATTCTAACTTAGCTATTAAGTCTAGATCAAGGGTCATAAAGAAAACTAGGTTTCATTTAATAATATCTACTCTAAAATTTCTTACAAGGCTAAAACTAGATATTTAAATTCTTGGCATCTAGTGAATAGCTACTAACCATGATTCTAACCTCAAGACTAAACTGGATTAGGCTAGACTTCTAGGTTAAGGCTTAACTAAAAGATTAGCACAAAATTTAACTAATGCAAATTACAATTTCACAAAATGGTCAAAATGACCAAAATACCCTTAGGTTAAAAACTAGTAATTAGCCATCATAATCACACGACTATGCTCCCTTGGTCATGGTTAGTCAATAGGCTTAGCAATTCTAGGATTTAACTAGTTAACCACCAAAATCATAATTCAATGTTTTAAACAGTTTTAAATTGATTAAAAATTACTAAAAATTATAGTATTATTTAAATATTATAATTAAATAATTAAAACACAAAATTTTAAAATTATTATCATTTGGAAAACTTGGTGTTACAAGTCTACCCTCCTTAGAAAAATTTTGTCCTCGAAATTAAAATGGTAGTAATCCTTCTAGGTCAAACACCCTACAATCAAGGTCTCAAACATACCGTCAGATAATCATACGCGTCTGTCCTAAATCATGATACTCAGAATCTTCGTCGTGCTAGTGAGCAAGGCTACGATAATCACAGAGTTCTCGACTAAGGCACATATCTCTAGAATCTTGGTATTTAAAATTTTTGCATTGCAGCATGCTTGGCAGCAAAAATCTTAAATTTCCACACCCGAGAAATACGTCCTAAATCTGACTTGTAGGAACGATATAGTAAAGCGTAATACTCTAGAGGGGGGGTGAATAGAGTTGGCAGCGGAATAATGCTAATTAAAAAAGTTAGCAACACAATCACAGTATATAATCACAGATGAAATAAAGTAAAGGCAGAGTTCAGAAAGCAAACGCAAAGACATCGATGTATACTGGTATCCCTCTGTTGAGGACTAATCCAGTCGGTAGAACTCTTGCTACCAGTTTGAATCCACTATAGGAAAAACCGCAAGTTTTCTTACGAAGTCCTTGCAACTTCTACAACGCGAGCTTTGATACGAAGAACTCGTCCAACTTCAAATGTGAAGAGGTATTCTTCAATCAAGCCTTCTGATTACAATCTCTCAGAAACTTCTAGACCGTACCGCACTGGCAAATCGACTAGAGGATTGTAACTGGCTTGGGATCTGAAAATGAAAGCTCTAGAAAACTCTTTGGAAGACAGAAAGCTTTTTAGATAGAGAGAAGATTGAAAGTGAATGAGTGATTTGAAATGATCGAAATACTTCTCTATTTATAGAAATTCCAAAGGGAGAACTCTGTCAGAATTCGGGCAGAACTCTATGAGCAAATCTCGGTCAAATCCGTAACTGCAGGAGGACCAAGTTCCAGAGAATTCAAAATCAAAACGGCCACCAACCGAACTCTGGCCGAACTCTGGCCGAGTTCTGTCAGGGTTAGGTTAGGGTTTTTAAAATAGGTTTTGGTGATTTTTGAAAACCTTTTTGAAAACCTTTTTGTAAACAATTTGATAGGTCATTTTAAAAACATTTTGAACTATTTTGGGAATAGCCTATTTGCCAGTACGACTCGGTGTATAATATATTCCTAGACTTAAATAAAAAGAAAATTACATTGCATAGGAAATACAGACTCAAGTAGGCAAACAGATCTTCAGTCTTGAACGAAGTGAATATCCAATCTTGCTTATGTCCAAGAAGCTGAGAATGTCCCAACAAGCTTTGTATATCCAGACAGAGTTTTGATCAATTATTAAAATCAGGTTGACCATATGACCAATGGGCCAACAATCTCCCCCATTTTGATAATTGACAAACTATGAATGATATAACAATAAGCTAGTTCGTAAAAATATCAAAAGGTGAAAAATTGTTCATAACCTGTATTCAACTCAAAAAAATGTTAGATCATTTTAATTTTCTCCCCCTTTGTCACTTAGCAAAATAGTTGTATAAGAGAAGGCTTCCCCGCATGAAATGCAGAAGACTCCCCCGCAATCAATGCATAAGTAACAAATAGTGAGAAAACAAAATAAAAGATACAGCAAATAATTAGAGATATAGCATTACAGACATGTAATATTTCTACAAATTATCATCACAAGCATGTATTGCATAAAAAAAATCTCAGGCATGTTATTTCACAGACAGTTTAAAATGAAAAGCAATATAAGAAAATAGTGCTAAACAAAATGCTGAACTAAACTGAGATGTCATAAATGAAACATCATAAACATGTCCATGAAGATAAAAGAAATACTGATAGCAAACTACAAAGTACTAATCAAAAAGTAAATGATAAAAACTTGGAATGTCGGAGCATTTCCAAGTATACAGTAGAATGTCACTAGTAATCAGATCAGATCTCATCATCACTATCCTCATCAATATCATCAGCAGCACGGCCAGCATGACCGGAAGTACCAGCACCAGAAGTACCAGCGCCAGTAGGATGAGTAGGGGCGCCAGCATAGAACTCGCCAACATAATCTCGAGGAGCACGATACCAATCATAGGCGTTACCGGGCTGGAAGTAGGCATGGACAGCCTCATCCTCACAGCGGTAACCCGAAAAAGCTGGATCTCGAGGGATGGAAGCGGCTGAATAACCAGTCTGAGCAAACCGTAGATCAGCCAAGGAGTTTGCCATCGCCTGGTAACGGGTGACATCGCGGAACTCACGCTTGCGAGCCATGTCCGTCATCGAGACGTGCAAAGCAGATAGGTGCTGATTTATGCCCTCAAAAGTCATGGCATACGGCTGATGTGGTGGAGATGGTGCAGTAGGAGGAGCAGGAGGTGTAGCTGAAGCTGTCCGGCTGCGACGAAAAAGCTGGAGTAACTTGGGCTCAGAGTCCTGAGTACAAGTCGACAGATCGATGTCGAAGCGCTGAAAGATACGAGGGAGAATCATCGCGTAAGAGAGATTTCGATCTCTTGCACGACAACGTCCCATCATCTGAATAATAGTCTTGGGGACGGAAAAAGGAATCCCCTTGATGAGATGATACATAGCGGACAACTCAAGCGAAGTCACATCATCCTTGGAAGTGGATTTTGGAAGTAGAGTAGAGTAGATGATGCGATGCAATTCGTAGTTAAACAAGTTAAGGTTGTTAGTCTTAAACTTTCCAGAACGTACTCTGTCAGGTGCACAAAGTTCCGTTTTGAAACTCGTGAGTGTAGTGCCTTCGGGAAACTCGAATTCCGTGATATCAACTAGCGGTTCACCTTCATTGGGAATCCCAAGAATCTCCGCTAGGAGGACATCATTGAACTCAATATCTATGCCTCCAACACGTGTGCTCACGTCAAAAGTGTTAACTACGAGATTGCAATAGAACAATCTAATGGCATTAGTAGCAATTGGAAAGCACGGTTTAACAAGCAAATGTAACCCTAATGCCTCAAATAAGTGACGATGGTCAGGAAATACCGTCCATTTAACCGGAGTGCCGCTGCATATGGATCGGGTGGAAAAGTTACCGTACCATAATAAAGCTTGATCGAGGGTTTGAAAGAAAAACCCATCGAAAGCACCGTCGCTCTTTTGGACTGGCGAAAATAAAGAATCCGTGTGAGGATTCGAAGAGGACCCTTCCTCACTAGGAGTAGTCTTCTTCTTCTTAGACGGATTAAATCTAGGTGCCATTGAAATAAATAAGCACAAATTTGAAAGTGGAGAAAGAGAGAGTTATACCTCACAAAAATTAGATATGTTGTAGAGAAGGATGATCTCCGCACGATTCCAAAGTTTGGAAGGATTTCACCAAGTAGATAGGGAGCAATGGGTTGGTGAATACCTAGGGTTTGGAGGATTTTCGGGCGGCTGTAGCTGCTGGTTGGAAATATGGAAGCAATGGAAGAGAAGAAGCTCTCGGGTTGTGTATATACACAGATACCCCCAACCGAACTCGGGCCGAATTCGGTCAGAGTTCTGGCCGAATTCGCCTAGGGTTCTTTCAAGTTGATTTTGCTACTTCTTTTTCATTGACTCGTTTCAAATATTTAATTCAAAGATTAGTTATTTTAGCTTTCAAATAACATAATTAATAATATTTTATGAGTTAAATATCGTTACACAGCAGCTGTCTCAGATTAGCTGTAGGAGTACTGTCCCAGCTGGCGGAGGTTCACTGGGGAACTCTTAAATACCGCTTCGCTTCAACCGTAGTTGTGGTGACAGATAGACTCTTTATTAGCTTGTCTCTAACACAGTTTTTGTATAATGATATAAAAACATAAAATAAAATCAATTAATATTATTGACGTCCAAAATTCCTAATTCTCGACGTAAATAATTGAAGCGATCTTCCGCTAGAGGTTTAGTGAAAATGTCAGCTAATTGATTATCAGTATCTATGTATACAAGGTTTATATCTCCATTTTGATGATGATCTCTAGAAAAATGATGCCGAACCTCGATATGTTTAGTACGAGAGTGACATACAGGATTCTTAGTCAAATTAATGGTGCTAGTGTTATCACAGAAAATAGGAATATGTGTGTAAAATAAATCAAAGTCTTCTAAGGTTTGTTTTATCCACAAAATCTGAGCACAACAACGTCCTGCGGCGATGTACTCAGCCTCTGTTGTTGATAAGGCTACAGAATTTTGCTTTTTACTAAACCAAGAGACTAGAGCCTTGCCTAAGAAATGACATATACCGCTAGTACTTTTTCTATCAACCTTGTATCCAGCAAAATCTGCATCCGAATAACCAATAAGGTCAAAGGATTTGGATTTGGGATACCACAAGCCGATAGAAGAAGTGCCTTTAAGGTATCGGAAGATACGCTTAACTGCGGACAGATGTGATTCCTTTGGGTTAGCTTGAAAACGTGCACACAAGCAAACACTAAACATTATATCTGGACGACTAGCAGTTAAGTAAAGTAAACTACCAATCATACCTCGATACTTACGTGTGTCGACTGGCTTGCCTTGTTCGTCAGAATCAAGCTTTGTTGAAGTTGCCATCGGAGTGCCAATAGGTTTGACATTGTCCAGATCAAACTTTTTTAGCAAATCTTTTGTGTACTTGGCTTGATTAATGAACGTCCCATTGTCGGTTTGTTTGATTTGCAATCCGAGAAATAATTTCAGCTCTTCCATCATGCTCATCTCAAACTCATTCTGCACACACTTAGAGAATTCTTGACAAAGAGATTCATCAGTGGATCCAAATATGATATCATCAACATAGATCTGAATTAAAAGCAGCTTGCCATTAAAAGATTTAATAAAAAGTGTAGTGTCAACCTTTCCTTTTGTAAAACCGTTGTCAAGTAGAAAAGAGCTTAGACGATCATACCAAGCACGAGGGGCTTGTTTCAAACCGTATAAGGCTTTCTTCAACTTGAAAACATGGTCAGGATTTTTGAAATCCGTGAAACCCGGAGGTTGAGCTACAAAAACTTCTTCTTTTATAAATCCATTTAGAAAAGCACTTTTTACATCCATTTGAAAAAGTTTGAAATCATGAAAACATGCAAATGCACATAACATACGAATGGATTCTAATCTCGCAACTGGGGCATAAGTCTCATCGTAGTCGATACCCTCTTCTTGATTGTATCCTTGAGCTACGAGTCGAGCCTTGTTACGAGTTACTAAACCATCCTCATTCAGTTTGTTTCGGAATACCCAACGGGTGCCAATGACCGGATGATCAATAGGCTTGGGAACAAGTTCCCAAACTTGATTCCGTTCGAATTGGTTCAATTCCTCTTGCATGGCATCTATCCAGAAACTATCACTACATGCTTCATCAATAGATTTCGGTTCTAGCTGTGAAATAAATGCAACACTAGAAATAATATCTCTACTGGATGATCGAGTGCTTACTCCTTTGGTAATGTCACCAATTACCAAATCTTGTGGATGATCACCTGTGAATTTTAACCTTTTCGGTAGACTCTGTAGGTAGCTGGTTCCTGGATCTCCTCTAGGGGGTTCAGCTAGTGCAGAGCTTGGTTCAGGTTCAGCTGATGTTGAGCTTGATGTAGGCAGATCTTCATCATTGTCATCGAGAGTCATTTGGTTCATTTCATCAAAAGTGACGTTGATTGATTCTTCGATGATCATGGTACGTTTGTTGAAGACTCTGTATCCTTTGCTCTTGGCCGCATAACCTAAAAATATACCTTCATCGGCCTTTTCGTCAAACTTTCCCAAATTGTCTTTAGTATTAAGAATAAAGCACTTACAGCCAAATATCTTAAAATATGAAACTGAAGGAATTCTATCAAACCATAACTCAAATGGAGTCTTCTTCGATTTGGGTCGAATTAGAACTCTATTGAGCACAAAGCAAGCTGTATTGACAGCTTCAGCCCAGAAGTATTTGGGTAGGCTAAATTGATTTAACATTACTCTGGCCATTTCGGTTAGAGTTCTGTTCTTACGTTCCATAACTCCATTTTGTTGTGGAGTTCTAGGGCAGGAGAACTCGTGTATGAAACCGTGTGTGTCACAAAATTGCTCGAAATCAGCATTCTCGAATTCGCCTCCATGATCGCTTCTAATACGAGTGATCATGTAACCTTTTTCATTTTGTACTTTCTTGCAAAAGGCGACAAATTCGGATAATGCGTCATTCTTGCGTGCCAAGAAATATACCCACGTGTATCTAGAGAAATCATCTGCAATTACAAAAGCATATAATTTACCTCCGAGGCTAGCAACTCTGCTAGGACCGAATAAATCCATGTGTAGCAATTGTAGAGGTCTAGTAGTACATACTGCATTTACAGACTTGAATGTGGATCTGGTAGCCTTGTTCTTTTCACATTGGCTGCATACCGAATCCTTCTTGAATGTTATGTCTGGTAAACCGCGTACTATCTTCTTTGTGGATAATCTTGAAATTGTATCCATATTTGCATGACCGAGTCTCATGTGCCATAGGTGACTCTCATCACTTTTGGCCAATAAGCATCTACCTGAAATGTTAGCTTCTTCCAACAGATAGAAAACATATATATTGTCTTCCCTGATACCTTCAAAGATAGTGCTACCAGTTGAACTATCAACTATAGTACATTTGTCTTTGCCAAAATTGATACCATAACCATGATCAGCTAGATGACTTATGCTGAGCAGATTATGTTTCAACTCGGTAACCAGACATACATCTTTAATCACGGGATAGGGAGACTTACCAACATCACCGATACCAACAATATATCCTTTCAAATTATTACCGAAGGAAACATAACCTTCCTTCTTCTTCTTCGACAGTGTTGCAAATAGGGTAGCGTCACCGGTCATATGCCGTGAGCAACCGCTGTCGAGGATCCATTTGCTTCTAGCATGTGAAGGGTGTTCCACCTACAAAACAGTTTGCAGATGAAACCTTTGGTACCCATTTCTTGTAGGGTCCTGAATTGTTAGCTTTAGGTATCCAAGCATAAACATTTAAATCTACAAGCTTTCTCATTCTACATGCAGATGATATATGACCAATGAGGCCACAATAATGACATTATGCATGTCGAGTGTTGAAAGCTGTGTGGTGTGCATGGTTGGTAGGTTTGGGTTTTCTAGTATAGAAGAATGCATACCTATGATCATGTTTGGGCTTAACCTTTTGGGGTAAAGGTTTTATATGGTTTGGTCTGACAGTATTTGGCTTGGGAATGTTCCGAATTTTCGGTAAGTGACACGTGTTAGGATAGGAAGCAGCAGGCTCAGGCTGTTTGCCTAACCTAATTTCCAATTTTTTGGAAGTGTCATATAACTTAGTATAATCAGAAGTGAGTGATTCCATTCTGATTTGTGCAGATTGAAGACTTTTCTTTTCTTTAGAAAGATCTTCTCTCAATTGGTCTATAATCTTGTCTTTCTCTTCGGATGACTGTTTAGTCTCGTGTAATAAGAGCTTTATAGAGGAAAGCTCACCAGACTCACTAATATTAGCTCTAACCTCAGCTAGTAGGTCGGTAAGTCTTCCTATTTCTCCTTTGTACTCTTTGAGTACCTTTTTAGCGGTCGATATTTACTACGCAGTTTCCTGTAGTCAAGCATCAGGTCACTGAAGGCATCTCCTAGTTGCTCAAAGGTAAAGTCATCATATGTTTCTACAGGTTCAGTAGGTACCTGATCGATTGCCATGAAGCAGATATTTGCAGCGTCCTCAGAATGTTCATCTTCTGAGTCGCTAGCTTCACTCTCATGCCATATGCCGGTGTTGGCGTATTTCCGAGACGTTGATCTTTTCAGGTTGCCTTTTTCATACCTGTTGTTCTTCTTGCTCGATGATGAGTTGATGGGACAGTCTTTCTTCATATGTCCCTTCTTCTTGCAGCCATAGCAGACAGTATCTTCTTGGTACCAGTTGTTGCTGTTGTTCTCTTTGACTCTCTTCTCATGTCTCATAAATCTTTTGAACTTCTTTGCTATGAGAGCTTGATCTTCAGCGTCAGATCCACTGCTGTCTGAGTCATCTTCAGTAACTTTTCTGTGCTGAGCCTTGAGGGCGATAGTCTTCTCCTTTGGTACAGGCTCTTCAAAATCTTGTAGATCCAGTTCATGAGTGAGTAGCTTACCCATGAGTACTTCAAGTGACATTGTGGTGAGGTCGTTTCCTTCAATGATAGCTGTAGCCTTCGGAATCCAGTTCTTGGTGAGAGCTCGCAGGAGTTTGCGAATCTTTTCGTGGTTACTGTATTCTTTGCCTAAGGAGGACAAAGGGTTTACAATATCCAAGAACCTCTCGAACATTTGTGTGACTGTTTCATTTGGCTTCATTTTGAACGCCTCGTACTCTTGAGTAAGTCTGCTGACTTTTGACTCCTTGACTTGAGTCGTGCCTTCATGTGTAACTTCGAGAAGCCTCCATACACCATTTGCCGTTGTGCATGTAGATACCCTGTTAAATTCTGTTCTGTCTAAGGCACAAAAAAGAGCATTAATGGCACGTGCGTCAAGACTGGCCTTTTTCTTTTCTTCCTCTGTATAACTGTTTTGGGGTTTTTCAACTAAAACACCCTCGACATTTATACGAGGTGGCTTCTGATAGCCATCAAGAACAATAGCCCATAAGTCAAAATCAAGAGACTTTAAGAAGAAACTCATCCGTGTTTTCCAATAAGTGTAGTTAGTACCATCAAACAGAGGAGGTCTGTTTGTGGCCTGACCTTCACTTGTGAATTTCATAGTAGCCATGTGATGTGCTGTGATCTAATGAATAAATAATAGCACTTTTACCTTGCTTTACCTGTAACACCCGCTCTGATACCAATTGTAGGAACGATATAGTAAAGCGTAATACTCTAGAGGGGGTGAATAGAGTTGGCAGCGGAATAATGCTAATTAAAAAAGTTAGCAACACAATCACAGTATATAATCACAGATGAAATAAAGTAAAGGCAGAGTTCAGAAAGCAAACGCAAAGACAGCGATGTATACTGGTATCCCTCTGTTGAGGACTAATCCAGTCGGTAGAACTCTTGCTACCAGTTTGAATCCACTATAGGAAAAACCGCAAGTTTTCTTACGAAGTCCTTGCAACTTCTACAACGCGAGCTTTGATACGAAGAACTCGTCCAACTTCAAATGTGAAGAGGTATTCTTCAATCAAGCCTTCTGATTACAATCTCTCAGAAACTTCTAGACCGTACCGCACTGGCAAATCGACTAGAGGATTGTAACTGGCTTGGGATCTGAAAATAAAAGCTCTAGAAAACTCTTTGGAAGACAGAAAGCTTTTTAGATAGAGAGAAGATTGAAAGTGAATGAGTGATATAGGAATTCCAAAGGGAGAACTCTGTCAGAATTCGGGCAGAATTCGGGCTGAACTCTATGAGCAAATCTCGGTCAAATCCGCAACTGCAGGAGGACCAAGTTCCAGAGAATTCAAAATCAAAACGGCCACCAACCGAACTCTGGCCGAGTTCTGTCAGGGTTAGGTTAGGGTTTTTAAAATAGGTTTTGGTGATTTTTGAAAACCTTTTTGAAAACCCTTTTGTAAACAATTTGATAGGTCATTTTAAAAACATTTTGAACTATTTTAGGAATAGCCTATTTGCCAGTACGACTCGGTGTACAATGTATTCCTAGACTCAAATAAAAAGAAAATTACATTGCATAGGAAATACAGACTCAAGTAGGCAAACAGATCTTCAGTCTTGAACGAAGTGAATATCCAATCTTGCTTATGTCCAAGAAGCTGAGAATGTCCTAACAAGCTTTGTATATCCAGACAGAGTTTTGGTCCCGTGTGCACGATGCGGGTCCTAAGCTATTCACATGAATAGTAACAGGGTTTGATCACATATCTATAGTATTTTTCCTCCCAGACACAAGTAATACATGAAACATGAAAGCAGACAATACAGTGATACATCGTGTCAACAAGGAGATTCAAGGATGAATATACAAGACATGAGAAATGAACAAATCCGAGGAGTATACTTGCCTTGCGCAGGGTGATCGAAAAAGGGTAGTAGAGCTGGGAATGCTCCTGTTAAATGATTTATAAGTAATTAATAAACTGGGTAAATCTAATTTGGTTTATTTAACAACTCTAATCATGACTAATCAAGATACATTAGTTAGCCCTCTACTTAAAATCTATCTCATAAATCAATTCTCTATCATTGCTATATAATAATTTAAACACAAGTTATCATGAAATATTACATCTAAGTTTCAGTGTAATACTTCATGTAGCATGTGAACCACTAAATCTAGCTAACCTAGTTTCTAATACTCTCACCCATATACTTCACAAGTTTGGGCCAAGCTTCTAAAATGTGGTAGACTTGGTAAGGGAATACTATGAACTAGTATTCATGAAGTAATACTTGTTAGACTGAAATCATTCAATCTCAAACCTTATCGCAGGTTCTAGTGGAAACCAGTCCTTAGTAGTCCAAGAACAGTCTAAATATCAATCCTATATGCCAGCCTTATAGGCATTCAGACATCAGTACAACGTGGAACTGATATATCAGTCCTAATATCGATCTTATATTAGTCCAGTATGAAATTAAATAGCATTCCAATAGGTATTCAGAAATCAGTCTAATGTATTAGTCCAACAGCAGGATACTACACAATCTAACTCAGTTCAATATACAGTCCCAATCTCCACCCTCAGTGAGATAAATAGTCTTAGCAAGGCTGATGTTTCTCAATCTCAGTGAGATAGACCAGTCCTTCTAGGACTGATATCAAACTCAATATTAGGACAGATGCAATCAGTCTAGTGTTTCCAGGTTGACACACCAGTCCAATTGCCATATCCTACCTATAGTTTCATCAACCTATTCCTATTCAACTGACAGTTCAATCGTTAGTTAAAATTCAGTCTTAAAAAATACTGAACAACCCAGTCCCAGGTTCAATATCCCTCATATATTAGTCCAATTTATGATACTCATAGCTTGTGGTTGATTCTCCAGTTCTACAAATCCATTTCCATTCGAATTAACCATTCCATTCTCAGTTTACAACTTCTTAACATCTAATCTCAGTATTAGGCAGGACATGAGAAATATTCCAAACAGACAGGACGAATATCATTACAAATATTAAAGATCAACCTGGTCTCTATTTCCCAGTAGGTTTCTGTCATAACACAAGAATTTAACTCAGTCCCACACCAGTCTCAATAACTTCTCAGTCACTGATATACAAATCCTGTTAGAACCAACATTGCTTTCAGTCTTCACCTAGACATCATTCCTTTATAGCCATTAAAAGGGGACACCCAATCTTAGATTACTGAGATGGCAAAACTCAGTACAATGCAATACCATATGGCATTTGGAAGCCAAACTCATAATAGGATACGAAACCAATCCTTCCATCAGTCTCCACTTACTACACTACCATCCTAGTCTAACTATCCTAACCATCTCCTTATATAATGAAAACCTTTCTCATCTTCTTACCTAAAGTAATTCTCCACTTAACTTTCCTATATCCACAGTTTAATTGGTCTTCCACTGATATCCCCTTAACAGCAGCATTTGTTGAACATAATATATCATTCAAAACTTCCCAATTGAATTCCTTAGCCCTCACTTGTGATTCCAATGAAACAAGACATGGACAGGCTCGTTACAACTCGACTACCAGTCTTCACTGTGACTAACTCAAACAAGGGCAAGGAGAATGGAAATCAAAATCATTTAGAAGAAAGTTCAGTCCTTAAATAGGACTGATGTAATTCAGTCCTTAACCAGGACTGATACCGTTCAATCCCTACACAGGGTGGATACAGATCACTCCTAACTAAAGCATTTGATACACATCAGTCCTGAACTTGTCAGTCTCAACATATTGCACTGAACTTAACCCACCTATTTCTGGTTAAGGTATTAACAACTACATGAAATAGGCTCTATTATTTAAGTAGGTTCAAGTCAAATGATAGGAAGAAACAAAGTCAGCTATACCACAGTCCCCTTGTAATTTACTGCAATCATCCCAAATAGAGCTAAACCTTCTATTCTGTCTAGCTAATAAACTTCTCTCCAAAACCCTCTGTTACATGTTTAAGTCAAATTAGTTTGTTCTGGTCATTAAACTCAACAACATTCAATTCTACTCATTATTCTAAACCAACTAAAGAGGGTGAACTAAACTGAACAACAGGTTAATTCAATAACTAGATTCTCCAACTTGTCTGGATAATTAATACAATTTTGAATAGAGTATAATCTGTAACAATGGATAGACCAAAATCGAGTAACACTTCAACACATCTTAACTACTCAGTGCCACCACCAGAATTTAGTAAATTCCTCTATGGATACATTCCTCCTGATACTCCCAAACCAAAACTCTGATACTCAAAACAAAAGCTGAAACTAACCACAGTCCACACAGGAAGAGTCTACCAAATGTGCATGAATCGATTAGAAATTACCTGAGCAGGGTTCTTGTGTCGTGTCGAGTCTTCTCTTTACGGTTCAGTCACAGGATCGATTCTTCCAAATCGAACTTCAAAACAAGAAACCGGACAAGGAATATCAAACTTGCATCAATGAAGAAATACGAATCAATCGAAGAGATCTAAACATTCACTGATACCTATTGTTGGTTCGAATTGATTAGAATTCAGAGAATCAATGGGGAAATCCAATCATGATCCATAATCTGATGCAATTCATCACAGAACCAAAATCAAGGACAGGAAATTTTAGACTGGACTTTGGATGAAGAACAACTTACTGTGGCATTCAATCAGAACAACTACGAATGGTGAATTACTCACCAGATTCTAATAATCGATGGGAATGTCAGAGATCGACTAGAGTTCATCCCTCTCCTGACCATCGAGGATGAGCGACCTAGATTGAAGGCACGAAGCACAATTCAAATCAATTCAACCGAAGACATAAATCCAAACGAAAATAAATTCGATTCTCACCTAAACGTGATTGATGCTCGACAGGAGAACTGCAGCTCTGGGAAGAAGAAGACTAGCTCGAAAAGAAGAAAATGGCTGAGAAATGATGAGATCTACTGGTCCTTAAATAGGTGGTAATGGAGAGAAATTGGAGGAAAAACGAATGAAAAAATGTTAGAGCACATGGCTCCTAACAGAATTGGTTAGAGAAGGAATTTCAAATTCCTTCTCCATTTCCAGAAGGAATGGCTGAGCCTAGAAATGAGTTTATTCCCAAATCAGAGAGAAGATGGATTTAAAAGAAGGGTTTGATCCATGGGCTATTAGCAAAGCCCACTAGTTACATTGAATAAAAGCCCCAATCAAATTGGGCTTAAAGAAAATAATAATAATAACGATAATAATAATAGCTTAGAAAAGAAGAAAAATCAGGAAAATTATTTAAGGATTTATAAAATAATAAAATTTTGAGAAGTGGAGTTACACGTACTCTTGATTGGACTTGGTCTCTGGTGTTTTTTCTCGCAATTCTATCGCATATGCCTATTCAATGCATACTTGATCATCCAACAAAAGTTACGGCACACGATGCGTTTCAAAAATCATATATCATACTTGTAGGTTTTGTTTGGATCATCAATTCTATGCGTCGCGTCAAGTTGTCGCACATCCGATCGCAATAAAATCCTGAGGTCTCGTCTTAATGGCATGAACTAAGATCAACAAGCCCAAGTCTCGTCTTGACCATATGTTTTGCAACTTGCAACTTTTTACGTTCTTAAAACTATCCATGTTTCTCGTCTGGGGCTGCCCTCGTTAAGCATATAATCCAAACACTGTGCTTAATCCTTCCCGATATAAGAGGTTAACTTGAGTCTATGATGCCAAAGGCAACAATCTTTCCAACCTAAGGTCTCTTACGATACATTCATCTCCGATTCTCGATCGAGTTTTTCAATCCAATTCCGACTTATTCGCCTCGCTAGTCTCGAGCGTGCGTCAAACACACGTAGCCTTATCGTAATCGAATCTGATCTATTACAATCCTAGGGTCGTTCACTTATTCTCGCTTTCGTACACGACATGATTCTCGTAATCACCTATCGTCATCGATATGCTAAGTATGTTTATCAACATCTATCCGAGACTAGCAAACCATTCGAATAATTATTCGATCGCTGATTAAAGTATATCTATATCAATCCAGCCCAAGGCTACTCCATCAAATCTCGCAACACATAGTCGATCGCCTAGACTTATCCTCAACATGCACTACATCATCAATTATCCTCGACGTAATTTCTTTTGCAACTTTATTAGGGTCGTCCTACGGTCTCCGACATTTACTTTAATTTGGCGGTCAAGTCTTTTAGGGTCAGCTATCCCAAAGCTACGCTCGATAATTGAAGATCATCAACGAGGGATAGTTACTACGAACTACGCTATATCCTATCTCAGAGCCAAATTAATTTCTGACAATTCCTATGGGATTTTACCCAGTCCGATATAATTTATCAATCCAAAATTTATTTGCCCACCCGCACAACTGATGCGGCGTTACTACTCGAATCTTTCATGCAGTACCGTTAACAACGTTAACCGAGCAATATTCGTTCACCTCGGGTATGATTTTATCTACTCGCGATCAATATTCGAAACACTTTATTGTTCATCGCAACAATCTTTGAATTCACTTTTGCATCATACAAGTCAAAATCCAATTTTCCACGCCTTGCAAGTTCGACCATCTCCGTTGTGCAAGAATTACCATACCAGCGCTCACACAGAATGATTGCCCTAATCTGACGTGACGTTTGTGCGAGGCTGGAGTTGCGTTCGCACAAGACAATAACGTCAACGTTGTGGTTATCAACGAAGCAATCAAGACACTTTCATTTTCATCCAAGTAATATATCCATCCATTCTCTGATTCTTTCGTTTCCTCCGTTATCATCCGAACTGATATCAACTTAACTTGCATCTTATTCAACCAACAACAATGCTGAACATAATTTTTGTTCATTCGATCGGAGTATTCCGATGTTATCGCATATCATCTTTGATATGCCTCAATACCATCGTCGATGTGCATAACCTGAACATCCTTCTTTTTCGTAAACTCTAATTCATTCTAATCACTGTTATTATCCGAACTCGAATACGAATCACGTCTTGCACGCATCAAGATCCCTTCCGTTTTAGCTAACTATCATCATTGAGTGACACAATTTTTAATTTCTATATCTATTCTCGTATTCCCACATCGTACTTCCAAATTGTGCTACCGACTCTTTGTACTAACTCAAATTCATTTGTACGATTTCATCGTACCTACTCAACTTGCTCCGAACAAGTCCTCGAACTAGCTCAACTCGAATTTGACCGAGTCGATTATTTTTTAATGCAAAATTTCCTCGCTATTCTCAGCCTATCATTCAGTTTATACTTAATGAATTCCCGTTCGATTCATCATCCAATGATGCGAGTCCGCGCCCGATCGTCCAATTTGATTCATCGAAGCATACTTGCTTTGACTTCTATCAAGTTATTCCCACTCGAGTCTCGTCACTTGTAAAACTCCTAAATTTCTACTATAATTTTTTTTAATAATAAATATGGTATTGATTTTTGTACTTCGTATTTGTACGTCGCGTACGAGTTTGCGTTTCGTAAATTTCTCGTCAAGTGCGAATAAGTACGAAGTACATATTTTTATAAAACGTTTTAATTATATAGATATAAAAATATTTTAAAATAATAGACGATAAATATTTTATATTGCTTGAAGTTGTAAATGCGTCGCGCCGAGGATTGCCAAACTTTATTTTTATTTTAAAAAAGACCATTTTATTTTATGGTACAAGTATAACTAGTAATTTAGAAAAACTGTGTTTTATATAAGTATTATTTTTGCATGCGAGTGTATATATATTTATATTTTCGAAATTAATTATTATCATTAATAAATTATTTCAAAAATATATATTAAATATGGGTTGATTTAATATATAATTAATTATGGTGATTTAATTTGAAAAAAAGTTATTTAAATAAAATTTAAATTAGAGGTAGAATCTATCTACATTGGATTATATTTGATTGAGTTACTTTTAAATCAATTTGAATTAAATAGTGGAAAATCTAGGGGAATTAAAACTCTTCTTAGTCCTTATCTAGATAAGACTTTTGTAAACCCCCTGATTTTTCAAAATAAATATTTGCAAAATTTTTTGGATTTTTAAATAACTATTTATTGACTTATTATATAATTGTATTATTTTACATATATTTAGTATAGTGTTTATTGGTGAATTTAGTACAAAAAATATATAAAGCTATTGTCACTTCCCGTTCCCAGAATACATAATTTAATATGTGTACTGCTTGAATGTATTTATATAATATTTATCATGTATTATTCTATATTTAAATTTTTTTAATTTTACGCTAATTATTTTTTTGCATTTTATTCTCTGTTTGAGCTTTGCTTTTGGGTTCGGCCCAGGTTGGTTTATTTTTTATTTAGGTGGTTCATCATGAACCGACCAACCTACCACCACCCTCATTTAAACCTCAAACCCCTTTTCCTCTCTTCATTACTCTTCTCCTTTGCTCTTCTTCCTCCTCATAACTCTCCCACCAACCTAGGAGAGCTAGACAAGTACAACTTGCTTCGTGATGGATTCTAATTTTTGTTGTTCCATTGTCTTCCTCATAAGATTCTTAGATACTTTAGCACTTTCAATTTTCATGGCTCATTTTGTGTAGATCTAAACTTGTTGTATTTTTGAATTCTTAGGTTTTGAACTAGATAACCTTGTTATTTTCAAGGTTTGATGGTTCCACGTTGTAGAGAATTTTGTTCTACCCCATTTTGACCTATGGAAGTCCGGATTCTGACCTTAGATAAAGGATTTCCGGAGCTTGGAAGCCATGGCTACCATAGTCCTTCTTCTCGAAAAAGTGGAGAAGAAGAACAGTGCTTGACCGCATGGACTTTCATGCGGCAAGTTTCCCCGGCCGTATGGCCCCATCCGCTTGGCTCTTGGCAGACAGGTCCGCATAAGCCTTGGTTCCCTGACTGCATGACTTGTTAGCTTTTAGCCGCAAGGCCATGGTTCCAGATTCTGGCCGCATAAGACTTTATCTCCAGCCGTATGAGACCCTGCTTTTTTGGCCGCATGAACTTTTCTGGCCACATGAACTTTTCTGGACACATGGCTTTAGTAGCCGAGCCACATGAACTTAGTTTCCTTCAGCCGCATAAGCAGTTTTTCTTTGGCCGCATGGCCCATTACCGCATGGGCTTCTGGCCGCATGGCCTTGGTATCCATGAGCCGCATGAGACTCAGTCCACTGAGCTGCATGAGACTCAGCCCCCCTGGCCGCATAAGCATGGCACTTGGTTCATTGCCGCATGAATCTTTCTCAGCCGCATATGCATGTTCTCTCCAGCTACATAGCTTGGGTAGTTCCGAGCCGCATGAGACCATATTTTTTCAGCCGCATGAGTTGAGTTTTTTCCATCCGCATGAGTTGAGTTTTTTCCAACCGCATGAGCTGAGTTTCCATAGCCGCATGAATTGCTTCCCCATAGCCGCATGATTTTGTTTACCCTTGGCCGCATGGCACCTAGCAGCTCCCAGCCGCTTGAGACCCTGCTTCGCTTGCCGCATAGGACTTTAGCCGCATGGACTTGGACGGCTGCTTGGTTCCCAGGCCATATGGGATCTCTGACCCGATTCTGGCCGCATAGAAGGATCTTGACTTACCCGACCGCATAGATAAGCATCCATCTATTGCCATAGTGCCTTTTAGCTATTTTTTGTCACGAATTGACCTTGATTGACATTGATTGTGACCTTGACTAATAATTGATCATGCATTCCTAGTTGGAACTAAGAGACTGGCTAGTCGTCTTATTGAATTGAATGAGACACGTTCATATTAACTATGAACTATTGCGATCGATTGGCCGATCATGAACATTGGCATATGGGCACGTGCCGGCTTCAAAAGTAGCATGTGTACTTTACGGTCAAGGCATGATTATTCCATGGCTAGTTTTGATTGTTGCATTACGCTATGTAAGACCTACAACCTAAGCGCATGGGTATCGTTGTATAGTTGCGCATATTGTACTTTGTACGAAAGTACTCATTCTGAATGACCATTATCCACGGCATAGGATTTCACTTAACATAAAGACTATTAAGTTAAATAAAATAATGATTGCATAGAGAGAATAGATTCTCGAGTTCTTACATGGCAGCCATCTTTGGGACTATTAGTGCCCGACATGCCGGCTGGTTCCCACAGATGCTGCAAATCTGACACACGGGCAGGAAGCGGTATCTGCTTATATTATTTATTATATATTGATGACGGGCGTCCCGCTGGGACTCATCTAAATTTATGATTGACGTAATTGATTGATTGGGTAGACTAGCCTTGCTTGTATATAGTAAGAACTGAGGAATCTTTTTTGCATATTTTCAGGGTAACTTGGAACTCACAGTAGCAAGCCGTAGTAGTTGTATAGCCGTTTAAGTTGACTTGTTTGTGGACTGTACCTACTCTATTAACTACCGAGATGATCATAATATCAGGACATGACGGGTCAACTTCATTCCTTGTTTGGTTGGAAAGTTGGTTTGAAGTGTCGTGATGTTATGTGAATTCCAGTAGCAAGTGGAGACTACTTATTATATTCTTAATGTTATTACTGGTTCTAATTCCTCATATCGTGCTTCCTTGCGGTACTTGCTATTAGAGGTCTAATTTTTCTGGTTTTGCATAGCCAGATTTAGAGTCGGTTCCCGAGGACTCAGCTTACTTCCACCTCCAAGATGGTCAATACTAGAGGAATGATCGTAGAAGGACACAAGTTGGTTTCTTACTTCCCCGCTCGTTTTGTTACTTACTTTATACTTTGTCGTTTGGCACCAACATGTTAGTCGGATCGTCTTGTACTTACTTTTACATAATTATAACTAAGTCAGGCTGCAGCTGATAACAATTGTGTATACTTTGCAACATCATCTGGCTATGTTTTATAAAGCCAGATGTCAAAAACATTTTGACTGAGCGTTTGGGATGCCCTACTGCTTTATCTTACATGTTCTCTATTATTCTTTCTTGTTTGAATGATGAGTCAATAGATGTTGAGTGACCCTAGTGAGACTCTCATGTAGTATGCACCCCCTCGTCTTTTTAGACAGCATTGATCGTATTATACGGTATTCATCTACCCGTAATACGTAGCTGGCTGAGTCATCCCCCGCTCTCTAGTATTCTGGTTCGGGCCGTGACAACTATTTTTCTAATACATTAAGGATCTAAACTATATTATACAGAAAAAAAATTTCCCTCAAAATTTTAGGATTTATTTCATAACTTTTATTACTTTACATGTTACTTATATTGTACACTATTTACATAATATAGAATAAACGTCAATTTAGTATTAAATATTTCGGCTTGTATAAATGAGATTAGATGATGGTTGTTTAAATAAATATTAACTCTATTTATTATCTACAATAATTTTAAATAATATTATAGATAATTTAGATAAATATGAATTATATTTTAAGTTGATCATAATCCTAAGTCTAATAGGAAAGTATCCCTATCTATATCCTATCCTAACAATGCAAACTCTAATTTATTTAAATCAACTCTTATCTAATTTAGGAGATAAATCTAAAATAAATACCTATATAAACCCAATACATCTCCCTTCTATCAGCCATAATTCGAAATTATTTTTAGTCCAATAGAAACTCTAAAATTCGTCATTAGAATTCAGCCCCGCTTTTTAGTAGCAAAAGCAACTTGGAACGAGGATATCTCCTAGCTCCGAACTCCGTTTTGCCTCCAATTTTTTTAAAAAAAGCGTATCGAGGTAAGCTTTCCACAAACATATTTTAATAGATAAAATTCATTCTGTTGATTTTTGTAAAACTGTTTGAGTATCTAGTGTCCCAAAAATAAACATGTTTCAGTATTTTTGCGATTTCGGAAGATTCCGAAAACAAAAATGCGATATGTTTAGTTTTTTGGAAAGCTGATACGAAAACCTATTCCATATCCTAATTTAAGAATTTATTATATAAATCTAATAGGTACAGTATTAATTATAATTAGATAATAGACTATTTTCAGCATCCGGAGATGTTTGTTTGGACCTTAGTTCCTCGGCAGCCGTTGTTTCACCTACTTTCCTGTTTGATCTTTGCCACCACAGTGTTCAGGACCCAGGCAAGTATACCTTGCTAATTAACTGTAATATTATTTATTTTCAGCATTTATTTACTTTGTTTTATATTTGTTATTTTTATTTGTTATAAACTGTGCGTCCAAGCCATACTTGGGTGCAAGCGACTCTATTAGTCGTTACTTTATTTTATGAATTTTGACTTAGTTTTAGCGGACTACCTTCTTATTGGGGAATATCCTTATATCTCCTTGGGCCATGACACTCACACTACACGGTTTGAGATATTTTGCTAGGGGCACGACTTATGGACTAGCCATCTCTAAAGTCGTGTGACGGTAGTTGTTTATAACTGCTATGACTAGGGTATAGAGACTCAAGCAGTTATAAAACTGGACAGGTTATGGACATGACTTGAACAGTGTAGGAAATACTGGGGGAGGACAGTCGTTAGTACGTATGGGAATCCAAACAGGTAAACCACAGTCTCCGGATGGATCTGTGGCGATTTATATTTGTAGATGCCCTCTGACGTCTTGGACATTAAGGACGGATACAGATGACTGGATGTCAGTTACGTACATGTAGCCTAAATCCCACCCATATGCATGAAAGTTGTCCTCTAAATTGGACAATAGATGGTTAGCATTCCCTTTGCATATTGGTGTCTAGGAGAGTCTTGCAAATTATTATTATTTTGACAGTTCATATTAGCTTGTTCTTCCTGTATCTTGTTACGTCCTCTGAGGACCTGGTGATCTCTCCAGGTGTGTGTGTGTCCATGTCTTCCGCACGTATCCTAATCGGGATCGTGGTCTTCTCCATTTATTCGAAGATGACGTGACTTGGTTCCTCCTTGCTACTTCCACTTAGCCCTTTAATATATCATGTACTTCTTTTTTTTTATTTTGGTTGGTAGTGGATGTGTCTCCACCCAACATATTGTACCAAAATAATTCATTATATGATATCTTTTATTTCCTTATTTTTTGGATGTGATTAGTTAGTTGTGGTTTACTGTATTTTACCGCTTATGTATACATGCAAAGCCCCTGTACTTCGTATATATACAGCTGGCATGTCTACGTACTTGGTCCTAAGTATTTTGGGACTGGAGCATTACATATTTTTGTGGTGGCCCATGCAGGTCAAGTTTATCACTTCGGTTACGTTATTGTACCGATGTGAGCCTGCATATATGAATAGAGTTTAGGATCTCATCCACATACATGATCTCCTCCCTTGACTCCATTTCGATCTCTCAATCAACTTCCTTGATTCGTCTCTTTCTAGAACTCCTCATACCGTAATCTTATCCTTTAATGTCGGTTAGGAAGATGACTGCACTGGTATATGCTCATAGGTCAAACACAGGAATTACATGGACAATTGATATGCATTGAGGTCTTATTTGAGTTATAAAGGCATTTTAACCTTAAGGATTAGTTAATTCCAAGTTGGGTAGTAGCGATATCACCGTCTTCAAAAGATTGTTAAATTTTTACTACTAAGTGGTATACACAAGAGCATAGTAGAATTGAGAAAACAAATTGATTCCTAATTTTAGGATATTTATTGTTTGCAAAAACAAAAGTTGATCTTTATTTCAACAAACTTTGTAAGAAGATTACAAGAATTCTGGGAAAGTACAACTATAGGAATCCGATCTGAAGACGATCGCTTTATCCCTTGGACGATGTGAACTTTGAAGACGGTAGCCTCTGAAGATTGTAACAGCACTTTGGCAAGAACTCCTGGTCTCTGGTGATGATTTCTGATCTCTGTGTGTATGTCAATGAAGGCTTGAAACTCTATTTATAGAGTTCTAGAAATAACTAACTTTTAGTTATTCTGACTTGCGCAGGTTGGATTGCACACACTTTGGATTGCGTAGGAAATGAACTGCGCAGGCAGTTACTCGATCGTGGACCATCTGTATGTGACGCGTGACATTGTTTGATTGAAATGCGCTTGATCATGTACAGACAGTTGCCACATGGTGAGTAATTGATGGCATGAAGGCCACATGTACATTGTTAGTTGTCTTGATGGAGTGCGCCACCTGAATTGCGCTGGCTTCGGATTGCGCTGGGATGGACCGCGCTGGGATGGACTGCGCTGCAGAGAGTCTGGCAGATTGCGCTGCATGTACAGCTGTCCTCGAGCGCTGCGCTGCACGATAAACGAACAGTTTTCTCGTTCTCCATGCTGTCAGTTGTCAGAAGATCTGATTCTCTGTCAGGTAATGATGACGAGGCCACGTCAGCTTGCGCACTTGGATGAGTGCGCAGTTCAGCCTGCGCAATCGAATTATTGCACAATCTGTCTTCTGCGCAGTTCACTTGAAGGATGCATAATTTAATTTTTATGACTTCTTTGATGGGTGCAACTTGATTTTTAGGACATATAAGACCCCCTTCAAAGTTTTCGAAGTTTGAAAATAGTCAAAGCTTCGAAATACTTTGAATTTTGATTTTAAAATCAAGTTGCGCAAGTATTGACTTGTCTGCGCAATTGGAGGAGTTAGCTCCCATTTCTTCGGCGCAATCTGAGGAGTATGTTTACTTACGAAAACTATAAATAGTTCTCATTTCTCTCTCTATTATTCTTTACTTGCTTCTAATCATCTGAGAGAGAAAATTCGACCCCACTCCAACTCTTCTTCTTCCCCGTCGATCCTAATAGCTCCAAAGCGCTCCACCGTCGAGAAAGGCAAGGCCCCCGCCGAGTCTTCGGCTCGGGCTGCGCCGCGCCCTTCTCGACATGAAGGTGCTCATCCCGCAATGCAAGGTCGTAAACCCAATCGAAAGACCCTTTTTAGGGTTCTTTGACATGATTGAATCCCCAAACCTATCTATTTTTAGAGATTTAGTTATACTGCGCTGCCCTGTTTAGGGTTTCGGTTGCACCAACCCAATAGTTTTCATTCTTATGAAGACTATTTTCTTGCACAATCGGTTAGAACGTGCTATCAAAAGTCAGCGCAATCTGCTGTTTTACGCAAGGCTGTCCAGCGCAAACTGATGCTTTGCGCAAGTTATTCAGCACAATCTGATGGCTTGCGCAAGTGGATGAATTGGCGGCACTGGACAGTTTGCGCATAGAAGCTGTTGTTGCACAGTCTGATGTTTTACAGGCAGCACAATCTGATGCTTGTGCAATCTGCTAATTTTTTGGACAGAATCTTTGATTTCACTTGTACTGAATTCTGTCTTTCTGTTTGATGCAGTTAACATCAGAGAGGACCCAGAGTATGAAATCTTTGCAGGGTCTCTTGCTGAACCAGAGTTCAAGGAAGATTTATCCTATGTACTTTTTCCCTAATATGCTCTGCCATCCTCCCGTCAAGCCATCTTGGTAGCTCAGGACAATGAAACTCTATTAAGTCTGATGAATGGGCAACCCCTGCAGACTGCCGATGCCATTACCCATAAGAAACCCATATTCTTATTTGGCGAAGCTATTGACAAGAGTTCTCAGCCGAGACCCCGTGTTGAGCAAAGACTCTTCCAGAGAAAGGAGAAAATAATCCTGTTACCGGATATTGCCAGATGCCTCCCTCTAGCCCGTTATGCCCATGCAAGCCATCCCAGGAGGATGGATTGGGATATTACCCCCCTCCAGCAGGCAAGGACAGGAAAGATTTGGGTCGAGAAAGGACCAAATAACAGGGATATGTTCTATAGCTCCTCTGAGCGTCATAGCACCTTGCTCAGAGGTTTGAAGCCTGGCTGCATCCCTCCAGAGAACTCTTCCTTGCTGCTACCGGTGAGGACGCCGATCTTTGCTAATGAATATGCAAAGGTTGAGGGCAGATACCCGGATCAGGACATCCGGCTGACAAGTCTGGTGAACCCAGACAACAAAAGGTGGAACTGCATAACCAATTGGATATTGGTTCAGTTCGAAAACAAGTTCAAAGAGATTGAGCTATATCAGGCGGTATACGCTACCGTGTATGGATTCCTTCCCAATCCTCATCTATTTCTGGCCTTGGCAGAGAGGTACAATTATAGGACAGGGACATTCATGACACCCTGAGGGGAGATTGGATTAGCCCTTCATGAGATAAAATACATCTCGTGCTTACCAACGGGAGACTTCCCTTATGAGGAATATGTTCCAACGAACGACGAGTTAGACCGACTTCGTCGAGAGAATGTAGAGATGGTGGCCATTTTCGAGGAACTACTATGCCACTACAAAATTTGCTCCATGTACTATAAGAGCGGTTCTTCCGGCACCTGTTATTCATCAAAGTGGTTGCCTTATCTTTTCCTTAATCATATCATCGAGAAAAAGACTAAGGATCATGATACGTGCAACCCGACTTTCTTCCATCCCCTCAGCCACAGTGAAGTAATAAGATTGATGGAAGAAAACAAGAAAATGGACATCAAAGTTACCGATGAACTTCAATACCCTCCACTCAAGATCGAAGATTTTGTTGAGAGTTTTATGAGAATGGGCTACAGGCCCATGTCAAGGGAAGCCCATCTGGCGGGTTTCCTGACATATTGGCTCCGACGCTTCGTCATACCCGGAGCGAGCGCCGTGGACCGCTTCCACCGCGGTGTGCTCTTTGCTGCTGTCTGGTTAGTCTTTGGCTACCGGATGAATCTGCTGTCGGCGATGACCTGTAGAGTGAACGCAGGTCTTCGTCTTTATGTTGAATCCATGCTCAAATGGAAGGGTGAGAAGGGGAACTTCCCTCGACTGGAGTTGCCTTACAACTATTTGTTCGGATGGTTGCTTCTGCACCATCCGTCATTGATGAACCCCAACATAGGAGCAGTCGACGGTAGCAATCTGCGGAGATTCTCTCGGAGCAAATGGATATACACTAGTCTGAAGGATTGCAGACGTGCCTTAAACCTTGGGAAGGGATAGAATTTTTACTGCGTTGCCCCTCCAACCGGTTACGAACATATGTCGACAAATCTAGTTGACCTTGGGAGACAGCCGTTGGGTCGGGCAACATTTGACTGGCTGAGGACGATCAGGACGTTGCACTTGGTGTGTAGATTTGAAGATGAGTGTTTCTTGGAACCATATCTGCCAAGCCGCTTCGCTCGTCAATTTGGTTACGACCAGTTCCACGTAGGCAATGCTATAACTTGCCTACAAGAAAAGGGGTATCTGATTGATGGTGCTAGAGCATGGGCCTATTACAACGCTCGAAACATGAGGACAGTGTTCTCGATGCCGACCAAGAATGATCACGGCTCCCGAATGTTATATACATATTCACTTTTTTACACAGCTGCAAATACATTCACCGAAAACTTCAATCTTGTAGATAGCTTTGCGACGGCGATGCGTTTGAAGAAAGGAGCAACTGCTATGCTAGCTCCAGGTAATGACGAGCAACATGAGCCAGTGGATGATTCCTTGGAAGCCTCAAGGGAAGCTAACTTCCCTGAGGAGGTTAATGAACCACTACGGGTTTCTTTGAAAGTGGTCAAATCTCCAACCAAGGAGAGAAAGAGAAGGATTAATGAACCTTCTTCTCCGGTTGCAAAGAAAAAACTTATCTTAGACCTATCAGAGAAGGTCACCACTAGGTCACAGTCTCGGCAACTGGCCGAGTCGACCCGAGAAGAAGCGACCACACCGACCTCTCTTCCAAGGCAGGCCGATGTAGTAGATGTGGAGAGTCCAGAAAGACCTCTTCATAGAAAGAAACTGGCCGCCAGAAGAAGAAAGAGGGTGATCACCCCTCCGAGACAAATCTTGTCCTCGGTGGTGGCCAGTGCTGTAGCTGGAATAACCATGTCATCCTCTACACCTGCCTTCGAGCCTAGGCAGGATACTCCTTCCCCACAGCCAAGGGATGAGGTTGAACAGAGGGATGAAGCTGAGCTAGGAGCTGAAGCTGAGCTGAGAGGTAAAACAGGGCAGAGGGATGATAAAATTTTACGATCTCCTTCTCTTGCAGTGAGAACTACCCAGATTTCTGCAACACCAGGAGGGCTCCATGAAGAAGAGGATCGTCTAATGATTGAAGCTTTAAATAATTGCAACTTCGATCTGCAAGACGATGTCGATCAAGCTGCTGCTGCAACTGCCAGCGAGGAAGCTCCAGAGGATAGCATAAGCAATGAAGATACATCGACAGAATATGTTGATGATACATTAAATCCCGAAGAGGGCAT
Organism: Iris pallida; assembly: GCA_029216955.1. Classification (NCBI taxonomy): domain Eukaryota; kingdom Viridiplantae; phylum Streptophyta; class Magnoliopsida; order Asparagales; family Iridaceae; genus Iris; species Iris pallida. Next base: position 7,738,744 of record JANAVB010006394.1, read on the forward strand.
TGATATCCACATGTCCCCCGAAGCCGTAGACGACACACTAAATCCCGAAGCGGATGTGGAGGTATACGTGTCTCCGGAAAGGAATACAGATGTAGAAGTAGCACCTGCTGAAACTACTCCTATTGATCCAAAAGGTATTAAATGATTTTATCTATCCTCTTTTCATAGATTCAAATAGCTAACATTTATATTTTTATCCATGCAGAACTTGAATCTTCCCCGGTTCCTCTCGTGTGCACAAACATAATGCCAGTAACGGCTATCGCTAGCGGTAGCCAACATTTCTCGGGTGGTTCTGAGGCCGGAAGTAGCCAGACAATAATGTCTGAGGCTATTTTTGTTAGACTGGAATCTGTACCAACAGACGAAAGGCTTGTTGCTGGGGCAAGTCATGGTAAGATTGCCTTTGATCTTTTGATCCTTTTCAATTAATTATTAATGACAACAACAATCAATGATAAGGTTCCTTTGATTTTGCAGAAGAGCATCTGGGAGGAGCAGCTAGCTCTACGATGGCTCCTCTGGCTAAAGAGTCGTCTACTCAAAGAGAAGAAATCGAACGTCTGTCTTCACAGACACCTGCTGCTGCTTCGACATCTATAGGAGTAGCTGCTACCCTGGGTGCTCTGGCTACCAACCATTTTATTATCAGCTCTTTCAGCAACCTTTTCTTTAAATCTTCGAAACCCTTAGTAGATAGGGTGATCGAAAAAGAAGATGCTGGTTTCTCCACCGTCAGAGGTCCAACCTCCTATTTGATCGATGCCATCCGTCATCAAGGCGACGAAGCTCAGGCTGTTTTTCTTGAACATGTACTAAATGAGCTAGAGGCAGCGGTCAAAATTTACAAAGAGCTGAATAAGGGAGAGATGAAGACCCTGGTGCAGGCTGAATTTGAAAAGATGTCTCAAGATGCTGCGGTTGAGAAAGTTAATTTCCAAATTCTCTTGGATGCTTTCACTACCAAGTCTGCTGAGTATAATGCTCAAGTGGAAGCAGTGGCATCTGTTGCTGACGAGAAGGAGAGGAAGGTTGCTGAGCTGCAATCAGAATCTGTCCGTCTTAAAGAAAAGCTGAGACTCGTCCAGCTTGCTTTGGAGGACGAGGCTGCACAACACCAGACTGCAGTTCAACAGCTGAATGCTCTGACTCTGAAAAGGGATGAGTATGTTACAACTCATCAAGAAGAAATCTCTCGCAGAATAGTAACCATGCCATCTTTTGACGATAAGTCTGGGATGGAGGAAGCTAGGAAGTGGGTGATGGAATCTCGTGAGGAGCGGCTACAATCTTTGAAGCAACAGATGACCAACTTAATGACTCCACCAGCAGAATAAGAAAGACTTTTGTATTTTCAGTCTTTTTGTGATATGTATTATTGTAATGTCTTTCAATCTTTTGATCAATTAAAGGCATTTTCTTGGTGGCTCTATTATTTGTTGCATATCTTATTCAGATATAAATAATAGCGATAGAAAATATATTCAGAGGTGCAAGACATGATATATTTCTTGATTTTGGAAAATAATTATATTCAATTATATCTGCTCAGAGGTAATATGGACATAGCAAATATAATTTATTGAATATCATTATTTCAATAGATAACTCAATCAAAGATGACAAGTTGCTGATATGAACGAAATGGATGATTCGTCGAAATAAAATGAACGAAATGAATCGTCGGGATGAATGGATGGACCGTCAAACAAATTAAATGAACGGGTGGACCGTCAGATGAATAGAATAAACGGGTGAACCGTCGGATAATTGGAATGAACGGGCAAACCGTTGGATAATTGGAATGAACGGACGAACCGTCAGAAGGATGTGTGAAGGATGAACCGTCGGGTGGAATGAATATAATGAATGGACGAACCGTCAAAAGGATATGATGAACGGACGAACCGTCAGATGAAAGATTATGATGAAAGGGCGAACCGTCAAATAAATGTGATGAACGGATGAACCGTCAGATAAATGTAATGAACGGATAAACCGTCAGATAAATGTAATGAACGGACGAACCGTCGAATGGTGATGAACGGATAAACCGTCGGATAATATGGAATGAACGGGTAAACCGTCGGATGAATGTGATGAACGGATGAACCATCGGATGAATGATTATGATGAACGAGCGAACCGTCGGATGATGAACGGATGACCCGTCGGATAATGTGGAATAAACGGGTGAACCGTCGGATGATGAACGGGTGAACCGTCGGATGAATGTGTTGTTTCATAGTCTTGCGACTCTCTGTCTATAAATAGAACAAAAAATCAGATGGGATAGTCACTTTCACTTTTCAACATAAAAATATCATCTGGAGATGCATCCAAGAAGGCTGAGATTGCCTCAAAGGTGGAAGCGGATACTGAGGAACATCCAGTCGAACCGACCCAACCAAAGCAGATGGTAGCGGGCGAAGATTCGTCTGCCCTCAAACCGCCAAAGGACATCTTGGACTTCCTTCTTGAACCAAGGAAGACTGAAGAAGAAGAAGCCATGAGGATGGCTGCTTGCAAGTTCCTGGTGGGTTCCAACAAGAATGTTCTCGGCTCTTTTGCTGATCATGTCTTCAATAAGGACGGCAGTGGCCCGCGTCCCAATTTTGAGAAGGATGATAGTGACCTTCCTTGATATTATGTACTATCATTCATGATGAAATAAAATTTTATTTATGAACTTATCTGATGATTACAAGCAATGTCTGTCACATTTATACATAATACTTTTTGAGAAACTTGCCATTGATAGGCATCATTGCAACTCGACCGTCTAGCTCTGTGAGTTGATAGGCTCCATTTGAGAAGACTTTTCTCACGATATATGGCCCTTCCCACTTCGCATCAAACTTTCCTTTGCTCGAGTGAGTCATAGTCATAGGACGTATGACTGTTAAAACAAGCTCTCCTTTCTGAAAGCCTCTGACTTTAACTTTGTGGTTGAAAGTCTTTGAGATGCGGGCTTGGTATAACTCAATTTGTTGCTGAGCCATTAACCGCTTCTCATCGAGCGCTTCTAATTCCTGGAGTCGAAGAAGGTCGTTGTTCTCTGTAGTGAGCTCGTTGGCGATAGCAATCCTCAAAGACGGAATTTGGAGTTCCAAGGGTAGAACTGCTTTACAGCCATACACCAAAGAAAAGGGTGTACAACCTGTAGGGTTTCGGATCGTAGTACGGTATGCCCATAGACATTCCCCAATCTTTTCACTCCAGTTTTGTTTGTTAGTGGATACAAACTTTTTGAGGAGTTTGACGATAGTCTTGTTGAAAGCTTCATCTAAGCCATTAGCAGCAAGATTGTAGGCTGTCGAAGTGACATTGTCAATCCGATGATCGTCACAGAACCTTGTGAACTTTTGGCTGATGAATTGGGGTCCATTATCGTGGATGATTCGTCGAGGTACACCAAATCTATAGATGACATGGTGTTTGACGAAATTGATAACGCTGCTGGTCTTGACTTCAGCCAATGGTATAGCTTTGGCCCATTTGGAGAAGTAGTCAGTTATTGCCAATATGAACCGATGTCCTCTAGAAGAAGGAGGATTGATGGGAACTATGATGTCCATGCCCCAAGCTTCAAAAGGTCAGGAAGCAGCAGTCGGATGAAGGAATTTCGACGGTTGATGAATGAAATCTGCGTGGATTTGACAAGCTCGACACTTCCTTGCATATTCGATGGCATCAGATGCCATAGAGGGCTAATAATAACCCATGCGTCGGATGTGATCCTGTAGTTTAGGACCGGGTTGATGTGCTCCACAGACACCGTCTTGAGCTTCACGCAATACTTGCTTCGCTTCATCACCAGCAAGACAGTGCAAGAGTAGGCCGTCATAAGTTCGTCGGTAAAGGGATTTGGTGGTCTGATTGTAGTAGAATCGTTGAGACTGCCGACGAATACTCGTAGCTTCTTTGAGATCTTCAGGAAGTATGTCATGAACTACGAAATCGATGAAAGGAGTTCTCCAATCTTCACTGATGACATTGACTTCAGTAAGATTACTGAACACAATATTACGATTTTTTTTGATGCAGAACAATTCCCGATTAGAGATAACCACCACCTGTTGTCTTTTGATAGGGATGGCTAAGACAGCTGCAAGATTAGTCAAAGCGTCTGCTTCAATATTACAAGCTCGTCGTACATATTCGATAACGAAGGCTTTGAATGATGTAGCCATGTTGATTGCCGCATCATAGTAAGGCACTAGATCTTGATGGCGAACTTCATAAGTTTCTCTAACATGGTTAACAACCAACTTAGAGTCACCATAAACTTTGAGATATTCGACGTCCAGTTGTTTGGCTAGCTGAAGGCCAATGAGTAGAGCATTGTACTCTGCCACGTTGTTGGAGCAAGGCTCATCTAGGGAGTAAGCTCTTTGTGTAACACCCAGTTTTTCAAATGAGGGTAATTTTGAAATTTTGTGTTTATAATTATTTTAATAATGATATTTAATTCATGATATGATTTTGGTGATTTTAAATTATTTTAAAATTATTTAAATCAATGACTTGTGGTTTTAATATTTTGCTAGTGGAACCCTAGAGACTGTTTGACCTAGAGCCTAACCATGTGATTATGATATTTTAATGTCATTTCTGGCTAAGGATATTTTGTATTTGACCTCTTTGAATTATTTTGATATTTATTTTATTGTTATGATATTGTTTTGGGGTTATTTGAGTCGGGTTCGAATTTCAACTCAATCCGACTTGAAACGGGGACCCGGGGGGATAGTTTGACTCTAGTGGGACCCACACACTAGTTAGGCATGGCCCACATGATATTAATTTTAGTCCACATGATATTAATTTTAGTTAGTGGTTAGACTAATTATTTATGGATAGGTTTAGTTTAATTAGAGACTTAAAACTAGACTAAACTAGCCCCGGCTTAAACCCTTCCCAATATATTAATAAATAGACTAGTGGGGGGTGTTTTAGACATTCAAAATAGGACAAAATAGCCCATATGGCCAGCCACCTCTAGAGGGGATAAGGGGTGAGTCATCATCTCTTCCATTTCATTTTATCCATCAATTTTCTCTCTCATGTTCTTCCCCAAATTTCTAGAGAACAACTCCATTGATTTCATCTCCAAATCCACCATTTCTTCCACCAAATCTTCTTCTCTTCTCCTCTACTCCATAGTTAGAGGGTGCTAGCCAAGTTTGGGAGGAATCGGAGCTCGTTCGTGTCCTTTTGGAATCTCTACGTGTCGGTGTCGTGTCGGAAGGCCTTTTCCTTTGAAACTCTCTCCCGGAAGGTATAATCTCTCCTCTAATCCACCCCAACATGCATATAGGATTATTTTGGACCCATAGGAATGAGCCCCATGGTTGTATCTCCATTTGTGTCCATTTTGTGTCCATTTGGAGGTCATAGGAGTGTCCTTGTGTTGTGGATGTGTTCATGTTACATATATAGATTTATATATATATTGTAATGAGAGTGTATCTATATTTATATATATAATAAATGGTTCATGATGATTATATAATCAAGTTTGTGAGTGTGGTTCCTCATATTATTATTGTTGTGGATAATTAGGATATATATTGTGTATTCTTTTGGCTCAAACTATTTAAATCCGTCATGATTTTTATCCACGTTTTTAATTTCAGCCCTAACTTAGAAATGTCATAACTTCTAGCTCAAAGCTCGGATTAACCTCCCGTTTTTTTTAAAAAGAAGCGTATTGAAGTTAGATTTTCAAAAACATGAATTAATAGGCATAATTCTTTCTGTAACTTTCTAGAGAATTATTTGAGTGTCAGCTGTACGAAAGACAAACGCGTTCTCGGTGTTTTCGCGATTCCGGGAGTTTCCGAAAACGAAAACGCGATCCGTTTGAAGTTTCGGAAAGCTAACACATAGATCTATAACATACTTTAATATTAGAACTTAATTCTTGTTGAGTTGGTACAGTATTGATTATTAGTAGGAGTTACTATTCGGTATATGCATTTTGTGCACCCTTGTGTGTAATATAATATTCTATTTGATTTTAACCCATGTTAATGTATATACATTATGTAACTAAATAGAGAATGCAAGCATGAGTAAATGGTAAAATAAATGATGTATAAGGTGTAAGTATCCTATATAATATAAGCATGTATAAGTATGGCTTGTAATGAATATGTAGGTTCCATAGTATGTAATGTATGGTGCATATAGTAGTGCAAGAGAATAAATGAATGATGAATGAATGCAAGCATGAATGTAATGTAATAATAGATGTAATGTATGTAATATACAAGTTAATGAGATGTAAAGTCTATGTTAAGACAAATCCTATATTACATCATGTACCCCTTACACTATGTTGACACTATCACACTTGACACTTTGTTCACTTACACTTTGACACTCTTTAATATGTATGCACTATGTATGCCCATTTAACCCTCACTTGCCCCTTTGCCATGTTCACATACACACACATAGCCTCTTAAATAAGTATTTATGAATATAGTTAACTTAGTTATGTATGTATATTATATATATGTTAGCATATTGTATTGTAATATATAAGTTTATATAGCCATTGAAATACCATGATTATAGACCTAATGTTGAATACCAATATATGCATGTGTATATATGTGTAGACATGTATACCTTAAAGTAATAGATTACCTAGTGTATATCTAATGTGAATTCTTGCCTATTTGAGTATTGAATAATTGCATGCTATATAGAGTTGGGTGTATGTTGGCTTGTATAGCCTTGTATTGATGTGTGCTTGCTAGGATAGTCTTGGTTAGGCCTAGTAAGACTTGTTGGGTTAGGACATGACCTAGTTTGACCTAGAGTCGTTTGACTTAGAAGAACCTAGTATAAGATAGATTGCTTGTAGAGATTTATTTATTACAACTTTAACACCTTGTAACCTGTGTTGCTTTAAATAGGACTCTGTGGCTTCAGTGGGACCCCCCCTTTACTTATCAGCTGTTCAGGTTATCGAGGCGAGTACATTCTCTGACCGTTTCATACTTGTCTGGATTTACATTCTTGCTCTAGATTACTGTACTTGATGCTGACACGATGGTTATCACGGATTGGTACTATATGGATCTCCTTTTGGGATGTTATCCCCTTGTATTCACTAAATACATATTGTGATGTGCGTTTCACTTCCATATTGTATTTATTGAATACATATATCCTTGTATACTCCTTGTGCATATTGTACTCTCAGTATCACATGAGTCCCAGGGATAGACCATTGTACACTATTGTATAACATTGTACAACTATTGTATAACATTGTACATCTATTGTATAATATTGTACATCCATTGTATAACATTGTACACTATTGTGCAAGATAACGTAACTGGAGTGGATCCTTGTGTATTGATTGGGGAGGGGGAGTAGAATTGGTTATGTACTCAAATCCTATTGTACAATATTGTATAACTATTGTATATGTCTATTGTACACCCACGTACAATGGAGTTACCATTGCATTTTCCTAGCCCGTTTACATAACCAGATTGTACTCTAAATCACATGTTCCTTACAGTTCTTACTTATCATATTTAGATATTTCCTGTTATTAAATCTCTACTGTTTTCTATATATTTTTCTTTCAGCGTTTCATGTACTTTACTCTATTGCATGCTTTATATTTCCTAACTCGATATGAACTGCGTGAGATGTTTTGTGCTCGCTCCAGTCCTGACTGGACCTGTTGATAAATTTTACAGATAGCCTGGAGGTGCCTGCTAGCCTAGAGGAGACACAGTAGGGTTGGTTTAGGTAGTTTTCATTTTGTCTGGAGTTGTATTTACTTTGGGGATTACTGTATCTTTTATTTGAGTTTTGAGATGTACTTCTGGGTTCATGTATCTTAGACACTTAGACTTCTATCTCCTGTATTTATTTTGGATTTCATGTTTTATCTATCTTTATCATGCTCTACCTTAGATGTGATTGAGTTTGAATCTGCTATGTCACCCCCATTCGGGGAGTATAAACTGTTTAGTCTTATACTGTTAGATGCATTGAGACCTAGGACAGCGTTCTACCGCCGACACTGCGGCGTAGGCTGGGCGTTGTTACGTTCTTGTGCCCTAACTCTAGGGTGCGGGTCGTGACACGTTTTTAGTGGTGGCCCATGCAGGTCGAGACTAAAGTGTAGTGGTATTCGAACTAGAGTACCACTACAGCCTGCAGTAGGAATAGGATATATTTTGAAGATACTCAATCACAGCTAGGACCCCTTGAGAGATTCCTGGGACGACCCTTGAGAATCTATTTAAACTTCGATTTGAAACTCTCATTTCCTTGATTTGATTTATCTTTAATTTCTGTTGCCGAATTTGATTTTGATAGACTATTGTTGAATTCGAGTTTGTATTTAATTGATTTTGATGGATGATTGTCGAATTTTGAATCTTGATGCTAGTTGTTGCATCCGAGTTTGTATTTATAGGATTTGATGGATTTTGTTTATTTTTGAATCTTGATGTTCGTTTATAAATTTGATTTTTGGGTATTCGTTGTTGATTTAATTTTGGCAAGATGAAATTATATGGGCTAGGTCATCTAAGTTACGGAAATCTAATCTTCTACGGTCACATTAGTCAGCATGGTGAGGACATATAGTTGACTTGGATATATTTCTCGGGTGTGGGAATTTAAGGTTTTCGCAGCCAAGCTAGCGGCATCGCGAAAATATTAAATACCATGATTCTAGACGTATGTGCCAAAGTTGAGAACTCTGTGATAATCGTAGCCTTGCTTACTAGTATGACGAGGATTTAGAGTATCATGATTTTGGATAGACGCATATGATTATCAGATTGTACCTTAAATGTTTTCGAAACATGTTTTCTCTACCTTGTTTCAGTCCTTCAAAATTTTTTTTTTTATTAATTGTTTTGTTGTTTGCTTCTTATTATTTTGCTTAGGAGTAACTTAAGCTATTTTCATAAACCTTGTGTAACTTCTTCTATGAATTTCTTCTTAATGCAATGAATTAATGATTTTGCTAGACTTTACCTTGGAATTGATATTTCAACTCTGGATTTTAAAATAGTTCTTCTTTAAACAGATAAGCAAAACAGATTTTGTCGTTATTTCTTCCTGCTATTATTCTTGTATTAGGTAATAATAATAATTAAACTGTCTTGATTTCACTAATCACCTGCTTTGCAATCTTGGTAGAAATCTAAATGCTGCTCTTGATATAGAATTTGGTTTTATTTTGGGATATAAGGATATAGATATAGTGGACACAAACACTTTGCCTGATACATATGCATGCTACACTTTGTTTTCCACCTATCTGAATGAATATTAATATGTTATTGATGTTAATTTCCAAACCCCAATATTCTGGTTTTCTGCTTTCTAGTTTAAATTCGTAATTCAATGCAGATTTCATGTTATTAGTTATTTTTACATCGCTGCACATGTATGCTATACGTAGGGTTTCAATTAAAAAAAATTTGGTTGAGTTTTGTGTTGAATTTGTCAAATCTAAGACTGTGTACATATTAACCCTTGATGCTGAATTCCAAATGTTAGTTCGAATTATTGTTTTATTTTCTTAAATATATGAGCTAAATACCTTGTGAGAAGTAGGGATATAAATTTAGGTTTCATATTCTTACATGTTAGTTTGTGATAAACATTGAGTTGGTTTTTATGTTCAAATTTCTCCAAAATCCTGAAAACTGAATACATGTTAACATTTTTACATTGATTTTCATGTTTAGTTCAATTTCAGATTTAACATGTAATATTGAACTGTATGCGTAGCTAAAGGTATGGATAGTATGTTAGGGTTTCATCTCCATCATGTTTAGGATGTGTTGAGAGCATTGAGTTGGTTGTGATGTTTCAAATTCCTAAAAAAATCTGAAACTGCATTATGTTAATATTACCCTGGTTTAAATGTTAGCTTATTTTCAGATTTTGTATGTAAATGCTGAACTAAACTGGATTTAACCTTTCAATACTAAGCTATAACCCTGTACAAAGACACACACACCCTAACTTAGTATACACTGCCATGTAAACATATCCCTTCCTCTCTATGTTATGTTCATATATCTATATAGATATATATAGAGTTTATGCATACATGTTATAATGTATATAGATATATAACTAAATCTCTAACTCTTTATATATATATATATGTGGTTAGCCATGCATGTTATGATTAAATAGGTTGTATATTGTAGATTGTTAACCCATATGCCATGAGTAGTGTAACAGGGTAGCTATTGTTTTGAAATTCAAATCCTCCTATACACTTTCATGTATATTCACATACACACGAACCACATAACATTACATAATGCTAGCTTTTCTCTCTCTGACGCTCTCTATATTATATATCGTGATTGGATTTCAATGTAATCGACTTTCATTAATTAAACTTTGATTTTGATTTTCTTGAATAGTACCCCTTATTAGATAAATGGTAGTTAACTCTATTTTATTTTGATAAGTACCAGCTTTCATATAGGATGGTAGACTGCCTTACAGTTTTGATGGATTGTTGTTTCTGTAACTTTTCTAGTTTAACACCCTAGATTGCTTGTGTGTTTTGATACCCTATGACCGTTTTGGTTAGCATGACTAGTATACCTAGATGAGACTTCACTACCACCGTATGCCATGACCCAGTATGTTGTCTTTTTAATCGTATGTTTTGTTTAAGTTCTGAGACTTTGATTGTGGGGGGTTTGACCTAGAAGGAGTATGGACAATTTAATTTCGAGGACGAAATTTTTCTAAGGTGGGTAGACTTGTAACACCCAGTTTTCCAAATGAGGGTAATTTTGAAATTTCGTGTTTATAATTATTTTAATAATGATATTTAATTCATGATATGATTTTTGGTGATTTTAAATCATTTTAAAATTATTTAAATCAATGACTTGTGGTTTTAATATTTTGCTAGTGGAACCCTAGAGACTGTTTGACCTAGAGCCTAACCATGTGATTATGATATTTTAATGTCATTTCTGGCTAAGGATATTTTGCATTTGACCTCTTTGAATTATTTTGATATTTATTTTATTGTTATGATATTGTTTTGGGGTTATTTGAGTCGAGTTCGAATTTTAACTCAATCCGACTTGAAACGGGGACCCGGGGGGATAGTTTGACTCTAGTGGGACCCACACACTAGTTAGGCATGGCCCACATGATATTAATTTTAGTCCACATGATATTAATTTTAGTTAGTGGTTAGACTAATTATTTATGGATAGGTTTAGTTTAATTAGAGACTTAAAACTAGACTAAACTAGCCCCGGCTTAAACCCTTCCCAATATATTAATAAATAGACTAGTGGGGGGTGTTTTAGACATTCAAAATAGGACAAAATAGCCCATATGGCCAGCCACCTCTAGAGGGGATAAGGGGTGAGTCATCATCTCTTCCATTTCATTTTATCCATCAATTTTCTCTCTCATGTTCTTCCCCAAATTTCTAGAGAACAACTCCATTGATTTCATCTCCAAATCCACCATTTCTTCCACCAAATCTTCTTCTCTTCTCCTCTACTCCATAGTTAGAGGGTGCTAGCCAAGTTTGGGAGGAATCGGAGCTCGTTCGTGTCCTTTTGGAATCTCTACGTGTCGGTGTCGTGTCGGAAGGCCTTTTCCTTTGAAACTCTCTCCCGGAAGGTATAATCTCTCCTCTAATCCACCCCAACATGCATATAGGATTATTTTGGACCCATAGGAATGACCCCCATGGTTGTATCTCCATTTGTGTCCATTTTGTGTCCATTTGGAGGTCATAGGAGTGTCCTTGTGTTGTGGATGTGTTCATGTTACATATATAGATTTATATATATATTGTAATGAGAGTGTATCTATATTTATATATATAATAAATGGTTCATGATGATTATATAATCAAGTTTGTGAGTGTGGTTCCTCATATTATTATTGTTGTGGATAATTAGGATATATATTGTGTATTCTTTTGGCTCAAACTATTTAAATCCGTCATGATTTTTATCCACGTTTTTAATTTCAGCCCTAACTTAGAAATGTCATAACTTCTAGCTCAAAGCTCGGATTAACCTCCCGTTTTTTTTAAAAAGAAGCGTATTAAAGTTAGCTTTTCAAAAACATGCATTAATAGGCCTAATTCTTTCTGTAACTTTCTAGAGAATTATTTGAGTGTCAGCTGTACGAAAGACAAATGCGTTCTCGGTGTTTTCGCGATTCCGGGAGTTTCCGAAAACGAAAACGCGATCCGTTTGAAGTTTCGGAAAGCTAACACATAGATCTATAATATACTTTAATATTAGAACTTAATTCTTGTTGAGTTGGTACAGTATTGATTATTAGTAGGAGTTACTATTCGGTATATGCATTTTGTGCACCCTTGTGTGTAATATAATATTCTATTTTATTTTAACCCATGTTAATGTATATACATTATGTAACTAAATAGAGAATGCAAGCATGAGTAAATGGTAAAATAAATGATGTATAAGGTATAAGTATCCTATATAATGTAAGCATGTATAAGTATGGCTTGTAATGAATATGTAGGTTCCATAGTATGTAATGTATGGTGCATATAGTAGTGTAAGAGAATAAATGGATGATGAATGAATGCAAGCATGAATGTAATGTAATAATAGATGTAATGTATGTAATATACAAGTTAATGAGATGTAAAGTCTATGTTAAGACAAATCCTATATTACATCATGTACCCCTTACACTATGTTGACACTATCACACTTGACACTTTGTTCACTTACACTTTGACACTCTTTAATATGTATGCACTATGTATGCCCATTTAACCCTCACTTGCCCCTTTGCCATGTTCACATACACACACATAGCCTCTTAAATAAGTATTTATGAATATAGTTAACTTAGTTATGTATGTATATTATATATATGTTAGCATATTGTATTGTAATATATAAGTTTATATAGCCATTGAAATGCCATGATTATAGACCTAATGTTGAATACCAATATATGCATGTGTATATATGTGTAGACATGTATACCTTAAAGTAATAGATTACCTAGTGTATATCTAATGTGAATTCTTGCCTATTTGAGTATTGAATAATTGCATGCTATATAGAGTTGGGTGTATGTTGGCTTGTATAGCCTTGTATTGATGTGTGCTTGCTAGGATAGTCTTGGTTAGGCCTAGTAAGACTTGTTGGGTTAGGACATGACCTAGTTTGACCTAGAGTCGTTTGACTTAGAAGAACCTAGTATAAGATAGATTGCTTGTAGAGATTTATTTATTACAACTTGAACACCTTGTAACCTGTGTTGCTTTAAATAGGACTCTGTGGCTTCAGTGGGACCCCCCCTTTACTTATCAGCTGTTCAGGTTATCGAGGCGAGTACATTCTCTGACCGTTTCATACTTGTCTGGATTTACATTCTTGCTCTAGATTACTGTACTTGATGCTGACACGATTGTTATCACGGATTGGTACTATATGGATCTCCTTTTGGGATGTTATCCCCTTGTATTCACTAAATACATATTGTGATGCGTGTTTCACTTCCATATTGTATTTATTGAATACCTATATCCTTGTATACTCCTTGTGCATATTGTACTCTCAGTATCACATGAGTCCCAGGGATAGACCATTGTACACTATTGTATAACATTGTACAACTATTGTATAACATTGTACATCTATTGTATAATATTGTACATCCATTGTATAACATTGTACACTATTGTGCAAGATAACGTAACTGGAGTGGATCCTTGTGTATTGATTGGGGAGGGGGAGTAGAATTGGTTATGTACTCAAATCCTATTGTACAACATTGTATAACTATTATATATGTCTATTGTACACCCACGTACAATGGAGTTACCATTGCATTTTCCTAGCCCGTTTATATAACCAGATTGTACTCTAAATCACATGTTCCTTACAGTTCTTACTTATCATATTTAGATATTTCCTGTTATTAAATCTCTACTATTTTCTATACATTTTTCTTTCAGCGTTTCATGTACTTTACTCTATTGCATGCTTTATATTTCCTAACTCGATATGAACTGCGTGAGATGTTTTGTGCTCGCTCCAGTCCTGACTGGACCTGTTGATAAATTTTACAGATAGCCTGGAGGTGCCTGCTAGCCTAGAGGAGACACAGTAGGGTTGGTTTAGGTAGTTTTCATTTTGTCTGGAGTTGTATTTACTTTGGGGATTACTGTATCTTTTATTTGAGTTTTGAGATGTACTTCTGGGTTCATGTATCTTAGACACTTAGACTTCTATCTCCTGTATTTATTTTGGATTTCATGTTTTATCTATCTTTATCATGCTCTACCTTAGATGTGATTGAGTTTGTATCTGCTATGTCACCCCCATTCGGGGAGTATAAACTGTTTAGTCTTATACTGTTAGATGCATTGAGACCTAGGACAGCGTTCTACCGCCGACACTGCGGCGTAGGCTGGGCGTTGTTACGTTCTTGTGCCCTAACTCTAGGGTGCGGGTCGTGACACGTTTTTAGTGGTGGCCCATGCAGGTCGAGACTAAAGTGTAGTGGTATTCGAACTAGAGTACCACTACAGCCTGCAGTAGGAATATGATATATTTTGAAGATACTCAATCACAGCTAGGACCCCTTGAGAGATTCCTGGGACGACCCTTGAGAATCTATTTAAACTTTGATTTGAAACTCTCATTTCCTTGATTTGATTTATCTTTAATTTCTGTTGCCGAATTTGATTTTGATAGACTATTGTTGAATTCGAGTTTGTATTTAATTGATTTTGATGGATGATTGTCGAATTTTGAATCTTGATGCTAGCTGTTGCATCCGAGTTTGTATTTATAGGATTTGATGGATTTTGTTTATTTTTGAATCTTGATGTTCGTTTATAAATTTGAATGGTCCATAGCACGGACATACATTAAGAATGGTATGCCAGAGATTGGTGGCACCAAGACAAGTGGATTCATGAGATACCGCTTTATGTCATCAAATGTTCGTTGACATTCTTCTGTCCAAACGAAAGATACACCCTTCGTCATTAGTTGCGTAAATGGTCTGTAGCGTCCAGACAGATTCGAAATGAATCTCCTGATGTACGTAAGTCGACCTTGGAATCCTCGTAGCTCTTTTAGGTTGCGTGGAGGAAGCATCTCTTGAATGGCTTTGATCTTCTCGGAATCTACGTGTATACCCTTAGAGGTAATGACGAAGCCGAGAAATTTGCCACTAGAGACACCCAAGAATGACTTGGTGGGATTCATTTTGAGTTGGTGTTGGCGCATGAGGTTGAAGATAGTTCTCAAGTCTTGGATGTGATCTTCCTTCAGATGACTTTTGACAGCAATATCGTCGACGTAGAATTCGACAGTCTTCTGCAGATGATCTCGAAAGATGGTACTCATGGCTCGTTGGTATGTTACACCAGCGTTCTTGAGACCAAATGGCATTACATATAGCAGTAGACTCCGCGAGGAGTGCGGAAAGAAGTATGTTTTTCATCTTCATGATTTATCCGAATCTGATTGTATCCGAAGAATCCGTCCATGAATGATATTCGATCGAACCCACAGGTGTTGTCGATCATAACGTCCGTGATAGGAAGAGGAAATTCATCTTTTGGACATGCTTCATTAAGATCCAGAAAGTCGATGCAGACTCGAACTTTGCCGATTTTTTTTAGAACTGAGACGACATTGGCTACCCAATCTGGATGTTGCTCTTCTCGAATAAAGCCACAAGCGATGAGCTTCTTGACTTCGTTGTCGATTGCATCCATCATTTCTGGCTTGAAGCGCCGCTATTGCTGTTTGACCGGTTTTGCATTCGGCAAGATGTTTAATTTATGAGTAGCAACTTTGGGATCTAGTCCTGGCATGTCTTTATAGCTCCAGGAAAAGACATCATTGTATTCTTGAATAAGAAGAATTAATTCTTGCTTATCTGCCTCTGGAAGGTTCTTGCTGATAAATATTGGATGAGGTGATCCGCTCTTTCCTACATCAATTTGAACCAATTGTTCTTCAGTAGGAGGCTCTCTTTGTTCGAATAGGAGTTCCCATTGGGTATCCATTCGTTGAGCCCAAGGATCTTTTTCAGGACTTTCTTCAACATCCTCGTATAGCCTTCTGGAAGTTCGACGGAGACCATGTTAGAAGATACAGTCAATCGATGAACTTGACTGATGCTGGTGTCAGAATCCCATGATCTGGAATCAGAAGAGTTAGAGCGCTCTTCACTATCAGATTCGAAGCCTGCTGGGGATAATACTGGTGGTGAAGAATATCCGAGACCTCTTTTGGTCCTGCTGTAGTACATCTCTGACTTCCCTTTCGGCACAGCCGTACGGATAGGAGTTCTTCTACCCTTACCGTAGTTGAGGCCACTCTTGAAGTCATAACCCATCTTTTGGATGATGTCTTTTGATTGTTGACTATAACGACGGAGTTGAAGATGTCCCGTATTGTTTTTTTGCTATCATCCGTATAGCTGAATTGTTGTTCCGGTCCTTTTCTAAAAAGTATTGGACTCTCGCCTTTCTTTCGAGAGGAAACAATACGATATAAATCTTTTGGATGTTTGAGTGAGACTTCTGTTTGAATAGATTGTACAACTCCCATCGTAAATGACTGATAGCTATCTAACATATCCAAATAGCATTTAGCATGATAAATGACAACAGTATACTGGAAAGTAGATGCTTTTTCATTGATTTGTACATATGCATTTACAGCAGGACCTTTAGCCTTAGCAGGCTTGGTCAGATTGATTACAAGAGGGGGAGAAGAAGAACGTGGAGGAAGATTGGCCTTGTTACGATGGAGGTCGATAACAAGCAGCTCAGAGGAGGTGAGCTCCCTTTTATCCTTGTTATGAGATAAATCAATAACAATTGGCTCAGAAGAGGTGAGCTGCTTTTTTCCTTGTTACGACGTAAGTCAATAACAAGTGGCTCAGAAGAGGTGAGCTCCCTTTGATCTTGACCATCATTAGTTGGTTGCTTCTGGACTGGCAAGTGAATAGCCAGTGGTTTGGAGAATTGAGGACGAAAAACACGCCCTTTGACAGGAATGATGAGGGTGTCATTAGGCACTGCTTCTTGTTCTTCTTCAGTGTCCAGAGACAGCACTACCTTCATGAACTCATCCTTGTACATACGAGCATCGTTGCAGTATACTTCGACGCCTTTGAAAGGATAGAAATCAACAACCTCCTTTTGAACCTCTCCATTGTCATCAATATATTTGAAACATTGATGGAGAGTCGAAGGAACAATGTTATGTTCATGCAGAATTGGTCTCCCCAATAGAGCATTGTAAGAACAACCATGATTGTCAATGATATAGAAGGTCACCTTTGTGCGAAGATTGCCTATTTGGAGTTTTAGGCAAATCTTGCCCCGAGGCTCACTTCTTCCTTGATTGAACCCGAGGATGGTGGTGATCATACTGGAAAGACTATGCACTGGGATCTTCAATGCATCTAACAATGTCTTCGGCATGATGCTGAGAGCAGACCTTGGATCTATAAGAATACGATCGACTTTCATCGAGTCAACATATCATGTATAGTATAGAGGACGGTCGTGCCTATTATCTTCCATTAACATGTCATCCTGTGTGAAAGTTATGTTTGGAATTAACTCCAACACATTATGACAATGGAGGCAAGAGACTGGTTCTGCTTTCGACTTCTTTAACAGGGCTAGACAGGTTTCTGCATGCATGAGAGCTTCGCTCAGAGTTTTCCGAGTCTCTTTGGAGAGGCGCAAGAGCTCGAAGATGGACAGCCGGACCGGTGTATTGGCTAGTTGAGCAAGGATATCAAAGTTGTAAGGCTTTTCAAGTCCGGAAGGAGATGTCTTCTTCAAAGGTTTGTCAAAGCGGACTTGTTGTTTGCCTTTGTCAGCTACCGTCGGCTTGGGAGGAGTAGACTCTACAACCGGTGAGGATGCAGTAGGAATATCCTCAGTAGAAGCAAGCTGCACTGGAGCAGGCTCAGAAAAAGAGGAAGGATTCTCATGAGCTTCGGGGTAATCCTTTAGATAGGCTTTCCCTGATCTGGTGCCCAGCAGGATTTCCTCGTCAACTATGGGGTCAAAAGACACCATATTGCAAGTCTTTGTCTTGCCCTTGGAGCGGTCTTTCTTCTTGGAGGAAGAGGAAAGTTCGAATTCTGAAGTAAGATCCGGATGAATCCATATAATCTCGCCATTGTCAAGAGACAAAGGGACGAGACCTTCACTTCGTGGAGGAGGGAGATTCTCGATCTCTAGAGTAGCTTTAGGGATAGGGATGATACCATGTTGTACCATTTGTGGAGGGAAGTCACCAAATTGAACTGAGACCATGTTTGCGGTAACAGTCTTCTCGTCTTGTTGCAGAGTGACAACACCAGTGTTGACCAGCTCTTGAATTTTACCTTTTAGCACATAAAATGCTCGAGTGGGATGCCCAATGAACCTGTGATAAACACAGTACTTAGGATGATCAGTCTTACCGACCTCATCAGGCTTCTTCGGATCTGGGAGTTGGAACTTATTGCTTTTGATCAAGCAATCAAAGATGCTCACAGTGTCATTCTCGTCAAAAGAGTATTCTACTTTCGGACGAGGTTCCCTTGCTGGAGATGCTGAAGGAGTAGACGTGGACATAGGGGGAGCTACGTTGACCGCCAGAGATTCTTTATTTTTCAAATTGATATTCAAAATTTCTTTTCCCTTGCGGTTGTTCTGGCGATTACCACCACCCGATGTTTGGTGTTCATCCCGGTCGGGGTTAGACATTTGTACCCCTAGCTGCTTGAATTTGTCGGCGCTAACTTCAGCTGCTTTAGCGTTGACAATGATGGATGGCAAGTCTTGGAACTGAGTTGACCCCGTCCACATACCGATGATAGGCAAAAGATTTGCCTTGCAGGTGTCTATAGTGACAGCGGCCGGAGTTCCAGAAGACATTTTTAAAGCTTCTCGGCGGAACCTTTCAATGAAACTCTCAAAAGTTTTATTGTGACTTTGTTTGATTTTATTGAGGGCTGACATGGTCATGTCATTGATCCCCTCATAGAATCGTTCCAAGAAGATTTGTTTTAGACCAGAGAAGGAGTTGATACAACCATCGGGCAAGCTTCTGTACCAATCGTATGCTACGCCAGCTAAACAACCGACGAATACTCAGGTAAGAAGAGCGTCATTTGGCTGAAGTTGGACAGTCATTACCTCAAAGTGGTTAATGAACTGACTGGGAGAAGTGCTGCCATGAAACAGCGAGATTGTTGGGATTTCGTACTTTGGAGGGAATGGGACTTCCTTCCATTCAACTGGATAAGGTTGCTTGATCCCCAACCTCTGCAAGTTGTTCTTCTATTTGAAGGCCTCGAACTGAGTACGCAGGAGCTTGACAGCTTCATTGGCATCTTTCACTGATGTAGAAGGAGCAGGCGGAATCACAGTGTTCGGGGGAGGAACAGCGTGGTAAGCACTACCCCCAACACCTGATTGACTGGGTATAGGTTGAATCTGTACAGGAGGTACCTGAGGAGATGCTACCCCCAGTCCTGTATTAACAGGCACCGATGATGCTATGATTTCAGGATTTGAAGGAGGTACGGTCGGTGGAACTGTATGCTGAGCCACAATAATAGAATGCATACTTGCGACCATCTCGGCCATGGTCTTCAGTTTATCTTCTAGCGCAGCTATTCTTCGTTCTTGACTAGCTGAACTGGAAGCATCTGGGTCTTCAGTGACAACATAAGCTGTCACTTCTTTAGGTACAGTGGAGGACACTGTCTGTTCCGAACTTTCGCTATATGCATCGTAGTCGGAGAAAGAATCATCTCCTGAGTGAGAAAGAGGAAGATGATCGGAAGGATCTTGAAGATTCCTTTGACCGATTGTGTCTCGTCTTCGGGATCGGGTATGTTGGAATACTCCATCAGAAGATTCTTGGAGTAGATCCAAATACCGCTGGCTTGGCTTACGAGGTTTGCCGTTCTTGGAGCACTTCCTACCCCCAGTGTCTCTGGAAGTCATGTTGACAGAAGCGTACAAAACTTCGTCGTCATCTTCTGACATAGGTTCAGAGTTTGTAAAGTTCAGACGATCGAAGATAGATCGTCTTGTGGTCTGACAACAACACTTGATAACAACTTTATGAGTACAATGGTGTTCTCGGAGATCAGGAACAACAACGGAACGAGAAGAAGTTCGAGGGATGTATTCTTTGACAATATTCGGAACATGGTTCCGGTTCTTTAAATGTTTTGTCCCTTGAGTGTACAGGGAAGTACTCATTTTATTGGCATAGGTGTCCAGATTTTTGATCCTTGAAGTTTGCTTCTGATGCTGGTTGGTCTTCGGTATTGGCTGTTTGCGTTTTACCGAAGTTGGTCGATTGAGATAAGTTTTTAGATCAGCAAACTCACCCCAGGGGTTTCTATCCGAGACACTAGCAATTTTCTCTATCTTGAACGGGATATCTTGAGAGTTGGAAGATCTTGGAATTCTGCTACAGGAGTAGGCAGAATACCTCTCTGATTAGTATACTTCCCTTTGGCAATGAGGGAAGAAGAACCCTTATTAGAGAGAGTTCTTGTACTGACTGGTGCCGAGGCACGTTCAAATTGATCTTCTACGGTAAAAACTGAGGAAGACTGAGAAAAGACCAAAGGGCCTTTTTCTTTGTTTTATGAAGAAGGGTTAGCTAAAGAGTGTTTCCCTTTGTTGTCTTCCAAGTCATGGGACAAGAAAGTTTGAGAAATGACCAACGGGTCTTTCCCTTTATTCTGGGGAGGAGGAGGAATAGCCAAAGGAAGACCCCCAGCGGATTGTGCAGGAGCAACAGGGTGCTTGAGAAGAGGAGCAGAGCTTTTCCCCTTCTGTGAGAAGAGGAGAGATTAGCCAAAGGGTTGTCTCTCTTAGACTGCGTTGGCGCAGTTTGCACATGGGTTGGAGTAGCTGTTGGCGCACTGGCAGGTTGTGCATGAGTAACTCTGGCAGAAGGTCTTCCGGCTACAGTCTCAGCAACTTGCGCAACAGAAGTCTTGTTGCCAGAGTGTTTATGTTGCACTCTGGTTGCTGGAGTGGTGGATGGCGATGGCAGAGTTGCAGCCAACTGTGCCAGAGGAATAGGAGTCTTGCACTTTGACAGAGCAGCATATGAAGTAGGTTGTGCACTAGAAAGGGAAGCAGCATACTGCACATGGATAGTAGCAACAGACTGCGCAACAAAGACAGCAGCCTTGGGAACGGAGGTAGTAGAATGTGCAGCAGGCTGAGCAGCAGAGGCAGTGGACTGCGCAGCAGTCTTGGGGACCCACATTGGGTGAACTTTGCTTGTGGCAGAAGTTATTGTAGTACGAGGGGTGGTCCTGGAGTTGATCATCGCCTCGTAGGCCGTCTGGTTGACCTTTACAACCAGCTTCTTCTACGTCTTTCCGATAGACGCAACGTCACATTGAGTTGTCACTTCCTCGTCGGAGGAGAAAGTCGTCCCCAGCAGAGTCACCATTTTGTTTGCAAAAACAAAAGTTGATCTTTATTTCAACAAACTTTGTAAGAAGATTAGAAGAATTCTGGAAAGTACAACTATAGGAATCTGATCTGAAAACAATCGCTTTATCCCTTGGACGATGTGAACTTTGAAAATGGTAGCCTCTGAAGATTGCAGCAGCACTTTGGCAAGAACTCCTGGTCTCTGGTGATGATTTTTGATCTCTGTGTGTATGCCAATGAAGGCTTGAAACTCTATTTATAGAGTTTTAGAAATAACTAACTTTTAGTTATTCTGGCTTGCGCAGGTTGGATTGCGCACACTTTGGATTGCGCAGGCAATAAACTGCACAGGCAGTTACTCGATCGTGGACCATCTGTATGTGAAGCGTGGCATTGTTTAATTGAAATGCGCTTGATCGTGTACAGACGGTTGCCACATGGTGAGTAATTGATGGCATGAAGGCCACGTGTACATTGTCAGTTGTCTTGATGGAGTGCGCTACCTGAATTACGCTGGCTTCGGATTGCGCTGGGATGGACCGTGCTGGGATGGACTGCACTGCCGAGAGTCAGGCAGATTGTGCTGCATGTACAGTTGTCCTCGAGCGCTGTGCTGCACGATAAACGAACATTTTTCTCGTTCTCCGTGCTGTCAGTTGTCAAAAGATCTGATTCTCTGTCAGGTAATGATTGTTTGCAAAAATAAAAGTTGATCTTTATTTCAATAAACTTTGTAAAGAAGATTACAAGAATTCTGGAAAAGTACAACTATAGGAATCCGATCTGAATGACGATCGCTTTATCCCTTGGACGATGTGAACTTCGAAGACGGTAGCCTCTGAAGATTGCAGCAGCACTTTGGCAAGAACTCCTGATCTCTGGTGATGATTCTGATCTCTGTATGCGTATGTGATCCCCTCTAGGAAGGACTTGAAACTCCATTTATAGAGTTCTGGAAATAACTACTTTTTAGTTATTCTGGACTGCGCAAGATGGATTGCGCTGTATTGGACTGCGCAAACATTAGACTGCGCTGGCAGTTATTTGATCGTAGACCAACTGTATTGGACACACGACATTATTTGATTGAAATGTGCATGATCGTGTACAGACGTTTACCACGTAATGAGTCATTGATGGCATGAAGGCCACGTGTACTTTGTCAGTTGTATTGATGGAGTGCGCCAACTGAATTGCGCTGGCTTCAGATTGCGCTGGGATGGACCGTGCTGGGATGGACTGCGCTGCAGAGGGTCTGGCCAATTGCGCTGCATGTACAGCTGTCCTCGAGCGCTGTGCTGTACGATAAACGAATAGTTTCCTCGTTCTCCGTGCTGTCAGTTGTCAGAAGATCTGATTCTCTGTCAGGTAATGATGACGAGGCCACATCAGCTTGCGCACTTGGATGAGTGCGCAGTTCAGCCTGTGCAATCGAATTGTTGTGCAATCTGTCTTCTGCGCAGTTCACTTGAAGTATGCATAATTTGATTTTTATGACTTCTTTGATGGGTGCAACTTGATTTTTAGGACCTACAGGCAGAGGCTCACAGTTCGCAGTATTCCATTCATCCTGATGGTACGAAGATGTACCGAGATATCTGGCAGCACTTCTGGTAGAATGGCATGAAGAGGAAGATTGCCCGGTTTGTCTCTCGTTGTTTAGTCTGCCAATAAGGCTGAACATCAGAGGCCCGCTGGACTTCTTCAGCCCTTACTGTAAAACCCCTCAAATTAAATTTATGTTTTTTTATTATTTTATTTTATTTTTATTAAATTGTTATTTTAACTAGTAATTAATTAATGTTGATGATATATAGTAACATATATATATAAATATATATGTATATATATATGTGGCTATATTCAACTGTGGATGTGTCGTAATGTGTAAACCTAATTAAAACTCTAGATAACTTAACCTTTAACCCAAGTTTAGTCCTAACCCTAATCTATTTTTAGTCTCTATTTAATTAAGAAATAAATTCACATGTTTATATAAATATAATGCTTGATTTACTTAACCAACCCTTAACCCATTCCCTACCTATTGATTTTCGGTTACCACAAAGTGTGGATCTCATGTAACCGAATGATAACCTCTCCTTCCCTTCCATTTTTTCGGCCACACCACAACTTTTTCCCCCTCCATTTTTCCGGCTACCCGAGAACTCCCCTTCCCTCCTATCCCGGCCGGCGTGCATTCAGCGAGGAGATCACCTCGTCCTCGGCGTTCAGGCCATCTCCGGCAGCGCCATCGCCTCCGTAGCATAGCCCCGACTCCCTGCAGTCGGCAGGTACGATCTCGAGCCTCCACGTGGCTTTGTCACGAGGATATCCCCCTACAAAACCTAAAGCATTAATTTCTATATTCTCTTTTCCTGCAAATAGTCATTGATTAATAATTTGTGTAAGGAAGAAATAATGATTTTAATTAGTATTATTAATGTTTAATGATTGTTAATTTAGCGTAGAATCAGAAATAAATTGTAGAGAAATTGTTGTGAATTATTATGATTTTATCCATATTAATTCGTGAATGTGAAGTAATTATTTGGTGTGATTATGGCTGTGTAATTAATTAATTAAGGATAAATTGATAGTAATTTGTAGCTAAATTATTAGCCTATTGATTAGAGACATTAGTATAGATTCTATATTAATTGTATCAGATTTTTATACAAATTATTCGTATTTATTAAGTATTTTAACTGATGTCAATAATGCAGTTTTTGTGTAAAGTTCCACAGAATTATATATGCTGTTTTTGATTTTTAGAATTTAATCCATTAGGAATCACTCGTTATGATCTATACATAAATTGTAGGTAATTATGTAATCTAATTACTGTTAAATTTTCAAGATTTAATAAATAGTTTAGATATTTTATTTATATTTTAAACTGTGAATTACTGATTCTAAATGACTGTTTATTTACACTGTTTTGGATTTTTATTAATTAATTCATTAAGAATTAATTAATGAGTTTTATACAAAACTAGGAGATAATAATTATAACTATTTACTGTAAAATTTTCAAAATAGAATAATTATGTTTGGTATTTATTTGGCATTAAACCAGAGTTAAATATATTTGATTATGTAATTAGTTCAATACTAGTTTTAATTTATAATAAATATAAATTATTATTGGTAATGCTCATAAATGTATAGTCACTGTTGGAAATGTTATTTTCTGTGATTTATGATTTTTCTCAATTTATTAGTGAATTTTTAACATTTAATTCTAATTGCAATAGCTAAAATAGTAATTTCTATATATTAGTAGTTAAATGTTTTATTTACTTATAAATTAGGTAAATAATATTAAAAATATTATTTACAGTAGAATTTCATGGAAAATGTTTTTTTTACCAAATTTAGACTTGTCATTATTTATTAACTAGTATTTATCATTAATGGGAATTTGTGAATGCATGTGTTTCTTAATTGTTTAACTAATTAGTTATAAGTAATTTATTAATTATTAAATTATTAATTGTATTAATAATTTTAGAATATAAAGTATAATAATAAGTGCTTCATACTTATTATTGTATGATATTATTCATATTTATTAGTAATGATTAGTTAGTAGTAATGGTTTGATATTAATTATCAATTAAATGTATAGTTAATTTGGGTAAATAGTAATGAATTAGGGTTAATGTTATTGTAGGATTATTCATTTCTCGGAACTTGGACTCGATACCAGACTCGGATTTTCAGCTATTGGACACAGGCAAATACACCTTACTTGACTTTACTATGCAGTATTACATTTGACCAGTTATTACAGTTGTGTGCACTCGTCACCATTTATGACTACCCTGTGAATAGTTAGTATAACTTGACACGTCTCAGACACGCATCACATATGAGTGAGTTGAGTGCAGAGATTTTGTGTTGATTGGCCATTAACATGTGATCTTGAGTTGTAGCAGTGGTTAGTTACATTATATGTATATTGCCGTCTTGCATATTATTTGTACCGTGTATACGGTACAGGTATTCATTGGGTGGGAAGAGTCTACTAGTGGTGTATGAGAATTTTGTTTCCAATGTACGCTGGATGCTCGTAGCCCCTCGTTCTCAAACCGTAGAACGCTTGGTGGACGTTTCTTCTTCTTCTCCCCCTCTCATGTGCTACTAGAGATGTCTCAAAATGCATTTATACTTAGATGGTTAGAACACCTTTAATTGTGTACTACGTATTTCCTGTCCTTGTTTGGTTAAGGAATTACTTAGTAACATATTTATTTAGTTACTTTTACTTTACTGCTCAGTATTATCTTGCATGTCATTTTTCCTGTGTATTTGTTATGTCCCTCTGAGGACCTGGTATCTTTTCCAGAGCTTGACGAGGATTCCTACCCGACTGATTACGGAGTAGCTGGATTAGACGACGACCTTGAGGTGGAGCCACAGCCTTGATCCTTTGGAGGCTAGCTTTATCTTCTGATGTGGGTTCATTTCCTGTATTCAGTTATTTCCTACTTTCCATTTCATTTCATTCCAGATGTACTGTGCAGTGTTTGGTCTTTCTTTTGACATTTATTGTGACTCTGGAGACTCTCTTTGCAGTTATCTATTATTTGTTTCATGGATGAGACTAGATATTACCTGCCTGTGTTGTTATTATTATTAGTTTTACTTCAGCGTACTACGACTAGTCATAGTCCATTAAATTGGGTTAACTATGTCCGATCGTACAGCTGGCATGCCACGTGTTCCTGATCCGATTATTTGGAACTGGGGCGTGACACTTGCCGATTCTAGAATTGAAATGGGAACATGCGACCATGGATTTTGTGACCGAATTGCCTAGGTCCCCAGCTGGTCGAGATGCTATTTGGGTTATAGTTGACAGGCTCATGAAAGTAGCTCACTTCCTCCCGTTCAGAGTTGGTCAGTCGACAGCTCAGTTAGCAGAGATGTACCTCAGGCAGATTGTCATGTTGCACGGAGTGCCAGTCAGTATCACCTCGGACCGAGATTCAAGATTCACGTCGCACTTTTGGCATAGCCTGCAGGAGAGTTTGGAAACTCGTCTCCAATTCAGTTCAGCATATCATCCGTAGACAGATGGTCAGTCGGAGCGTACAATCCACACTCTTGAAGACATGTTGAGATCTTGTACACTCGACTTCGGTGGTTCGTGGGAAGATCACCTGCACCTGGTAGAATTCTCGTACAACAACAGTTTCCAAGCTAGTATCCAGATGGCACCGTTCGAGGCACTGTATGGTAGGAAGAAAAGTTAAAGAAGAATGCTCCAAAAAATCAAAGTCTCTGGGCTCTGATCTCTATGTATTCTCTCCTCTCTCTCTGTGTATTTATCTGAGAAAAAAAAGTCTATAGACTTGGGCTCTTGTGCGTAAAAACTCAGCAAAAGTTTCGTCTTTACGCTAACAACTGCCACCCATGACCGATTCATCCTCTGCATTCGTTGACACGTGTCCCATCATTTCAGTAAGAATATGATGCACGTACACAAATTCTTCGAGATGTGTGGCATGAAAGCCATGTAGGCAAACCACGTTCTAAATTGGTGAAGAAGAATAGGGCGTGAAAACAACCCAAAATACTCTGAGCGTAAAGTTGTAGACTAAGCGTAAAATAGCCCTGACATGGACTTCCTGCGTAAAGTGGTTGTTAAATAACCTTGAGCGTAAAAGTAGCCCAAATAAACTTTATGCACACGTCAACTCTTGAGCGTAAAAACTCATATAGTCTCCATGCATAAAAGAAGCCATCTTGTGAGCGTAAAATAGCTCAGTCCACATACTAAACGACAACATTGGTCTCTGTGTAAAACAAATCCCTTCGAATTTTGTGATATATGCCATCATTGAATCTTTATTTCAGACTTTGCATTAAATACAAGACTCGACAGCTTTGTGCAGCGTAAAGTGGTTAGCATATCTTAGGCGTAAAACCATTGGCTTGACCTTGGCGTAAAATCATTGGCTTGACCCTAGCGTAAAGCGATTAGCCTGTAACAATAGATCATGTTGAGTAGAATGCTTCTATCTCTTTAACTCATTCCATGAAGCACTTTTTATGCTCCTACAAGACCCCCTTCAAAGTTTTCAAATATTTTGAAAATTTGAAACACTTTGAACAGAAGCGTAAAAGTTAGGATTTAACCAGCTAGCGTAAAATTTGGGATACGCAACAGTCATCCGCGTAAAAGTGGGGATATCAAACAGTCGGCGTAAAAATCAAGAAATGATGTCGGTCAATACTTAATCGTCATAATGACTTTTCTTCTCGAAACTTTTCGAATGCTTCTTCATTTCCCCGAGCTTGCATTAATACTGATCAGTTTTCCATAAGGAATATGAAGGGTTGATTTGATTGTATAAAAAAGAGAAATTCTTTATTCTTGCTTTTCATCCACATACTGTCATGGCACCAAAGAAAGAGATCAGCAAAGAAGAGGCTCCAATCTCCAGGATTGATATAGAGACAGAAGTTGAGCGGGCACGCAACTTTATAGAGTGTTTTAGAGTGACTCCAGCAGTCTTTAGTGTATCGATGGTGGTCCCTCCACTGCGTATGAGGGATCAGGAGATGTAGAAGCATTTCTTAATCTGATACGTCGCTCCGGGATTCGCAACATACACGAGTTAGGTGCCTCCCTTCGTCAGCCCAACGAAGGAGAGAAAAAATAATGTAGAAGTGTCGTCTATGTATTACGACTCTTCAACTTATCTGTAGGGGCCTACTCCCCTTTAAATAAAATCTTAATATTGATCTTATCTGTTGGTATATAGAATTGTTCTACTCCTTCTTTGACTGCATCTATGGTTTGTTCATTTACAAGGGAAACAAAACAACACGTGACATCTGTCTTGTGGTCACGAGCACCTTTTAGTAGGATCTTTCCCGAAATAGACTCATGCCAACCGTTTCTTAAACCCTTATAAATAGCTGAGTTAAAGAATGTTTTATACATTCTCATTCTTCCGAAGATAGTTTTTGTGTAACATTTCTTTCTCCAACAAATAATGATGCTTTCCGATGTCGTTCCTCTGTACGCCTGGTAGCTCTTTGCAAGATTTCAATCTTCAACAAATGATGATGCTTTCCGATGTTGTTCCTCTGTACGTCCGGTCGACAGACGTTGATTCAACAATTCTCATAGTCGAATCATCTGACCTCAATGGTAAGTTTAATTCGTAAAACAATCGTCTATCTTTGACCTTTTTTGTCGAAAACAGATGCCCATAAGTGTAAATCCTTGACAGTCGTAGAATCTTATAGGTAATATGCACGGGCATAAAAGCCTTGTTGAATAATATGCTCATGAAATATTGGCGTAAAAGCCTTGTTGAATGAGATACATATGAAACAATGGCATAAAAAGCCTTATTGAATAGGGTGCACATGAGACACGGACGTAAAAACCTTGTAGATAAGGTATGCCTGTTGAAGATAAAAAAGATGCGTAAGTTTCTGTTTTTTAGTTTCAATTGACTATGTGTCTGATGATACTTCTATTTAAAACATTTTTTTCTTTACTGTCTCCCGCAGAAGTTTGGCTGAAGAGCTTTTCCAGAACCGGTATTGGTGACTTTGACGCTGTGAGGAGCATTCTTCTGACATCAACATCAGGGAGCTCATGCGCTTTTGATGCGCAAATCAAACAACTCAGAACTCTTCGTGGGATCGAAGGGTCTTCCTCTGTTGGTAGGAAGAGCCTTTATACACGGAGAGTTGGATGGTGGAGTCAACTCTAACCCAAGAAAATGGGTAGTAGAGTTCCTTTCACGGCAGAACTAGGAATCGTATCCCAATACTGGATATATTCCTATCTCCTCTGAAAGGTCGCCACTTCTCCACCAATTGTATTGGCAGCAACACGTCTTCGGGCTGCCATACTCTGGGATTCTCCTCTCGTCTGAGAGAGAAGATCAGAGTTTGATTTCTTCAATTCTGGTCGCTATTGAGGCTCAGACAGTAAGGAATTGACACCAACAACGAATCCGATGAAGAAGATCCAAATAAGAAATAGATCTCAATTAGGTCATCGTTGTTGTATAGAATGAAAATCCAAGATGTAATAGATTTCTATTATGATTTGTAAGAAAGTCTAAGAAATGTAATAGACTTTTATGATGAAATGAGAATGGAAATAAAGAATCTTCTATGCTCAATGATTTGTATCTATCCAGAAGTAATATGGACATGATAGATAATAAAGTCTTGTTTTTTGTTTAGAGTATACAATACTATCAGAGGTATTATGGACATGACAGCATGTAAGAACTCAAAGAAAAAGTAGATTAATATCTATGCAAAGGTCAAATGGATTTGATAGATAAGAAAATCAATCAGATTTAATATTTATTCAGAGGTTATAAGAACGTGATAAATAATAAATCCGATTTTCTATACCAACGGGTAAGATAGAAGATCAACATTTCTCTCCAAAGAGATGAGTAATCAGCTTAACCAAACCTTGGTAACTGGGGATTAAGAAGACAGATGTCATTGAGGATATATGCCAATATGAAATGAACCGACATATCTTTCGAAAAAAGAAAGAACAATTCAATTCTATAAGTAAATGAATGAATCTGATGTAATGAACGGACAGGCCTTTCCGGGAATGAAAGGTTATTTTCAATTTCAAAGACCGGTTCATTAATAGATCTCTCTTATTAAATAGGTGAGAAATCTTTGTAACTTTTCATTCTTATTTCCACTCCTCTATTGGAAATGTCTTCCAAGGATATGCAGCAAAAGAATGAAGTCTCCAAGAAAGTTGAGGACATCATTAAGACGTGCCCCATTGAACCAATTGTGTCAGGTCCAACCGAAGTAGGCGAAAGATCTTCTACACCCAAGCCACCACAAGACATCCTTGCTTTCTTAGTAGTGCCAGGGAAAACTCCTGAAGAAGAAGCGTTGAGGATGGCTGCCTGCAGGTTTTTTATGAACTCAGGCAACGACGCCTTCGAAGCATTGGCTGACTATGTATTCAATAAGGAAGGCAGTGGTCCTCGTCCTTAATCCTTTATTCAGAACAAAAAATAATAATAAAAGAAATTTTATTTTCATTTTGTCTCTTCCCTTTTTTTTATACATAGTACTTCTTAAGAAATTTTTCATTGATCGGCATCATGAGTAGATCTCCATTAGAAAACAAGGTCTCAATTACATAAGGACCTTCCCATTTTACTTAGAATTTCCCTTTGCTTTTGTGAGTCATAATCATCGGCCTTCGAACGGCTAATACCAACTCGCCAATCTTGAATACCCTCTCTTTAACTTTACGATTGAAAGTTCGAGATATACGGGCTTGATATAGCTCAATGTGCTGTTGTGCTTGAAGACGCTTCTCGTCCAATCCTTCAAGTTCTTGGAGTTGTAAGCGATCATTGTTCTCTATAGTTATCTCATTAGCAATAGCTATTCGTAGAGATAGAATCTGGATTTCCAAGGGAAGAACAGCCTCACATCCATAAACTAATAAAAATGGTGTAAAACCAGTAGGAGTCCGGACTGTTGTTCGATAAGCCCATAAACATTTTCCAAGTTTCTCATTCCAATCATGTTTATTAGAAGAGACAAAATTTTTGAGAAGTTTAATGACCGTCTTATTGAAGGCTTTGGCTAAACCTTTAGCAGCTGGATTATAAGCCGTAGAAGCCAGATTTTGAATTTGATTCTTATCACAGAACCGATAACATGCCTGACTGGCAAATTGTGGACCATTATCATGAATTATTCGTCGAGAAATTTCGAAGCGATAAATGACATAATGTTTGATAAAGCTGATCACATTAGATGTTTTCACTTCAGCAAGGAGAACTGCTTCTGCCCACTTAGAAAAGTAATCGGTTATAGCTAATATGAACCGATGTCCTTTAATAGAAGGAGGGTTAATAGGACCAATGACATCCATACCCCAAGCTTCGTAGGGCCAGGAAGCTGCTGTAGGATGTAGAAATTTAGAAGGTTGGTGAATAAAGTTAGCATGAATCTGACATGCTTTACACCTTCTAGCATAATCCACAGCATCTGCTATCATGGAAGGCCAATAATATTCCATTCTTCGAATGTGATCCTGTAATTTCGGACCCGGTTGATGAGCACCACAGACACCATCATGAGCCTCACGGAATATCTGTTTAGCTTCACTTTCTGAGAGACAACGCAGCAAGAGTCCATCATATGAGCGACGATATAACATATGTAAAGATGAATCATAATAGAATCGAAATGATCGTCTTTTAATTGATGCAGCTTCTTTTGGATCTTCAGGTAAAATCCTATGAACCGCATAATCAATAAATGGAGTTCTCCAATCCCTCTGCTGAGGGCTTGACTCTTTAGTATAACTCTCTTCAATACATAAATTATTTTTGACACAAAATAAATCTCGGTCCAACAAAGTAATTGTATTTTGTCTTCGGATTGGAACAACCAAGTCTGCAGCTAGGCTAGCAAGAGCATCAGCCTCCACATTCTGAGAATGTGGTACGAATTCAATGAAGAATCCTTTGAATGAAAGGACCAATTCGACTTCCACTTGATGATAAGGGATAAGATCAGGATTTCTGACTTCATAAGTCCCTCTTACCTGATTAACAATCAGTTGAGAGTCTCCATAGGCTTCCTGGAATTCAATATCCAATTGTTTTGCGACTTGGAGACCAATCAATAGAGCATTATATTCTGCTACATTATTGGTGCATGGTTCATTGAGAGAATAGGCACGGTATATGACCATTTTGTCAGGAGAAACTAAGACGATTCCTACCCCAGAGACAATATTACCTTTAGGTCCAATCCGTGATGCTCCGTCAAAATATAATTGCCAGATGTCATTTTTTTAAAGTCATATTGCAATCCACAACTTCATCTGGAATGTCCTCATATAACTTTGATGTTTCAGGTATAGGATGAGCAGCTAAGAAATAAGCTAATGCTTGACCTTCACTAATTTTTGAGGTATATAAACCATGTCATAAGGAGTGAGCAACATCGCCCAGGTAGCTAACCTAGAGTTATAAATGCTCAGTTTTCTCATCAATACCCGAATATGATTTATTCTGGAGATGACATGGATAGTCTGTCCTGTCACATAATGTCTTATCTTTTGGACAGCAAAAACTAAGGCCAGACCTTCCTTTTCTACAGGAGTATACCTATGTTCTGCTCCGACCATCATTCGACTAAGATAATAAATTGCTTGTTCATGCCCTATATCACTTTTTTGTGCAAGGAGAGCATCAAGTGAATGATCCAAAGCTCAAAAATATAGCAAAAATGGTCTTCCTATCACTGGAGTTACCAAAATAGGTAGATTTGTAAGGTATTGCTTGATGTCATTGAAGGCTTTCTGACACGCTTCATCCCAAACAAATGATACACCCTTCTTTAATAGACGGGAGAAAGGCTGGCATCTTCCAGAGAGATTGGATATGAATCTCCTGATATACGCAATGCGACCTTGGAAACCACAGAGTTCTTTTAAATTGCATGGAGGACGCATTTCAAGAATTGCTTTAACCTTATCAGGATCAACATGGATACCCTGAGAAGTAATAACAAATCCTAAAAAATTGTCGCTGGAAACCCCTAAGAAAGACTTAGTAGGGTTCATTTTCAATTGATGTTGGCGTATCAATTCAAATAATGTCTTCAAGTCTTGAATGTGATCATCTTTTGATCGACTCTTAACAGCAATGTCAGCTACATAACATTCTACTGTCTTCCGTAGATGTTCTTGAAAGATATTGCTCATGGCCCGTTGATACGTGGCACCGGCATTTTTAAGACCAAACGGCATAACCGTATAGCAGTAAACCCCAAGGGGTGTACGAAAAGCAGTATGCTTCTCATCTTCTGGATGCATCTTAATTTGGTTGTATCCTGAGAATCCATCCATGAAAGACATGCGTTCAAAACCGCATGTATTGTCTATCATGACATCGGTAATCGGAAGTGGAAATTCATCCTTTGGACAAGCTGCATTAAGATCTCAAAAATCTATGCAAACTCGGACTTTTCTATTCTTTTTCATAACAGGAACAATATTAGCAACCCAGCCCGGATGTTGTTCTTCACGAACAAAGCCACATGTGATCAGCTTTTTTACTTCCGCCTCAATTGCATCCATCATATCTGGTCGAAAACGTCGTTGCTGTTGTTTCACAGGCTTAGCATTAGGAAGAATATTGAGTTTATGAGTAGCAACTTTAGGATCTAAACCCGGTATATCCTCATAACTCCATGCAAAAATATCAATATATTCTTTGATCAGTTTTATCAATTCTTCCTTTTTCATCTTCAGAAATATTTTTACTGATGAATATCGGTTTGGGTGTAGTACCATCTCCAACATCGATCTGGACAACCTCATCCTCTGTAAGTGGCTGTCGCTGTTCAAAACGAAGTTCCCATTGAGTGTCCATCTGTTGAGCCCAAGGATCATTCTCAAATGGCTCAGATTCACCATTAATTTGAACCATGTAAGCTGAAAATATTTGCTCAGATTCATCATAGTAACCTCCTCTAACATAAGAAGAGTGAGATGTATCAGATTCGATAAAATGGATTTCTTCTGAATCTGATGATTGTGAAGAGCTAGAAGTGAATTCTTCTTGAATATTGTCATTAAACATATGAGACAGATCATATCCCAATCCATGACGAGTCTTCTGGTAAAAATGGATCACCACATAATGGTAGTCGTCTACCTTTGCCTTGATTGAGACCTTGCATAGTCTTTAAATCATATCCCATGTTCTGGATAATCTTGAGAGATTGTTGACTAAATCTGTCAATTCAGATTCTTCCTTTATCTTTATCTTTCAGATCATCTGTCTGAGCAACAGGGATATTTCTAGCCAGGCCAAACATAATTTGGCGCTTGTTTTTCTTATCAGACGGAACCACGAAATAAGATTCTTTGTGACGTCTATAAGTTACACAAGCTTGCGATGAAGCGGCTACAGGAAGAAGATAGGAAGAAGATGTTAAAAATCTTTGAGCATAAGGTCCAACATTGATATGAGGAGGAAAAGAATTTTCCTTATTGTTAATGTATAAGGTTTCCTCTGTGTCTATGTCGTCTTTATATTGATGACTTTGATTATCAGAAGATAAAGGCATTCTTTCAATAAACTTGACATCCATATACTCGAAAAGAAAATCTTTATTGATATCAAAGAGTACAGAATGATCAATATTTACATCATTTACAATTTGAATGCTACGCTTCGGATTAATCATTAGTGGACTATCATCCGTCTTCTGCGTAGATTTGCCAAGATTGACCATCAATGGAGGTTCTGGGTCATTCGTACGAAAAGTACGTCCTTTGACCTTGATCACAAGAGGTTGAACTTGGCTTGTAGCGGGAACATTCTCTGATTCCTCAGATGAAGCTTGATTTCTTCCTTTAACCTTGATCATCAAAGGTTGATTGTTGACATGTTGGGGTTGGATTCACCCTTTAACTTTGATATTCAAAGGTTGCTTTTCTGGCGGATCTTTGTTAATAGACTGGTCTTCAGCATATGATTGATCTTCAGCCATGTCTAATATTTCTTTCACATGCTCTTGTTTGTAGAGCCTTGAATCAGAAAAATAGGCTTCAACACCCTTGAAAGGATTAATATCAGCAAACTCAGTCTTCACAACTCATTGGGAATCCACATACTTGACGCATTGGTGGAGAGTCGAAGGCACGATGTTATGCTCATGTAACTACGGTCTTCCAAGAAGAATATTGTAGGATACGTCTGAGTTAATAACATAAAATGTTGCCATAGTTCGAAGATCGCCAATCTGAATCTTCAGACGAATCTTCCCCAGTGGTTTACTCTTTCCAGAGTTGAAACCAACTACTGTGGTACTAGTATAAGTCAGATCACTAGTAGGAATCCTCAACGGTCTTAGCATACTTTGAAGAATTATGCTAATGGAAGACCCAGGATCAATGTAAATTCTGTCAACTTCAATGGATTCAATATATCCAGTGTAGCACAAAGGCCTGTCATGCTTGTTATGCTTCAACAACATATCTTCTTGTGTAAAGGTGATGTTGGGAATTGCTTCCATCACACTATGACATTGTGGGCATGACACTGGTATATTGTCAGGAGTCTTGAGTTGAGCTAAGCAGGAGTCAGCTTGCAGCAAATCTTCACTCATAGTTTCGTGACTTTCTTTAGAAAGGCGAAGCAACTCGAAGATAGATAATCTAGCCAGAGTATTAGCTAACTGGTCTAGAATATCAAATTTATAGGATTTCATCACCACCCCCTGACTGGAAGTAGACTTCAACGGGACGTCGAAGCGTACCGCTTTCTGTTTTCCCTTTTCAACCACAGCAGGAACAAGAGACGGTTGAGTTGACGGTGTTTCAACATTCTCTGCTTCTTTGGAGGATCCTTCATAATCTTTGTGGTACTCTTTTCCAGATCTTGTACCAGCAAAAGTTTTTTCTTCAGACTCAGAAGAAGGAAGTACCATATTGCAGGATTTAGTCTTCCTTTCCTTAGCCTTCTTCTTGTGAGGATTGTTATGAGGAACCTCAGAACCCAACCCAACAGTAGATTTTTGACTTTGAATTTGTAAAGGAAGTCGTATTCTTTTATCATAATTTAAACCTTCTGCATTTTGAAAGTCATAACCCATCTTCTTCATGAGAAGGACAGATTGTTGACTGTACAAGTGAATAGGCAGTGGAATTTCAACAGGTGGTTCTATAGAGGAAGAAGAAGAGATCTCTGTAACTACAGGAGAATGAGGAATAGACGTCTCCGTAGCTACGGGAGAAAAAGGATTCAGGATACGAGAAAAAATCCTTGTATGAGCTTTTTCATAAGCAGCGAAAACTTGTTGTGCCCTATATAAGGGAACACTATTCATGGCTAGCCACTGCTGATGTGTAAAACCCCTAAATTTCTACTAATTATTTTTTATTAACATTTGTACGGATTTAAATTTTTTTTTATTGTACGTCGCGTAGTCGTATTTTACGTCGCGCAAGAAATTTTATTTTGCTCGACGAGTGCGAATATGTGCGAGCGTACATATTTTTGAAAATATTTTTTTTTCTATTTTTGAAGTTTCAAAATAATATACAAAATAATTATTTTGTTATCATTCCAATTATTCCAAGTTTGTTATTTCGTTTATAAAGCCTTACATTTCGCAAATATTATTAATAAATAATATTTTTACTTGTATGCTAGAAAAGCATAATTATAAGAATATTAATTATACAAGCATATATTTTCGTAATTATTTATTTGTTTATTTTAAATAATGTAATTTTTGAAATTAATTATTATAGTATTTTTGGAAAACATATTTTTGAAATAATTGTGTCAATTTAAATTTGATTTGATTCCATGGAAATATTTAAATATATTAAGCTAATATCTATATTTGGAATTTGATTAATTGATTTGATTTAAATTAGATATTTAATTTAAAATTTGGATTTTGTATTGGATTTGGATTTGATTTCATTATTCTAAATTAAGCAGAGATTTATCTACTTGGGTTTTAATTATCCTAATCCTATTCTAATTAGGAATTCCCACATCCTATAAATATAGGCAGGTACTCCTCCAATATTTTTCATCCATCCACAAATATTCCACAACCCAATGGTGCGTGTCCCGTGTCCGTGTTCCATCGTCCAATTCTTATTCCATATTTTTACAATTACAAATTCTTCTCCTCCGTGTCGACAACCCCGACACAAACCAAATCCTAACCCTAGTTTATCCCGTCTCCTGGCCTTGCCCGTCGCTATCACCGTCAGGAAACTGGCAACACCACCACCCTCACCAACGTCACCCCGAACTCCATTACCGACCGTCGATCCCCACACGCCCCATCATCATCTACAGCCTCGACGGAGCCTAGCCTCACACCACCACCGTCCCCGATACCACAGCCACCAACACCACCGTGGCACCACCGTCACAACCACCACCCCGTCATCACATCGTCGACACCGCCACCGCCATAACCTAACCCGCCACCAGCACAACCACCCTACCACCACTTGTCGACAACACCGACCCGCCTTCATCTCCGCCACTACTAGGATGAACCACCGCTATCCCGGCCATCACCGGCCGCGCCCAAACAGAAAACGAAGCCAAAAACCCAAATTGGAAAAACTCGACAGCAAGGAAAAACCCACACACCCCCTCACCTGACGCCGTCGGCCGGAGATCCGGCGGCCGCCCAAGTCGTCCTTCCGTCGTAGTCGACTCAGCCCGACCGAGACCACCTCTAGCCACCGCGTCTAGTCCAGCACACCACCGCTCGACTGAGTCGCTCCGCCAACCCTCGCCAGAAAACCCTCGTCCTCCGCCCGACCGGATTTCGTGCCGCCTACCATCGCGACCGCTACCCACCTCCACTTCCACCGCCTGTGTCCGCCCTCGGCGCCTCGCTTGGCCGCGCGCTCGCGAACCCGTCCTCGCCGAACCACCGCGAGATCCGACCACCCCCTTGCTCCGGTCACCTCGCCGCCCGCTTTCAAACCCTCTCCGTCGATGAAGCCCAGCCGCGCGCCCTCTCCCTCTTCTCCTTCCTCCCGCAGGCGCTGAACCCTCTCCCGACTTGAAACCCACTCCGCCTGAGCACTTCCGGCGCCGCCTGCGCCATCTCTCCTCCGCCTGAGCACTTCCGGCGCCGCCTGCGCCATTTCCCTCCGCTCACTCCCTCTCGCTCGACTCTCTCTCTCTCTCCCCCTCTTAGCTTCTCTCTCAATACTCTCTCTATCTCCCTCTTCCCTCTTAAGTTAATTTTTGGGTTTTTAGTACTGTTGGTTGTTCTCAACTGTTGGTTGAGAACCACAGATTTTCTTATTCTAATTTTTTTATTTGTTATTTGTTATTACTATATCATTATCATTATCATTATTATTATTATTATTATTATTATTATTATTATTATTATTATTATTATTATTATTATTATTATTGTTTTTATTATTATTATTATCATTATCATTATTAGTATTTATTATTATTATTATTATTATTATTATTATTATTATTATTAATTTTTTATTTTTTTTACAATTCTAAGTTTTACGATTATTTTTTTTATTATTATTAATAAGTGGTTTTGGTATTTTTATCATGGTTATAAAATGTTCTCAAAGTTATCATGTAAAAATGTATAAATATTATAATTGACTTAGTATATTTTAAAATATTGTTTTTAACCATAAACAAATTTCTGGATCATTGATATTTTATCTAGAAATATTTTGACGTATAAAAAAAATATATATAGACTTCTACCAAAAATCGTATTTTGACAAACTTAGAGTTTTTAACCAAAGATGATTTTTGACTTAAGTATTTTCCAATAATTATTTAGATTCAAATTAGTTTTAGAATATTATAAACTGTTTTTCTAAAATTTGAATATATTATTTACTTCGACTATCCTTCCGTCCATGATTAAATCCCATTATTCATGTTCCCTCTCCAATTCAAAGTCTACCTTATGTCAACCCTAACTGATTTGAACCTTCTGGACCCAATGGAACCGACCGTGTCACCATCCGAGGTCTCCTTGTATAGTTGTTGCACCAAAGTTGCAGATCGTGCCACATTAATTATCGCAGCATATCAGGCGCTCTACCAGGCAAGACACCTTGTCATTAGCTGTTTAATTATTTTTAGCTCATATTTCATGCATGTCTATTATTTTCTTTATAAACTGTGATACATGGCATAACTGTTCTTTTATATTTCCTGCTGTGTATTATTTTTCTTACAAATTAAACCTAGATTTAAGGGACCACCTTGTGTGTCGCATTCATTGGCCTTGACACTTTGTAAACACGAAGTTGTGTGTCGCATGTAGAACACGGAAGTACGTGATTGGCTGGCCACCAGTACGTATAAGCTGTGCGATAGGAATAACCGCTAATAGAGGTTGCATGCTAGTTTGACTTAGCGGTTATAGAGGTTAATGTTGTGGATACAACATAATAGGCATTGGGCGGGGAAGACAATTCCTTAGCGTATGGGCTTCGATGCACTTTCCCTTTTGTAACCCGTGAGCTCCGCCGGAGACGCGGGTCAGCTTACCCATGATTACTGACGGCCACTGACGATTCTACGGAACGTCATGCTCTTACTGCTGGGGCCTCTGGTGCCCAAAGGGGGACTACGCCGATCCTATTTAGCTAGGGCCCATGCGTAGGAAGGATTGTTCTTAACAACATTTCACTTAGAACGGTAGGCTATCCTATCCGTTAGGTACGAGTACTTTTGGTTTGGGTACTTGTATCTGACCGTGGCTTGGAACAATAACTTGTCGCGGATTAGTTCGTCACATCTTGTCCTTGTTTGGTTGTAGGTGTGACTTACTACTTCGATGAGAAGGTATTGAACCTTGTTGGGGTCCGGATACCATATCGGATTCTTAGCATGGAAAGATACGTCGCCGTGAATTAGTTTACCATCTCCTGTCCTTGTTTGGTTGGGGGGATGGTACGCTCGTTCAGTAGGTGCGTATTGGACCATGTTATAAATTCGATTTACTTATTTATTGAGCAATATTTATTCAGTTTAAATGGCATACTATGATGTGTCTTGTTACGTCCCTCTGAGGACCTGGTTGTGTTGCCAGGTGTGTGCTATTGTCTTTCGCAGGTGCTCTAGATCTAGCCGTGTTTATTGCTATCTCTCGAGGATGATTGCACTTGGATCGCCTTCGCTCTGCTCGCCAAATTCATTTATTCTATCATGTACTTTTTCTTATTTTGTTGGTAGTAGATTTGTCTCCGCCCAACATATTGTATCAAGACAGTTCATTATCATTTTATGATATCTTTTATTTATTTTGTGTGGATGAGATTAGTTGTGGTTTACTGTATTTTACAGCTTATGTATTTATACGAGGCTTCCATATATTGGAGTATACTTCGTATGAATACAGCTGGCATGTCTACGTTTCTAGTCCTACGTATTTTGGGACTGGGGCGTTACATGTTTTTGTTGTGGCCCATGCAGGTCAACATAAATTGTTTGGTTACTTTACCGTACCAAGCAAGCCTGCGTATAGGATTAGAAGTCTAGGATCTCATCCACATACTTGACCTCTTTCCTTGATTTTATCTACCGTTTGACTCATCAATTGCATCTTGTTTGATTCCTTCTATCATTATCCTTATCTTTTCTTCGTGCTGCTAGAGATTGACCCTACTAATTAGACATTGTCCCAAAACACCATTAGTTAAATTCTTTAAGTTGGGTCGAATACCTTATGAACTAGCAACCCCTTTGACCTAGTGACCTATATTAGCAAGCTTGTTTAGATCCTAGAATCTAGAGGACCTAACCCGTCTAGCCAGCCAAGGACTCGGACAAGCAGACTATAAGACGACTGTATGACTTAGAATCATTCTGCCTTCTTTCAATCTTAGTCTCTCGTGCCTATATTTTACCTCCTTGACTAATGTTGCTACTATAATTTAGTTTTGCAAACTCATCCATTTTATCGAGTTTGTTCACGACTTATGCTATTGAGCGCGCTCACTAACATATTGTCTAATCAGAACCGGTGCATGATGGTCTGATCAACCGAGTGCACTTTGGTTCGCTTTTGTCTATTACTCTACGTAGATGGAAACATAATTAAACGTGGCCCTTACAATCCATCCACGACTGCCTTGACAATTCTTTAGAAATTATTCGGTCGTCTTTGAACCACGTATTCGTATTCGATATCATCGTCGTCAAACTCTTTATCGCTTCGCCCTCACCTATTTTAGGAGGACGAATGCGTCATACTAGAACTCCCTCTAACCTTCCCAACGCCTATAACCATTATCACTCGACGTTGCTATATCTTAAATCTTAACTACTCAGCCCTATCAAACCCTCTAATCGCTTTGAATCTATTTCGCTCTCTTAATCGTGACTTTTCGTTACCCACGAGCATGCCGTATTGTTTTTCTACGATCTAGATCGTGAATTCTTACGGCATGATTTGTTATGGATTGTTTTCCATCGATACCTCCTTGTGTCTCCTCACCCCCTACAAATTCTTAATTTCGAGGACAAAATTTTTTTAAGTTGGGTAGGATGTAAAACCCCTAAATTTCTACTAATTATTTTTATTAATATTTGTACGGATTTAAAATTTTTTTATTGTACGTCTCGTAGTCGTATTTTACGTCGCGCACGAAATTTTATTTTGCTCGACGAGTGCGAATATGTGCGAGCGTACATATTTTTGAAAACATTATTTTTTTCTATTTTTGAAGTTTCAAAATAATATACAAAATAATTATTTTGTCATCATTCCAATTATTCCAAGTTTGTTATTTCGTTTATAAAGCCTTACATTTCGCAAATATTATTAATAAATAATATTTTTACTTGTATGCTAGAAAAGCATAATTATAAGAATATTAATTGTACAAGCATATATTTTCGTAATTATTTATTTGTTTATTTTAAATAATGTAATTTTCAAAATTAATTATTATAGTATTTTTGGAAAACATATTTTTGAAATAATTGTGTCAATTTAAATTTGATTTGATTCCATGGAAATATTTAAATATATTAAGCTAATATCTATATTTGGAATTTGATTAATTGATTTGATTTAAATTAGATATTTAATTTAAAATTTGGATTTTGTATTGGATTTGGATTTGATTTCATTATTCTAAATTAAGCAGAGATTTATCTACTTGGGTTTTAATTATCCTAATCCTATTCTAATTGGGAATTCCCACATCCTATAAATATAGGCAGGTACTCCTCCAATATTTTTCATCCATCCACAAATATTCCACAACCCAATGGTACGTGTCCCGTGTCCGTGTTCCATCGTCCAATTCTTATTCCATATTTTTACAATTACAAATTCTTCTCCTCCGTGTCGACAACCCCGACACAAACTAAATCATAGCCCTAGTTTATTCCGTCTCCTGGCCTGGCCCGTCGCTATCACCGTCAGGAAACTGGCAACACCACCACCCTCACCAACGTCACCCCGAACTCCATCACCGACCGTCGATCCCCACACGCCCCATCATCATCTACAGCCTCGACGGAGCCAAGCCTCACACCACCACCGTCCCCGATACCACAGCCACCAACACCACCGTGGCACCACCGTCACAACCACCACCCCGTCATCACCATCGTCGACACCGCCACCGCCATAGCCTAACCCGGCACCAGCACAACCACCCTACCACCACTTGTCGACAACATCGACCCCCGCCTTCATCTCCGCCACTACCAG
Organism: Iris pallida; assembly: GCA_029216955.1. Lineage (NCBI taxonomy): Eukaryota > Viridiplantae > Streptophyta > Magnoliopsida > Asparagales > Iridaceae > Iris > Iris pallida. The sequence goes on from JANAVB010006394.1 coordinate 7,781,516, forward strand.
GACGAACCACCGCTACCCCGGCCATCACCGGCCGCGCCCAAACAGAAAACGAAGCCGAAAACCCAAATTGGAAAAACTCGACAGCAAGGAAAAACCCACACACCCCCTCACCTGATGCCGCCGGCCGGAGATCCGGCAACCGCCCAAGTCGTCCTTCCGCCGTAGTCAACTCAGCCCGGCCGAGACCACCTCTAGCCACCGCGTCTAGTCCAGCACACCACCGCTCGACTGAGTCGCTCCGCCAACCCTCGCCAGAAAACCCTCGTCCTCCGCCCGACCGGATTTCGTGCCGCCGACCATCGCGACCGCTACCCACCTCCACTTCCACCGCCTATGTCCGCCCTCGGCGCCTCGCTTGGCCGCGCGCTCGCGAACCCGTCCTCGCCGAACCACCAAGAGATCCGACCACCCCCTTGCTCCGGTCACCTCGCCGCCCGCTTTCAAACCCTCTCCGCCGATGAAGCCCAGCCGCGCGCCCTCCCTCTTCTCCTTCCTCCCGCAGGCGCTGAACCCTCTCCCGACTTGAAACCCACTCCGCCTGAGCACTTCCGGCGCCGCCTGCGCCATCTCCCCTCCGCCTGAGCACTTCCGGCGCCGCCTGCGCCATCTCCCTCCGCTCACTCCCTCTCGCTCGACTCTCTCTCTCCCCCTCTTAGCTTCTCTCTCAATACTCTCTCTCTCTCTCCCTCTTCCCTCTTAAGTTAATTTTTGGGTTTTTAGTACTGTTGGTTGTTCTCAACTGTTGGTTGAGAACCACAGATTTTCTTATTCTAATTTTTTTTATTTGTTATTTGTTATTACTATATCATTATCATTATCATTATCATTATTATTATTGTTATTATTATTATTATTATTATTATTATTATTATTATTATTATTATTATTGTTTTTATTATTATTATTATCATTATCATTATTAGTATTTATTATTATTATTATTATTATTAATTTTTTAATTTTTTTTACAATGCTAAGTTTTACGATTATTTTTGTTATTATTATTAATAAGTGGTTTTGGTATTTTTATCATGGTTATAAAATGTTCTCAAAGTTATCCTGTAAAAATGTATAAATATTATAATTGACTTAGTATATTTTAAAATATTGTTTTTAACCATAAACAAATTTCTGGATCATTGATATTTTATCTAGAAATATTTTGACGTATAAAAAAAATATATATAGACTTCCACCAAAAATCGTATTTTGACAAACTTAGAGTTTTTAACCAAAGATGATTTTTGACTTAAGTATTTTCCAATAATTATTTAGATTCAAATTAGTTTTAGAATATTATAAACTATTTTTCTAAAATTTGAATATATTATTTACTTCGACTATCCTTCCGTCCATGATTAAATCCCATTATTCATGTTCCCTCTCCAATTCAAAGTCTACCTTATGTCAACCCTAACTGATTTGAACCTTCTGGACCCAATGGAACCGACCGTGTCACCATCCGAGGTCTCCTTGTATAGTTGTTGCACCAAAGTTACAGATCGTGCCACATTAATTATCGCAGCACACCAGGAGCTCTACCAGGTAAGACACCTTGCCATTAGCTGTTTAATTATTTTTAGCTCATATTTCATGCATGTCTATTATTTTCTTTATAAACTGTGATACATGACATAACTGTTCTTTTATATTTCCTGCTGTGTATTATTTTTCTTACAAATTAAACCTAGATTTAAGGGACCACCTTGTGTGTCGCATTCATTGGCCTTGACACGTTGTAAACACGAAGTTGTGTGTCGCATGTAGAACACGAAAGTGCGTGATTGGCTGGCCACCAGTACGTACAAGCTGTGCGATAGGAATAACCGCTAATAGAGGTTGCATGCTAGTTTGACTTAGCGGTTATAGAGGTTAATGTTGTGGATACAACATAATAGGCATTGGGCGGGGAGGACAATTCCTTAGCGTATGGGCTTCGATGCACTTTCTCTTTTGTAACCCGTGAGCTCCGCCGGAGACGCGGGTCAGCTTACCTATGATTACTGACGGCCACTGACGATTCTGCGGAACGTCATGCTCTTACTGCTGGGGCCTCTGGTGCCCAAAGGGGGACTACGCCGATCCTATTTAGCCAGGGCCCATGCGTAGGAAGGATTATTCTTAACAACATTTTACTTAGAACGGTAGGCTACCCTATTCGTTAGGTACGAGTACTTTTGGTTTGGGTACTTGTATCTGACCGTGGCTTGGAACAATAACTTGTCGCGGATTAGTTCGTCACATCTTGTCCTTGTTTGGTTGTAGGTGTGACTTACTACTTCGATGAGAAGGTATTGAACCTTGTTGGGGTCCGGATATCATATCGGATTCTTAGCATGGAAAGATACGTTGTCGTGAATTAGTTTACCATCTCTTGTCCTTGTTTGGTTGGGGGGATGGTACGCTCGTTCAGTAGGTGCGTATTGGACCATGTTATAAATTCGATTTACTTATTTATTGAGCAATATTTATTCAGTTTATATGGCATGCTATGATGTGTCTTGTTACGTCCCTCTGAGGACCTGGTTGTCTTGCCAGGTGTGTGCTATTGTCTTTTGCAGGTGCTCTAGCTCTAGCTGTGTTCATTGCTATCTCTCGAGGATGATTGCACTTGGATCATCTTTGCTCTGCTCGCCAAATTCATTTATTCTATCATGTACTTTTTCTTATTTTGTTGGTAGTGGATTTGTCTCCGCCCAACATATTGTATCAAAACAGTTCATTATCATTTTATGATATCTTTTATTTATTTTGTGTGGATGAGATTAGTTGTGGTTTACTGCATTTTACAGCTTATGTATTTATACGAGGCTTCCATATATTGGAGTATACTTCGTATGAATACAGCTGGCATGTCTACGTTCCTAGTCCTACGTATTTTGGGACTGGGGCGTTACATGATGAGTAAGCTTGAGCTTGGCAGGAGGAGCCAGACTTGGAGGACATATGTTCAATCCTCTCAGTCTATTTTCCAAAGGAATGCCATCCCATAGATGATCCAAATCATCAGGTTCTGGAATAACATGAGAAATCATGTTGCAGGTTTTGACTTTTTTACATTTCTTGGATTTTGAAGTTTTACCTTCATCTTCCATTTCAGGTACTAAGTCAGGATGTACCCACATAATTTCACCATTCTTTAATATAAGGGGCGACAATCCTTCATTTTTCTCCCTGGCAGGCGGGATATTCACAATCTTCATCGTCGCCTTCGGAATTAGGATAATTCCATCTGGTACTTATTGTGGAGGAAAATCTCCAAATTGAAGAGAAACCATATTGGTTGTAACCGTATGGTCATCATTGGTTAAAGCAATAGCACCACCATTTATCAGCTCTTGGATTTTCTTCTTCAAAACATAGCAAGCACTGGTATGATGATTAATGTATCTATGATAGATACAATATTTGAAATTGTTAGTCAGATTCACCTTATTAGGCCTCTTTTGCTCCGGAATCTGGAGTTTGCCACTCTTCACCAGACATTGGAATATCCCTGGGATATCACTTTCGTCAAAAGAGTATTCTTCTTTTGGCCTGGAAGATTCATGATTATTCGGCGTCATTTTATTCTTGAAAAGATTGACCATAAGAGTGTCTTTTTCTTTCATATTACGATTGCCAAAATTATTATCAGGATTACTTTTCTTTCCTTTATCCTCAGAGGCGAATATCATCTCATGTTCACGAGCCAACCTACCATTGGCCTCGACAAAAACTGCTGCTATGATAAACGAAGCCCAATATGTGAATTCGAAACCCGTGAAGACAGCGATGGATGGTCGCAGATTCATCTTGCATGTATCAATCAGCGCTGAATCTGGCATACCAGGGGGCATCTTTAGAGTCGCCTGTCGGAAACGTTCAAAGAACGTCCGAGTATCTTCTTTCTTTTTTTGCTTGATTTCTATTAAGGAGGACATGTTCATGTCCATACCTCCTTCATAGAAGTGAGAGAGAAACATTGCCTTAAATTCGTCAAAAGACGAAATACAATTGTCGGGTAAACTACGATACCAGTCGTAAGCTGAACCCGTCAAGCATCCAATGAATAGTCGAGTGAGAAGAGCATCATTTTTCTGCAAATGTACAGTCATAATATCAAAGTAATTGATATACTGACTAGGAGAAGCCTTTCCATCAAACAATACCATTGACTGTGGCTTGAATTTCGGTAGAAAGGGTACATCATTCCAATGAGGAGGATAAGGTTGCTTAATCCCTAACCTCTGGAGTTGATCCTTTTGCTTCAAAACTTCAAATTGTGCTTTGAGCTCACGCACTGCTTGAATGGCTTCGCTAGTTTGTGGAAGCACATTTGATTAAAAAGTTGTTGGTTGTACCTTAATCCCCACCGGAGATGGTAAATCTTCTGGAATGATGGGATCTGGAGATGTAGAATTTTGGGTTGGTCCTGCTGCCTGAACCGATGTTACAATTGTTGGTTGAGCAGTTTGCTGAGCCGTTATTATCTGGTGCATACTTTGCATCATGTTAAGCATGTCTTTCAATGATTGCTCAACGGCAGTGAGACGTTGTTTTGTATTAACAGATGACGTCTCTGGTTCATCTCCAATAGCGTAGGATTCAACCTCTCTTGAAGATACAGAAGGGTTAGTATAGAAGTATGAATCGATACTATCAGTTTCGGACTCAAGAGATTGAGTACCCCCAGCTTCAGAATCAGAAGTCTGTAATTGTCTTTATCTTCTTGATCGAGTATTCTGATATACTCCTTCAAAAGAATTAAGATGTCTGTTGAACTGTTGTTGACCTGGGGTTTGGAACGTATTCTGTCTAGGACGTCGTCCTCTGTTGGTGTGAGATGCCATGTTGACTGATGCATATGACAACTCATCAGCTTATTGTTGGGGCACATTAAAATTCAATCGATCAAAAACTGACCGTCTGGAAGCCGAGCAACAACATTTGGTCACAATCTGGTGACACTCACAGTGATGATTTTCTTGGGGGAGTGTCACGGGAGATTTTTTATTTTTACGTTTTTGCATTAGCAATTCACGTAAATCAGACGGATTAGAAGGAGTAGTCTTCTTTATTACATTTGGGGTAGCAAAATGTTAGTCCCTTGTGTATAAAGAAGATTACTGGCTGCATTCGCAGAACCAAAATGTACATTTCTACGCATTTGGCGCTGTGTGCGCAAATTTTGAGATTTTTGAGCACAAAGGACTCTATTTTTATTGCGTGTGATTTGTAGGTTCGGTACTTTGCGTAGAGCAGTATAAGAAGGCTGTTGGTGTAGAACTGAAGCTTCACCAACAATATTTTTATGTTGTGTGTATTTAGGCACATTCACATTAGATGTAAAAACATCGTTGCAAAATTTATCTACACTGTCACAGACAGGAGACTTACCTTTACGCGAAGAGCATAATTTTTTATTATCTACCACGTCGTAGACGGAAGATTTTCCTTTACGCGAAGAGCATAATTTTTGTGTGTCTACCACGTCATAGACGGGAGATTTATTTTTACACTTAGAAGCACAAGCCTTAGAGTCTGCCTCATTACAAATGGGCGACTCGTTTTTATGCACTGAGCGTAAAATTTGGTTTTTACCCACTGGGCGTAAAACCTGATTATCTTCACCATCATAGACAGGAGATAACTTGCCACACTTAGAGTGCAACGCTGAAGTAAGGACTGCCTCGTTACAAACGGGAGCCCCTACGACAGGAGTGGAAAGAATTCCCTTGCCATCAGAAGCAACAGAGAGATCAGAAGCTATTTTGGATTTAGGAATCCAAACTTTTCGTGCTTTGCGAGATTTTTGAACATTGGAGCAGCGAGAACCACCCCCATTTCGGAGCATCTCTTCATAAGCAGTCTGGTCGAAGTGTACAACCAGAGTCTTCTTTGTCGATCCAATCGACATACCATCATATTGAGCAATTGCCTCCTCGTCAGAGGAGAAGGTCGTCCCCAGCAGAGTCGCCATTTTTGTTTCACTTAACAAAATGCCTGGAAATCGAATTTTAAAAATAAAACGAAAAAAGTACAAGAAGTACAAATTTGATTCTGGGAAGTATTGCTATGGAAGTCTGATCTGTAAATGATCACTTTGTTCCTTGGACCATACGATGATGATGAAGTTCATTGCTAGAAGATGAACAGTTGGAAGAACTAAGTCACCAGAAAGGTATCGACGCACTTGGGCACTGATGGCGAGGCCGAATGCTTTCCTGCTTTGCTTCACTTTGTTCTGGAAGAAAAGTTGAAGAAGAATGCTACGAAAAATCAAAGTCTTTGGGCTCTGATCTCTATGTATTCTCTTCTCTCTCTCTCTCTCTCTCTCTGTGTGTCTATATGAGAAAAATAAGTCTATTTATAGACTTGGGCTATTGTGCGTAAAAACTCAGCAAAAGTTTCGTCTTTACGCTAACAACTGCCACCCATGACCGAAGTCATCCTCTGCATACGTTGACACGTGTCCCATCATTTCAGTAAGAATAGGATGTACGTACACACGTTCTTCGAGATGTGTGGCATGAAAGCCATGTAGGCAAACCACGTTCCAAATTAATGAAGAAGAATAGGGCGTAAAAACAACCCAAAATACTCTGAGCGTAAAGTAGTAGACTAAGCGTAAAATAGCCCTGACATGGACTTCCTGCGTAAAGTGGTTGTTAAATAACCTTGAGCGTAAAAGTAGCCCAAATAAACTTTATGCACACGTCAACTCTTGAGCGTAAAAACTCATATAGTCTCCATGCGTAAAAGAAGCCATCTTGTGAGCGTAAAATAGCTCAGTCCACATACTAAACGACAACATTGGCTCTGTGTAAAATAAATTCCTTCGAATTTTGTGATATATGCCATCATTGAATCTTCATGTCAGACTTTGCATTAAATGCAAGACTCGACAGCTTTGTGCAGCGTAAAGTGGTTAGCCTGTCTTAAGCGTAAAACCATTGGCTTGACCTTGGCGTAAAATTATTGGCTTGACCCTGACGTAAAGCGATTAGCCTGTAACAATAGACCATGTTGAGTGGAATGCTTCTATCTCTTTGAATCATTCCATGAAGCACTTTTTACGCTCCTATCAACATGGAAGCGTGAGGATGATATCCGATGGCGATATCCTGACCTATTTGACTCGTGAGGTATAATGTCTTCCTTATGCCTCGTGGCTTCGATTTCTTACTTGCATGATTGATTGCTTGATTGATTGCCTAGTATAGCTTGCTTGTGATTAGTATAGCTTGTCCTCGTCTCTCTAGCCTCTTAATTAAATTCCGAGGACGAAATTCTTTTAAGATGGGTAGAGTTGTAATGCTCGTGGTTCGTATTATGTATTTTTGGAATGCGTGTACGTATTTTATCTTGTATTGCATGATTCTTTGCTTAGCTTTTCTTTATGGCTTGGTTTATTCTTAGGTTGGTTCGGCTTGGCTTGGTTTGCTTTGGTTCATCATGAACCAAAGGTGAACCCCTACCTACCTACCACCACCATTAGTATTTATTAACCCCTTCTCCTTTCTCTCTCCTCATTACTTTTCTTCTTCTCCACCATAACTTCTTCACCTACCAGAAGGAGAGAGAGGTCTAGGCAAGTGCAACTTGCTTCATGGAGGAACTCTAATTTTATTGTTCCATTCTCTCCTTTGCAGCATTCTAACATACTTTAATACTTGGCATTTTTACTTTCCATGGCCAGATTCTTGTAGATCTAAGTTTATCTTATTTTCGGATTTCTTGGGTTTTGATCTATTTAATCTTGTTATCTCTAAATTTTGATGGTTCTATTTTGTAAAGAATTTCGTTCTGCCCCATTTTGACCTATGAAAGTTCGGATTTGGACTCTGGATGAAGGTTTTATGGAGCTTGGAAGCATGGGTTCATGGTGTTCTTCCTCTCGAAAATTTGGAGAAGAAGAACAGTTCTCTGGCCGCATGGCAGTACTTGACCGCATGAACATTCATGCGGCAAGTCACTCTCAGACGCATGAGACCCTTGTACTTCTAGCTGTATGGACTTCTCCCCCGTCTGTAAAATCCCTAAAATTTTACTATATTTTTTATTTATTAAATTCGGTACTGATTTAAATTTTTGTATTTTACGTCGCGTAGTTGTATTGTACGTCGTGCGCGAATTTGCGTTTTTCGTATTTTCTCGTCGAGTGCGAATATGTGCGAGATACATATTTTAGAAAATATTCTTTTTGATTTTATTATCAATGATGGTTTAAATAATTATTTTCATTAAAAGTAATTTAGCAAGAAGCTATTTTAAAGATTTGACTTTTATGTTTACTTTCGAAATATGTTTTATCCAAATTAGTAAAAATGTAGTTTAAAAATATTTCCTATTAATACTTAAATATATATTATAATTTTTGAAATTATTTAATATTAATATTTTATTATTCAAAAAGTTATTTAAAAATATTTATTATTTTCGAAATTATATTTATTGGTATTTTTGAAAAATATATTTGGAAAATATTGTGGCCATTTTAAATCTCGATTAAATTTTATGGATTTAATTTAAATAAGTATAAAGGTATAATTTATAGATTTAATTTGGAAGTTGATTTAAATTTAGATTTGATTTCATTAATTTAAATCTAATAGATGAATTATCTACTTGGATTTTAAATAATTCTAATCCTATCCAAATGGGAATTCCCACATTCTATAAATAGGCAGGTACTCCTCCATTAATTCCACCAGCCAAATTACTCCACAAATAAATTTTCAACCACTGTGCATCGTGTCCGTGTCCCCTCCCCGTCTTATTACATATTTACAATTACATTCCATCTTGCCGTATCGGACAAACCCCGACACTTACAAATCCTAAATCCATGACCAAATCCCTAAACCTAATCCTAACCCTATCCTCCCGACCACCACCCTGTCTATCCCTCGCAGCCAACCAACTCATCCCAGCGCTTCTCCCCGGCCATCCACAGACCACCATCAGCACCGTCGTCTCCTCCAAATACCCTCTGCAACCATCCCCTAACCGTGACCCAGCACCAGCGCTAGCGCCACCACAATCATCTTCCTGACCGCCATATCCACAGATCGCCTCGCCTCCTTCCCCAACATCTTTGTCACCGTCCGTGCCCCTATTCCCGTACATACCGCACCGCCGGCACTGCCACCACCATATTGGCCTCCTGACTCCACCACAAACACCCACACTGCCACCACGACCGGCCACTCCGACCGATAATCCACACACACGATCGCCACCATCACCATTAACCACCACTAGAGGGAAAATAGTGATTGTGAACCTTACCGTTCTCTTCGATGCCGGAGCTCATTCCGTTCCTCACCGTCGAACTCGGTTCGAGCGCACCATGCGCCACCGCCGGGTGTGCTGCTGCCTCCGTCGAGCCACGCGTCGTACTTCCCGTAACCCTGTCCTCCGCCTCCGTGCCGGGAGGCCGACAACTGCTGGTGGCCCGCGCCTGTGCGTCGAGGCCCGGCCACCGCGAACCCTCTTTGCCGCCCCCTTTCATCGCTCCTCTCGCCGCGCTGGATCACCTCCGCCGCGATCCCGACCCCACTGTCAGGCCCCACCGGCGACGGCCCGCGCCTAACCACCGCTTCCCTCTCTTTTCTTTTTCCTCGCCGCCGAGTTCTCCGCCGACACCGCCTGGATCTGGCAACGGCCTCCGCACAGACCGACGCCGCCACACCCACCGGAACCCCTCTCCGACTTTGCCGCCCCGCTCTGTCCGCTCCCTCCGCTGCCCGCGCCACCGCCCGCTCCGCTCCGATCGTGTCACGCCCCAGAACCAGAATACTGGAGAGCGGGGGAATGACTCAGCCAGCTACGTATTACGGGTAGATGAATACCGTATAATACGATCAATGATGTCTAACCAGACGAGGGGGTGCATACTACATAAAAGTCTTGTTATGGTCATTACACATCTATTGTCTCAATCATTCAAACAAGGAAACAGAAATAGAGAACATGTAAGATAAAGCAGTAAGGCGTCCCAAACGCTCAGTCAAAATGTTCTTGAGATCTGGCTTTACAAAACACAGCCAGATGATATAGCAAAGTGTACACAATTGTTATCAGCTGTAGTCTGACTTAGTTACAATTATGTAAAAGTAAGTACAAGACGATCCGACTAACATGTCGGTGCCAAACGGCAAAGTATAAGGTAAATAACAAAACGAGCGGTGAAGTAAGAAACCCACTCGAGTCCTCCTGCGATCATCCCTCTAGTGTTGACCATCTTGGAGGTAGAAGTAAGCTGAGTCCTCGGGAACCGGCTCTAAATCTGGCCATACAAAACCAGAGAGGTTAGACCTCTAATAGCAAGTACCACAAGGAAGCACGACATGAGAACTAAAACCAGTAAGTAAGAGAATAAGATAATAGATTTCTGCTTACTACTAGGATTCACATCACATCACGACACTTCGAACCAACCTCCCAACCAAACAAGGACAGAAGTTGGCCCGTCATGTCCTGACATTCTGATTATCCCAGTTAGGTAACAGAGTAGTACAGTACACAAACAAATCATCTTAAACGGCCAATCAACTCCTACGGCTTGCTATTGTGAGTTCCAAGTTATCCTGGAATTTTATGCAATAGGGATTCCTCAGTTCTTACTATGTGCAAGCAAGGCTAGTCTATCCAGTCAATCATGTGCGCCATGCATGAATTAGACGAGTCCTAGCAGGACGCCCGTCATTAATATACCATATACAATAATAATTAAAGCAGATACTGTTCCCTGCCCATGTGGCAGATTTACAGTATCTGTGGGAACCAGCCGGCCCGTCGGGCAATACTCGTCCCAAGGGGGCTGCCATGTAAGAACTCGGGAATCCATTCTCTCCATGCAATCATTATTTTTATTTAACTTAATAGTCTCTATGTTGAGTGAAATCCCATGTCGTGGATCATGGTCATTCAAATGAGTACTTTCGTACGGGGTACGATATGCACAACTCTACAACGATACCAGTGTGGTTAGGTTGCAGGTCTTACATAGCGTAATGCAACAATCAAATCTAACCACGGAGTAATCATGCCTTGACCATAAAGTACACATGCTGCTTTGTAGAAAATAAATAAATAATTTAAATAAATAAATAGATTGAAGCCTGCATGTGCATGTATGTCAATATTCGGGATCAGCCAGTCGATTACAATAGTTCATAACATGAACGTGTCTCATTCATTTAATTCAATAAGACGACTAGCCAGTCTCTTAGTTCCAACTAGGAACGCATGATCAATTTAGTCAAGATAACCATCGTCATTAATGGTGACAAGGCATGAAAGTCAATTAACATTAATTGGGGTCGAGTCTATAACTCTCAAGGTCAAGTTCCAGTTAAACTGGGTATCCAAAAATCAATCGGGACACAAGACGCATTCCACATAACAATTGATATTAACAATATTAACATATCATGATTTATCGAGTTCATGCCAAAAGGCGTAAGGATATAAAATGGGCATAAAATACCTAATAAAATATCAATATACAGGGCTATAGAAGAGCCAAGCTTAAGGAAAATAAAACCCAAGTGACATGCTGACGTAAGACCAAGTCAGCCAAAGGCCACACGCTCAGTGCAAAAGTCATACGCTCAGGTAAGGCAGCGTATGAACTCCATACGACTCCTTGACACCCAAGCCAGCGTATGCAAGTCATACGCTCCCAAAAGGCAGCGTATGAGTTCCATACAATTCCTGACCATCCAAGTCAGATGCAAGTCATACGCTCCCAAAAGGCAGCGTATGAACTTCATACGACTCCTGACCATCCAAGTCAGCGTATGCAAGTCATACGCTCCCAAAAGGCAGCGTATGAACTTCATACGACTCCTGACCTCCAAGTCAGCGTATGCAAGACATACGCTTCCTAAAAAGGTAGCGTATGGGCTCCATACTGCGCTACACTAAAGAGCGCGCACAGCTCAGTGACGCAGCTAAAAAGCTAGCGTACACTGCTCACTGTCTTCTCCAAACAGCAAGAACTCCATGGATTGAACCCAAAGCTTCAAAAGTCTATAACTTGGTCAAAACAAGTCCAAATCCAACTTTCCAAAGGTCAAGATTGGGTAGAATAAAACTCTCTACAACATAGAACCATCAAAACTTACAAACAAAGAAGTTTGATAGATCAAAACCACCAAAATCCGAAAATAACTAATTTCTAGATCTACAAAATTTAAGACTTCGAAATGAAAAATGCCAAGTTCTAAACTCTCTTAGAAACATGAGGAGAAGCTAATAGATCAATAAAAATGGGCTCTCATGTGGAAGCAAGTTGTACTTGCCTATGGTTGGTAGGTGGAGAGAGTAAATGAAGAAGAAGAAGTAATGGTGAAGGAGTTTTATGAAGAGAGAGAAAGAGAGGGTGGCTTTAAATATCAAAGGGGTGGTAGGTGGGAGTTGGGCCGGGTCCAATGGGTCGGATTGTAGGGGATCCAACCAAGGCCAACCCGCAAGCAAAGTAAGGAGGTAAAAGCAGAAAATAAAATGCAGGAAATAAAATACAGAAATATAATTGCAGGAAATAAATTGCAGGAAATTAAATTAACATGGAATTTAAAGAGCAGATAATTAATTAACTTGAAATCTAAAGGAATTAAAATACAGGATAATACATGATAATTACTAAATAAATACACATGAGTTGTACATGTATAGAAATACGCATTCTGGGAACGGGGAGTGACAGATCGCCACCCCATGGCTCCGTCGTCCACTTCCCTCGTTTTCTCCGACTCTTCTCTCTCTCCTCTTTCCTAGAAATAAAGGGGAGCAGCACTCCTATGACTTTTCATTTTTTTCTTTCGTTTAATAATTTTATTATTATTTTTATTATTTTCCTTCTGTTGATGTTTTATTTTAACTATTATTATTATTAACATTATTATTATTATTATTAGTTTACATATTAATATTACTATTATTATTATATTTACATATTATTATGATTGTATTATTATTATTATTACTAACTGCAATATTGTATGTGGTCCTTAATATTTTACTGCTATTATTATTATTATATTTTAGTGACTAAGATTAGAGTTATTATTAAAATTGATTTTTGTATAATTAGGTATAATCAGCTTTTCAAATTTTTTTTCTAAAAATATATATACCTATTTATATTATTATTATAATTGGCTTGGCCTATAATCTAAAATATGGTTTTAGAATCCATTAAATATTTATTATATTATTTTGAGCAAGTCCAAAATTTGTTTTGAGCCTAAAATGACTTTTGACTTTTCAAGCATTTATTTAAAGAGTATATTTTGACTAACAATATTTTAGTATTATAAATGATTTCCTAAAAATTGTGTATATATTATTTAATCAACTTCTTCAATTTTCTTCCATCCAATGACTAATCCCGACATTTCCAATTCATCTCCAATTCTAGACTACCTTATGTCCACCCTAACTAGTTTGACCATCTTGGACCCGATGGAACCGTCCGTACCATCATCAGAAGTCACCTTGCATAGTTGTTACACCGAAGTCGATCTTTTGCCACCTTTATTGTACCACATCAAGTAGCTCACCAGGCGACTCAACATGCAAGTATACCTTGCTAATTTTACTGTCAAATTATTTATTTTCTACATTAATTATTTTGTTTCATATTGTTAGTTTCCCTTTGTTATAAACTGTACGTCCAAGCCACACTTGGGTGCAAGCAACTTTATTAGTCGTTATTTTATTTTATGCATGTTGACTTAGTGTTAGCGTACTACCTTCTTGTTGGGAGATATCCTTATATCTCCTTTGGCTGTGACACTCGCACTACACGGTTGAGACATGTTGCTAGGGGCACGACTTATTGACTAGCTATCTCTAAAGTCGTGTGACGGTAGATATTCGTAACTGCTATGACTAGGGTTTTAGAGACTCAAGCAGTAACAAAACTGGGCGGGTCATGGACATGACTTGAACAGTGTGGGAAATATTGGGGAATGACAGTCGCTAGTGCGTATGGGAATCGAAACAGGTAAACCACAGTCTCCAGATGGAACTGTGGCAATTTATTTGCAGATGCCCTCTGACGTTTTAGACGTTACAGACGGATACAGATGACTGGATGCCAGTTACGTACACATAGCCTAAAATCCCACCCATGCGCATGAAAGTTGTCCTCTAAATTGTACATTAGGCGGTTAGAATCTCCTTTGCATATTTGTATTTAGGATAGTCATTTATATATTATTTTATTCTGACAGTTCATATTAGCTTGTTCTTTCTGTATCTTTCTACGTCCGTCTGAGGACCTGGTTTTTTCCCAGGTGTGTGTTCATGTTTTCCGCAGGTATCCTAGCCAAGGCCGTGGTCTTCTCCATTCCTTCGAAGATAATTGTGCTTGGTTCGTCTTGCCATTTTTATCGCTCGATTTATTGTACATTTCTTTCATTGGGATAGTTGGTAGTGGACTTTGTCTCCGCCCAACGATTGTATCATAAATATTCGAGTAGATATTTATATTATCATTCTTTTTATTGTGGATGAGATTTATTTTATCTTGGATTACTGCATTTTACAGCTTATGTATTCATACGAAACCTACGTACTTCGTACGAATACAGCTGGCATGTTTACGTACTTGGTCCTACGTATTTTGGGACTGGGGCGTTACATGTTTTTGTGGTGGCCCATGCAGGTCAAGATAAATTGTTTGGATATTTTACCGTACCAAGCAAGCCTGCGTATAGGATTAGAGTCTAGGATCTCATCCACGTACTAGACCGCCTTCTCGCTTGACTCCTCTGAAGAACAGTTTGGCAACTCTAGAGGGGGGTGAATAGAGTTTATATAGAAAAATAGTCAATTAAAAATAACTCTTTCACCAACAATAAATAATCAGAGTAAAGTGCGGAAAAATAAATGAAGAGCAGAAGAGCATACGCAAACACAGCGATTTTAACCTGGTTTCCCTCGTGGAGGACTAGTCCAGGCCTGAGAACTCTAGCTCAGGATTAAATCCACTATTTGTGAAATAGTAGCTTACAACCCGTGCCTTTACTTCAGAAGAGCACGTCAACTTCTTACAGAGAATCGCAGTGGCGATTGCTTGGAATTGTCCAAGCGACTTATTCACTCTTGCACAAGAATCCTAACTGAGAGATGCTGAGCACTCGAGACTTAGGAGGCTTGTGGCTAGTAGATAGGAAAGGTATGGCTTATTGAGCTTGTAGGAGAGAAGAGAAGAGAAGATTGAGTTATCCAAAATGAGAGAATTCATGCCCTATTTATAGTGTTTTTAGAGGCAGAATTCGGCCAGAATTCGGGTAGGAAAATTCAAAAATTTGGCCGTTGGACAGCTAGCAACCAGCTAACCCTAAAATTAGGGTTCCTGATTTCTAGGAGACAGAGTTCGGCCCGAACTCTGTGTGGAGGCAGAGTTCGGCCCGAACTCTGTCTCCAGAGCACAGAGTGGTTCTAAGTGGGACTTGTGGGCAATTTTTGTTTTGGTGGAGCTTGGGATTTTGGGTAGGCTTGTAGACTAAGTTCCAAGAGCTCAGCATAACTCAGAGTACATATTTCTAGACTCAATAAAATGTAAAAGTACAGACTCGAAAATACACTGAGAGTCAGAAACTGAGCTGTTGTCTGTCCTGAACTGAATGCAGACGTCGTGTGTCGTATTGAATTTATACAGATATTATTTAGTCAATGTAGTCAATATTTGGTTGACTGTGACTTTGTGTCAACAATCTCCCCCATATTGATAATTGACAAAATAATAAATGTATATTTCAATATTCATACCTGGACACAGTTGGTTATAACACAGCTCCCCCATAGACAATGTCGAGCTAGAATATGATAGCTCCTCCGTAATCAGTGAACGGTGCCGAGCTAGAATCAATAGCTCTCCCCCGTAAATAATGCATAGAACCTGTGGCCTGATAAAAATATTTTCGCAAAAGCAAACACAAGCACAGACAGATATACATTTGAAATATACATATTTCTCCCCCTTTTGGCAGTTAGCAATATAAGGGAACAGAACAACTGCATAAGGAAAATCATGTAAAGTGCAGTATAGGTAATGAACAGTAATGCAACCACACCAAGCAGAGAAGAAACAGTATAATACTAGACAAAATAAGTCACTGACATAAAGTAAAACTACGAGAAATAGCATAAAATGTTATCCACCAACCAGAATGTCAAGCACATCATCAGGGTTTTAAGACATAAATCCAGTACATAAATCTATAACAAACTGAAATAACTAAAATCAAAAAGCAACTAAGACCATCAGCAGTGGCAGCAGCATAACACACCAATCTCCATCACGGAGCACGAGAAGGTCCTGGAACATCTGAAGGACCAGGGAAGGAGCGACGAGGGTCCACAAAAGCATCATCCGGATCCATATACCTCATGACCCACGGATCGTCTATACGATGACCCGCGCGATCTGGATCCCGCTCAATAGGCACATGCAGATCAGGATGACGAGCAAGCGAATACCGCATATCATGCAGAGAGTTCCCAAGGGCACTAATCTGCAGAGTGGTACGGTAATCCTGCTGCGTCCAGCGATCATCCTCAACAGCAAAGCGATCGCGAAGCATAGTCTGAATAGACTCCAGGATGGCAGGAGGAGGAGGTGCATCTTGACCAAAAGGAGGGGCGTCAGGCTCCTCATCATCAGAATGCTCAGAGGCCTCAGGAGAGGCGACAACTGCCTGAGTATGGCGTGCTTTGGACAGGAAAGCAGGAGCAGGCAAGAATGGACAGTCATGAAGAGGAATGATAAAAGCACGAAAAACCATAGGAAGATATAAAGGATAAACCAACGCTCTTGGTTTCTTCCTACAATTTATCATCCAATCCATCATTGTCCTAGGAAGATTGAATGGGATACGATAATGGAGATGATATAAGACAGAGATCTCAAAGTATGTAACTTCATCAGTTGAACCAACCTTGGGTAAGATGGTGTTAAAAATCATTCGATGAAGCTCATAGAAGTAGGGGTTGAGATGCTTGGCCATAAGTTTGCAAGGACTTATGTTAGGAGCACATAATTCCTCCTTGAATCCTTCAAGAGAAGTATCGCCAACAAATTGAAATTAACGTGCTTCCACAAGTTTATCCCAAGCATCAAGATTAACAAGATCAAGAAAATCCCCCAACTCGGAATCATTGAACGCTATGTCAATACCGGCAACCCGGGAATAGATATGGGTTGCATCGAAGGTTAAATTGCAATAAAACATTTGGATTGCACTACGGTAGATAACAAAATTTGAAGCAACTAAAGCATCCAAACAAAGATCACGGAATAAAGACTCATATTGAGAAAAATATGGTGAAGTTTATGGGATGGCCCCCAAACACCGGACGAGTTCTAAAATCGCTAAACCATTCATTCGAGGCTTCTAGCGATACAAATAGACGGTCGTCGTAAGTGTTAGGGTCATCGGGACTCGGTGGATTAAACAACGGATGAATGGGGTGTTGTTCAACTACTTGTTCAATCGGAGGAGGAGGAGCCGAAGAGGAAGCACCCTCATGTCGAGTCCTTCTCCCTCGTTTGGACAAGCGAGATGCCATTTGAAATAAAAGAGGAGAACTTGGAAATGATAGAAAAAGAGAGATATACCTGAAAAGAATACCAAACAGTTGAAGAGAATGTTGAAAAACCCCTTTCCCTTGATTTTGAGAAGAAATAGAGCCCTCTATATCAAGAACTAGGGTTAGGATTTGGAAGGAAGAAGATGGAAGAGGTGGAGAAGAAGGAAATATGGGAGGAAAGAGAGGGAATCCCGAAATAAAGTAGGGCTTGGTCTTTGGTCGGGTGAAATATTGACCGTTGGATTAGAATTCATCCAACGGCAGAGCCAGATCCCGATCCTGGAACCTAAGAACCGAACTCGGCCCGAACTCTGATAGGGGCAGAGTTCGGCCCGAGTTCTGGATCAATGGTCCAGAACTGAAAACAGGCAAAGAACATGAAGAAAATGTTTAAGAGTTAAACAGAAGAAAGTTGAGGACAACAAAGAGTGTTGAATTAAAAAAAAATAGAGAGGTACTCAGAAAACAGAATGAACTTTAGAAAATATCAATTAGGCAATATTAAATCGAAAACGATCCATATAATAAATAAGGACATATACTGTGGTTCAATAGTCCAAATTTGCCATGGGTTAGCTGCAGGGGCCGGATCCCAGCTAGCGGTAGTCCTGAGGACAAGTGCACCGTGTCGCTTAGGCTTTTACGCCTTGTTGTCAGAAGGACCCTTTCGGCTTGTACCCATACCAAATTCTTCGTAAAAGAATCATAATATACTCGATATTTACGCAGGTGAGTTTCAATTTATAACTGCTTCATCTAAAATTCCAACTTCACGACAAAGAAAATTGAAGCGCTCTTCGGATAGTGGCTTAGTGAAGAAATCTGCCAGCTGATGATCAGTGTCAATAAATTCTAAGTTAATCGTGCCATTTTGCTGATGATCACGCAAAAAGTGGTGTCTGATTTTAATGTGTTTAGTGCGTGAGTGGCAGACAGGGTTCTTAGTCAAATTGATGGCACTAGTATTGTCACAGAATATAAGAATATGCATAAAAGATAACTTATAGTCTTCCAGGGTTTGCTTCATCCATAGAATTTGTGCACAACAACGCCCAGCTGCTATGTATTCAGCTTCTGTTGTGGATAGTGCAACAGAGTTCTGCTTCTTGCTAAACCAGGAGACTAAAGCTTTTCCTAATAAATGACACGTGCCGCTCGTACTTTTACGATCGACCTTGCATCCAGCGAAGTCAGCATCGGAGTAACCAATAAGATCAAAAGATGTTGACTTGGGATACCATAGGCCCACTGTAATCGTACCCTTAAGGTATCTAAAGATACGCTTAACCGCGGTCATGTGTGATTCCTTAGGATTAGCTTGATATCTAGCACATAGGCAAACACTGAACATGATATCGGGACGACTAGCAGTTAAATAAAGTAAGCTGCCTATCATACCTCGATACTTACGTTGATCAACAGGTTTGCCGCTCTCATCTGGTTCGAGTTTGGTTGAAGTAGCCATTGGCGTGCTGATTGGTTTGATGTTGTCAAGATCGAACTTCTTCAGCATGTCCTTGGTGTACTTTGATTGGCAGATGAAAGTTCCATTAGCCAGTTGTTTTACTTGCAGACCAAGAAAATAGTTGAGCTCTCCCATCAAGCTCATCTCAAATTCCGTCTGCATACACTTGGCAAATTCTTGACAAAGAGTTTCATCAGTAGACCCAAAAATAATATCATCAACATAAATCTGAATTAATAGAATGGTGTCTTTGAAAGATTTGATAAACAGTGTAGTGTCAATTTTCCCTTTTGAAAAACCTTTCTCAAGCAAGAAACTGCTTAGCCTTTCATACCAAGCTCTGGGGGCTTGTTTAAGGCCATAAAGCGCTTTCTTCAGCTTGAACACGTGGTCGGGAAATTTGTGATTTTCAAAGCCAGGGGGTTGTTTGACATAAACTTCCTCCTTAATAAAGCCATTCAAGAAATCACTTTTAACATCCATTTGAAATAATTTAAAGTTCTGATGATTGGCAAAAGCACAAAGCATCCGAATGGATTCTAGTCTAGCAACAGGAGCATATGTCTCATCGTAGTCGATACCTTCCTCTTGGTTGTATCCTTGAGCTACTAGATGAGCTTTGTTACGAGTGACTGAACCATCTTCATTTACTTTGTTTCTAAACACCCATTTGGTACCAATTATTGAGTGATTAGCCGGTCTAGGAACTAGTTTCCATACTTGGCTCCTCTCAAATTGGTTGAGTTCTTCTTGCATAGCAGAAATCCAAAATTCATCATTAAAAGCTTCAGAAATGTTTTTAGGCTCTACTTGTGAAATGAAGGCAGTGCTAGCAACGGAGTCTCTTAGTGATGATCTAGTAGTTACTCCACGTGAAACTTCTCCTATAACTAAATTTTCTGGATGAGAAGGTTTGAAAAACAATTTCTTAGGCAAACCTTCCAGAGAATTAGTTTCAGTTGAAGTATTCATTGGAGTAGAAATTGATGGCTCAACATCATCATCAAGAGCGCTTACTGCACTGTTATCTTCATCAAAAGTCACATTAGTTGACTCCTCCATAATAAGTGAGCGTTTGTTGAAAACTCTATATCCCTTACTCTTGGCGGCATAACCAAGAAAGATACCATCGTCAGCTTTGGCATCAAATTTGCCTAAGTTGTCTTTGGTGTTAAGGATAAAATATCTACAACCAAAAACTTTAAAACAAGAAACATTGGGGGTTCTCCCAAACCAAAGCTCATAGGGTGTTTTCTTCGTAATGGGACGAATAAGCACCCTATTCAAAATGTGACATGCTGTACTTACAGCCTCTGCCCAAAAATATTTCGGAAGAGAAAATTTATTCAACATGACTCTAGCCATATCGCCAAGAGTCCTATTCTTCCGCTGCACAACACCATTTTGTTGAGGAGTTCTAGGACAAGAAAATTCATGATCAAAGCCATTTGCATTACAAAAACTTTCAAAATCTGAATTTACGAATTCGCCTCCATGATCACTTCGGATTCGAGTAATCATGTAGCCTTTTTCGTTTTGAACTTTATTTACAAAAACTTTGAAAACAGAAATAGCATCGCTCTTATTAGCGAGAAAGAAAACCCAAGTAAATCTCGAAAAATCATCAACAACAACAAATGCATAAAGTTTGCCACCAAGGCTAGCTATTCTACTAGGACCAAATAAATCCATATGAAGTAATTGCAAGGGTCTAGTAGTACTTACAGAGTTGATGGAATGAAATGAGGATTTAGTTGCCTTGTTTAGTTCACATTCGGCACATACAGTGTCCTTTATGAATGTGATGTCAGGCAATCCTCTCACTAGCTTCTTGGTAGAAAGCCTGGATATAGCATCCATGTTGGCATGACCAAGACGCTGGTGCCAAAGCAGTCGTTCGTCTTTGTGGGCATATAAACATCTACCTGCATGGTTAGTATTTATAGAGAGATAGAAAATATAGATGTTGTCCTCTCTTTTCCCTTCAAAAGCAATATCTTCTGTTGACCTATCGTAGATATAGCAATGGTTTTGTCCAAAGTTAATATCATATCCATGATCAGCAAGATGGCTAATGCTGAGCAGGTTATGCTTTAACTCGGTCACTAGGCAGACATCCTTTATAACAGGAGAAGGAGGATGACCAATGATACCGTTACCTATTATGTGCCCTTTGAGATTGTTACCGAAGGATACATATCCTTCTCTTTTCATCGATAGTGATGCAAAAAGATTTGCGTTTCCCGTCATATGTCGCGAGCATCCACTATCGAGAATCCACTTACTCTCAGTTGAGGAGGGAAGGTCCACCTACATCAAGAGTAGATGTGACCTTTGGTACCCATTTTCTTGAGGGTCCTGAAAAGTTAGTTTTTGGAAACCAAGCATATATTTTCTTGTCTACCAGTCTTCTAACTCTACACTGTGGTGAGATGTGTCCATGTGTTCCACAGTAAGTACAGATAGCATTTTTATTTATACTGGAAGCATGAGAATGATATCTATAAGCAACCGGATGAGGATGATATGGAGAGTTAGCATGGTAATGATGACTATGCATAGAGTGAGTGGCATGATGATGATGTCTGTGTGGCATAGCATGATAATATTGACTGTGAGGAGTGGCATGCTGAAATTGTCTATATGGCATAGTGTAATGTTGTGGCATAACATGATGATTTTGCCTATGTGACATAATATGATGATTTTGTCTACATGGCATGGTATGTTGATGTGTCATAGTATGATGAGAGTGATATTGATTGTGTCTTTGTGCAGTATGATGAGTATGAGAAGTATTCTTACGTGCACGTGGTTTGTGAAAGTTTGTGTATATAAATGCATGGTTATTTGTTGCATGAGAATGACGTGGTTGACTAGCATGAGTGGTTTTGTGCCCATGTGATTGGGTTTGAGGTTGAACAACCTGTTTACCCAATTTGGTTTCTAATCTTTTAGACATAGCTTGTAGTTCATCAATCTTAATATTTAAGCCATAAATCTTAGTCATAGAAATCTTGTGTCTACTCTTTTCTTCAGCAAGCAACGTGTTGAGAGTAATAATTTCTTGAGTTTGTTGCTCAATACGTGCTTCAGCATCATGTAAGCTTAATTTAAGCTTGGATACTTCATCAGTGTCATTAGTGGGTGATGTGTTTCTAACATTATCAAGAAGTAAAGAAATTCTTTGTATCTCATCTTCTAGACTTTTGATCTTGTCCTTGGCATGTTTATATTTACCGATGACCTTTTTATGATCATCGAGTAAATCAGTGAAAGCATCGCCAAGTTCATCAAAAGAGAAGTCATCTAGAGTTTCGTTAGATACCTTGTTGGAAGTTGCCATTAGGCACACATTTGCTGTATCTTAAGGAGAGTCCTTTTCTTCCTCAGAGTCACTTGCTTCACTTTCATGCCAAATGCCCGTGTTGGCATATTTCTTTGATGAGTTCCTTTTGTATGGCTTCTCATAGCGGTTGCTCTTCTTCAGGAATGGGCAGTCTTTTCGGACATGTCCAGTTTTCTTGCAACCGTAACAAGTTGGTTCTTCTTCATCGTCTTCTTGAGATTCCTTCTTCCTTCGATTGAAGCGAAGGAATTTCCTGAAGTTGCGAACCATGAGAGCTTGATCTTCATCATCCGAATTATCTTCTTCGGTCTCATCATGATTAGCTCTTCGTTGATGAGCTTTGAGTGCGATCTCCCTGGTCTTCAGAGCAGGCTCTTCGAAGTCCTTGAGGTCAAGCTCGTGAGTCATAAGCTTGCCCATCAAGGTCTCCATTGACATTGTTGTGAGATCGTTTCCTTCTATGATGGCTGTCACCTTAGGGTTCTAAATCTTTGGTAGCCCTCTGAGCAGCTTACGAATCTTCTCGTGGTTTGAGTACTACTTTCCAAGCGAGGATAGAGGATTGATGATGTCGAGGAATCTTGTGAACATTTGAGTGATCGTCTCATTTGGCTTCATCTTGAAGGCTTCGTACTCTTGAGTGAGACGGCTTATCTTCGATTCCTTGACTTGAGTGGTTCCTTCATGCGTCACTTCTAGAAGTCTCCATACTTCATGAGCAGTGGTGCATGTAGAGACCCTGTTAAACTCGTTCCTGTCTATAGCACAGAATAAAGCATTAATAGCCCTAGCATCTAGACTTGCCTGTTTCTTCTCCTCGATAGAATATTTGTCGTGTGGTTTCTCAATAAGGTCACCATCGACAACTATTCTGGCGGGCTTTTTGTAACCGTCAGTTACGACAGTCCACAGGTCAAAGTCTAGAGACTTCAGATAAAAACTCATCCTTGTTTTCCAATATGTGTAGTTAGTCCCATCAAATAGGGGAGGCCTATGAGTGGACTGACCTTCACCATGATTGGAGATCAAGGATTGTGTGGTTGCCATGGATCAGCTCTTAGGATGTTAGTCCTTATAAAGAGAACAGAGCTCTGATACCAATTGAAGAACAGTTTGGCAACTCTAGAGGGGGGTGAATAGAGTTTATATAGAAAAATAGTCAATTAAAAATAACTCTTTCACCAACAATAAATAATCAGAGTAAAGTGCGGAAAAATAAATGAAGAGCAGAAGAGCATACGCAAACACAGCGATTTTAACCTGGTTTCCCTCGTGGAGGACTAGTCCAGGCCTGAGAACTCTAGCTCAGGATTAAATCCACTATTTGTGAAATAGTAGCTTACAACCCGTGCCTTTACTTCAGAAGAGCACGTCAACTTCTTACAGAGAATCGCAGTGGCGATTGCTTGGAATTGTCCAAGCGACTTCTTCACTCTTGCACAAGAATCCTAACTGAGAGATGCTGAGCACTCGAGACTTAGGAGGCTTGTGGCTAGTAGATAGGAAGGGTATGGCTTATTGAGCTTGTATGAGGGAAGAGAAGAGAAGATTGAGTTATCCAAAATGAGAGAATTCATGCCCTATTTATAGTGTTTTTAGAGGCAGAATTCGGCCAGAATTCGGGTAGGAAAATTCAAAAATTTGGCCGTTGGACAGCTAGCAACCAGCTAACCCTAAAATTAGGGTTCCTGATTTCTAGGAGACAGAGTTCGGCCCGAACTCTGTGTGGAGGCAGAGTTCGGCCCGAACTCTGTCTCCAGAGCACAGAGTGGTTCTAAGTGGGACTTGTGGGCTATTTTTGTTTTGGTGGAGCTTGGGATTTTTGGTAGGCTTGTAGACTAAGTTCCAAGAGCTCAGCATAACTCAGAGTACATATTTCTAGACTCAATAAAATGTAAAAGTACAGACTCGAAAATACACTGAGAGTCGGAAACTGAGCTGTTGTCTGTCCTGAACTGAATGCAGACGTCGTGTGTCGTATTGAATTTATAAAGATATTATTTAGTCAATGTAGTCAATATTTGGTTGACTGTGACTTTGTGTCAACATCCTCGAGTTGCATCTTGCTTGATCCCTTCTATCGTGATTCGTGCCCCTCTTTCGTGCTTGATAGATATTAATAAGGTAGCCCATACTAGGTGAACATGACCCATTGTCTTATCACCCTACTAATTTAACTCTTATAAGTTGGGTAGAATACCTTACGACCTAATCATCCGTGTAACCTTAACCAAGTCTTAAGCAAGTAGACAATAGAATGACTGTATAGGCACCAACATAAGACATTACTAGATTCTTAAGAAGTTTGAACTAGTTCCACTTCTTTCAATATTAATCGTGCCTATGTTTTTACGAATTTTTGATTATCCTATGTTGCTAGTGTAGCTTAAGTTTTGCAAGCTTATTCCCTTATCGAGTGTCATAGCTGCTTTCCAAAAATCAGTATATTAATATTTTATTATATTTCCATCTAATTAAATGTTTTGCTCAAATTTTTTTATGATATAAACAACAATTGATATAATAATAATAATAATAATAATAATAATAATAATAATATTTTTTATTTTTATCTTTAGATATTTTCGTTTGGAAAAAAAATATTTGCATATATTAGAGAAAGAGAGAGAGGGGCAGCCCTCACCCGCACCATCTCTCCCTCTCTCGAAACCTCTCTCATCTCTCTCTCTTTCTCCAACTCTCTCCCTCTCGATATATCTTCCTCTCTCTCTCATCTTTCCATCTCTCTCTCTCCTTCACTCTTCCTCTTCTCCTCCTCCTCCCTCTACTACTCCCGCTACTGCTGCTACTGCGCGCTGCCGCCGCCCGCCTGCGCCGCCGCCGCCCGCCTGCGCTGCTGCCGGACACCACCCTCCACCACTCTTCATCTCCCTCTTCTCCATCCTCCATCACCAAACCATAACCCCTTAGTCAAAAAAAAAGGAAGAAGAAGAAGAAGGATTGGAAAAAAAAGGATTAAGCAAGAGAAAGAAGAAATTGGAGAAGAAGATGAAGAAGAATAGAAATCCAAGCCCTAACCCCAACTCCATCTTAGGGGGGGTTAATTTAGAAGAAGTTTGAAGAAATCCTGGGTCCAAGGCAAGTCCTCTCCCTCTTTCCCTCTCCTTTGAGATTCATCTTAACTTTTGCTCTAAATTTCATAATGAAATAGTTTGGGATTTTTTTTTTCCATTTTCTGAAAAAATATATATATATTGTGGTTAAAACTTACCATAGAATATTGTACCATTAATATAGAGATGAGTATGCATCTTTGACACAATACAATAATATATATATTGGACACAATACAATACAATACAATAAATATATATATTGGACACACATAAATAGATACTTGGACACAAGATGATTTATATGAATGTATGAGTTGGGCACATATGTTGCACTCAAGACTTATGACCACTTCAACTCTAAATTTTCAAGTGATATCATGTGGCTTCCATCTAAAGAATTATATATATATATATATATATATATATATATATATATATATATATATATATATATATATATTTATTTAATTTGTGTAGGTTACGCCCCTAAAAATCATACTGATAGTTATAATTGTACATGGATATTTATATGTATATAAATTCTTATTAACATATAAATATCCATGTACAATTATAACTATCAGTATGATTTTTAGGGGCGTAACCTACACAAATTAAATATATATATATATATATATATATATATATATATATATATATATATATATATATATATATATATATATATATATATATACATGTCTTACGTTTTCTTACTTAAACAAGTGTACACGAGAGTAGTTTTCGATATTAGCGTAACTATTTAATTCTATTCAAATTATTAAACCTATCGAAATAACACATGTTGGAATGATTGATGGTTAAATTACTTATTTTGCAAGTCCTCTTCTCCTTCTTCTTCTCTAATCTTTTCCATCTAGGTTAATATGAATTATTAGATTCTGAAATTTTTAGTTATGATCATACAAAATTTTGTTAAGTTTTGGTAATGCCAGGAATTTAAATTTGTATAGGTTAATCTTTTAAATCTGAAATTTCATGTTACATATTAATTTTTTCATCTCATAATATTATAGCTTGGAATATAAGTTGACGAAATATCCCTAATTATGGTTTACTTAAATCCTGAAATTTTGGTAATATTTAACCCAATTCGAGATATTTTAAAATGTTGCAATTCTGATTTCTAGTAAATTTTCAATTTTGATAGACATAGGCAAGGAAATTAAAATTGGCACTGGAACTAGTATTTGTGACATATCACGGGAACTGATTGTGGACTGAATTATTTGGACTTGAATTTCCATGAACACATAAATATACATGAACATGGGACTCTCCAATGGTAAGTCTGTCACAAACATTGGAATTGAACAACTGGACCGCACGCCGGAAAGGTAAAAGTACAAGGACCCTGCGTTTCTCTACTCACTAAATATTTACTCAATCTTGTGTGTGTCCATAGTTAGAAATAATTCCCGTTTATTTTTCCTTTTCTTGCTTCATGCACTTATTACTATAGAAGAGTTGTGTTTGATTTAATTTTCCTTATCCTATCTACATAATATATATATATATATATATATATATATATATATATATATATATATATATATATATATATATATATATATATATATATATATATATATATATATAGATATATATATATGTTATAAAGTCTTGCATATTTACTAGTATAGTTGGATAAACATTGGCTATGAAAGAGTTTTGATTTAATTTTCTTTATCCTATCTACATAATATATATATACATATACACATATATAGATATATGTTATAAAGTCTTCGCATATTTACTAGTATAGATGGATAGACATTAGCTTTATTTTGATAAACTGTAATCCAATTAGCAAGTCGCGGCCCGACTAATTGCTAAAGGAAGGGTATTCATTGCTTGCTCAGGTAAAAGTCTCAAGTTCCTTCTGTTCTTTTATAACTGCGTGGTTCCGATGTTGAGAGTTGCTCCACCGAAGGGGTCGGCGAGCCCAATTATTACTTGCGTGGTTCCGGTGTTGAGAGTTGCTCCACCGAAGGGGTCGGCGAGCCTAATTATTACTTGCGTGATTTCGGTGTTGAGAGTTGCTCCACCGAAGGGGTCGGCGAGCCGATATTTCTCTTTTGTCATATATATGTTTTTGTAAATTTTTGGGGCTCCTAAATACAAAGGAGACTCTGCCGAAATCTTTGAGAAATTTAGGAGATAGACAAATTTCCGACTTTCGGAGATTTTTAGAAAATTTCTTATCTAAAAGAGCATCTAGGAGGGAAGAACAACTGAATATCCCTAAATATCCCGTAACATAAATAACAAAAGCTGATCAGTATTTCATGAATCTCGTGAATCAGTACATCTAGTTGCGACTAGGATGTACTAGCCCAAGGGAGGCTCGTGAATCAATTTCATCTATTTGACAGTAACATCAATAGATGTCTCTTTAGCCCAAGGGAGGCTCGGAAATCACAACCTGATCCTAGGTTAACGGGATTGTTCACGAAAAATATTTAGAGGATTATTCGGAGTATTGTTCTCAAAACTGCATCTCATTAAATTTCAAATCTTATTCCAGAAACAACGCTGCCAATTATGAGTGGGCAGTGTCCTTAATTCCTCAAGGGAAGCAATTCCTATTAAAAGCTCAAGAGAAGCTCAAAAATCTTATCATTCATGGAGTAGGATGTTGATTTCATTCATGTTTTACTAAAGCAGATGTATGTATATATAGCAGTGCAATGTCTCCTCTTTTAAAACTATATATTCATTATTTTGTTAACTTTCACCGTTCTTGGCCGAGGACTTGCTTGTCGTATTCTAAACGACCTAGTATTTGTTCACTAGGTGAAGAAGAAGACGCCCGCGCCGAAGTATCGCCGCGCTACAACGAGGAGTAAATTGTCTGGATTACCTACAGTTATGACCAGCACTATCGTAGTAATCTTGTAAATTACTTTTGTAATAAACTTGTAAAAGCATTGTTGGAAAAGTTCCCTATATAATAACTTCACTATATTTAACACCATGTAAACTCCTCGTATTTTCCATTCTTGCTGATGATTACAGGCGACAATCGCGGTTTCGGCGCGTAGCCTGGAGATGTGTTATGGCGTAACCGTTTCAAATATGGGAAGCGGGACGTGACATCGAGCTTGATCATGACATGTTTTATTGGGTGCGCACCCACTAACATATTGTCTAATCAGAACCGGTGCATGATGGTCTGATCAACCTATTGCACTTTGGTTCGCTTTTATCTATCATTCTACGTGGATGGGGACATAGCTAAACTTGTCCTCTAGGGCCCCCCTCCGCGACAGACATGGCAATTCTTTTTGAATTACTTACTCGCCTTTGAACCACATATTGGTATTCGAACGCAACTTCTTTGAACTCAAATTGGTTTTCGTCTTTCACCTAATTAGACGAAGACTCGTACTTGATAGATAGACCCAAAGTATTACCCTTAGTTGCCCTACCACCTATTGACAAAATAGTTAGCCATGGACCAACCAAAGTCACTATATCCTCGCTTTGAACTACTCACCGATACCAAATTTATTATCGCGACCTTCCATGAAATTTGAAAATGATTACAACCGTCCTTTCATTCGTGCCCTCAACCTAGATAATTACCGTGCACCCTTTCCCGTCGAACCATCTCTCCCAAGTCCATAGATTATTCTCTTTGATCTACTCGATCCCTTCATATTTCCTAAATTCATGTTATCATGATCTTATCACCTTAAATAGTGACCCTCATTCGATTCCATATCCATGATTTATTTTCATAGATATCGAAATCACAAACTTCCAAACTACACGTTTGTGTTAAACGTAGTCTCCTTACCCCGCCTAATGACTTGATCATATCACCTTATCAATATACCATTGTGCCTTCTTACCCCCTACCTATTCTTAATTTCGAGGACAAAATTCTTGTAAGTTGGGTAGGATGTAAAACCCCTAAAATTTTACTATATTTTTTTACTTATTAAATTCGGTACTGATTTAAATTTTTGTATTTTACGTCGTGTAGTTGTATTGTACGTCGCGCGCGAATTTGCGTTTTTTGTATTTTTTTTCGTCGAGTGCGAATATGTGCGAGATACATATTTTAGAAAATATTCTTTTTGATTTTATTATCAATGATGGTTTAAATAATTATTTTTATTAAAAGTAATTTAGCAAGAAGGTACTTTAAAGATTTGATTTTTATGTTTACTTTCGAAAAATATAGTTTGAAAATATTTCCTATTAATACTTAAATATATATTATAATTTTCAAAATTATTTAATATTAATATTTTATTATTCTAAAAGTTATTTAAAAATATTTATTATTTTCAAATTTATATTTATAGGTATTTTTGAAAAATATATTTGGAAAATATTGTGGCCATTTTAAATCTCGATTAAATTTTATGGATTTAATTAAAATAAGTATAAAGGTATAATTTATAGATTTAATTTGGAAGTTGATTTAAATTTAGATTTGATTTCATTAATTTAAATCTAATAGATGAATTATCTACTTGGATTTTAAATAATTTTAATCCTATCCAAATGGGAATTCCCACATCCTATAAATAGGCAGGTACTCCTCCATTAATTCCACCAGCCAAATTACTCCACAAATAAATTTCCAACCACCATGCATCGTGACCGTGTCCCCTCCCCGTCTTATTCCATATTTACAATTACATTCCATCTTGCCGTGTCGGACAAACCCCGACACTTACAAATCCCAAATCCATGACCAAATCCCTAAACCTAATCCGAATCATGTCCTCCCGACCACCACCCTGCCTATCCCACGCAGCCAACCAACTCATCCCAGCGCTTCTCCCCGGCCATCCACAGACCACCATCAGCACCAACGTCTCCTCCAAACACCCTCTGCAATCATCCCCTAACCGTGACCCAGCACCAGCGCCACCACAATCATCTTCCTGACCACCATATCCACAGATCACCTCGCCTCCTTCCCCAACATCTTTGTCACCGTCCGTGCCCCTATTCCCGTACATACCGCCCGTCCAGCACTGCCACCACCATATTGGCCTCCTGACTCAACCACAAACACCCACACTGCCACAATGATCGGCCACTCCGACTGATAATCCACACACATGATCGCCACCATCACCATTAACCACCACTAGAGGGAAAATAGTGATTGAGAACCTTACCGTTCTCTTCGATGCCGGAGCTCATTCCGTTCCTCACCGCCGATCTCGGCTCGAGCGCACCATGCGCCACCGCCGGGTATGCTGCTGTCTCCATAGAGCCATGCGTCGTACTTCCCGTAACCCTGTCCTCCGCTTCTGTGCCGGGGGGCCGACAACCGCTGGTGGCCCGCGCCTGTGCATCGAGGCCCGACCACCGTGAACCCTCTTTGCCGCCCCCTTTCCTCGTTCCTCTCGCCGTGCTGGATCGCCTCCGCCGCGATCCCGACCCCACCGTCAGGCCCCACCGGCGACGGCCCGCGCCTAACCCCCGCTTCCCTTTCTTTTCTTTTTCCCCGCCGCCAAGTTCTCCGCCGCCGCCGCCTGGATCTGGCGCCGGCCTCCGCACAGACCGGCGCCGCCACACCCACCGGAACCCCTCTCCGACTTCACCGCCCCGCTCTCACCGCTCCCTCCGCTGCCCGCGCCACCGCCCGCTCCGCTCCGATCGCCGCCCCATGGCTCCGCCGCCCACTTCCCTCGTTTTCTCCGACTCTTCTCTCTCTCATCTTTCCTAAAAATGAAGGGGAGCAGCATTTCTATGACTTTTCATTTTTTCTTTCGTTTAATAATTTTATTATTATTTTTATTATTTTCCTTCTGTTGATGTTTTATTTTAACTATTATTATTATTATTATTATTATTATTATTATTATTATTATTATTAACATTATTATTATTATTAATATTATTAATATCAGTTTACATATTAATATTACTATTATTATTATTATTTTTACATATTATTATGATTGTATTATTATTATTATTACTAACTGCAATATTGTATGTGGTCCTTAATATTTTACTGCTATTATTATTATTATTATATTTTAGTGACTAAGATTAGAGTTACTATTAGTTATTATTAAAATTGATTTTTGTATAATTAGGTATAATCAGCTTTTCAAAATTTTCTTCTAAAAATATATATACCTATTTATATTATTATTATAATTGGCTTGGCCTATAATCTAAAATATGCTTTTAGAATGCCTTAAATATTTATTATATTAGTTTGAGCAAGACCAAAATATATTTTGAGCCTAAAATGACTTTTGACTTTTCAAGCATTTATTTAAAGAGTATATTTTGACTAACAATATTTTAGTATTATAAATAATTTCCTAAAAATCGTGTACATATTATTTAATCAATTTCTTCGATTTTCTTCCATCCCATGACTAATCCCGACATTTCCAATTCATCTCCAATTCTAGATTGCCTTATGTCCACCCTAACTAGTTTGACCATCTTGGACCCGATGGAACCGTCCGTACTATCATCAGAAGTTACCTTGCATAGTTGTTACACCTAAGTCGATCTTGTGCCACCTTTATTGTACCACATCAGGCAGCTCACCAGGCGACTCAACAGGCAAGTATACCTTGCTAATTTTACTGTCAAATTATTTATTTTATGCATTAATTATTTTGTTTCATATTGTTAGTTTCCCTTTGTTATAAACTGCGCGTCCAAGCCACACTTGGGTGCAAGCGACTTTATTAGTCGCTATTTTATTTTATGCATGTTGACTTAGTGTTAGCGGACTACCTTTTTATTGGGGGATATCCTTATATCTCCTTTGGATGTGACACTCGCACTACACGGTTGAGACATGTTGCTAGGGATACGACTTATTGACTAGCTATCTCTAAAGTCGTGTGACGGTAGATATTCGTAACTGCTATGACTAGGGTTTTAGAGACTCAAGCAGTTACAAAACTGGGCGGGTCATGGACATGACTTGAACAGTGTGGAAAATATTAGGGGAGGACAGTCGCTAATGCGTATGGGAATCCAAACAGGTAAACCACAGTCTCCGGATGGAACTATGGCGATTTATTTGCAGATGCCCTCTGACGTTTTAGACGTTACGGACGGATACAGATGACCGGATGCCAGTTACGTACACATAGCCTAAAATCCCACCCATGTGCATGAAAGTTGTCCTCTAAATTGTACATTAGGCGGTTAGAATCTCCTTTGCATACTTGTATCTAGGATAGTCATTTATATATTATTTTATTCTAACAGTTCATATTAGCTTGTTCTTTCTGTATCTTGTTACATCCGTCTGAGGACCTGGTTTTTCCCCAGGTGTGTGTGTTCATGTTTTCCATAGGTATCCTTGCCAAGGCCGTGGTCTTCTCCATTCCTTCGAAGATAATTACGCTTGGTTCGTCTTGCTATTTTTATCGCTCGATTTATTGTAAATTTATTTCATTGGGATAGTTGGTAGTGGACTTTGTCTCCGTCCAACGATTGTATCATAAATATTTGAGTTGATATTTATATTATCATTCTTTTTATTGTGGACGAGATTTAGTTTATCTTGGATTACTGTATTTTACAGCTTATGTATTCATACGAAACCTACGTACTTCGTATGAATACAGCTGGCATGTTTACGTACTTGGTCCTACGTATTTTGGGACTGGGGCGTTACACCGTCAGCCGCATATGCACCCATTCCCGCCAGCCGCATGAGGGCCCTTCTTCCTGAACCGTATATGCACCCGTCACTCCCAGCCGCATAAGCAACCACATTGACCCAG
Organism: Iris pallida; assembly: GCA_029216955.1. Taxonomy (NCBI): domain Eukaryota; kingdom Viridiplantae; phylum Streptophyta; class Magnoliopsida; order Asparagales; family Iridaceae; genus Iris; species Iris pallida. Next base: position 7,814,762 of record JANAVB010006394.1, read on the forward strand.
CCGCATGGGGTCCAACTCGCTCCTAACCGCATAAGCCTATTTTTCTTCTTGGCTGCATAGACCGAGTCCCTCCTAGCCGCCTGGATCTTTGCTCTGCGAGCCGCATAAACCCGGGTCCGTTCCAGCCGCATGAGAACCCCTCCCCCGCGAGCCGCATGGCACCTATTTCCTTCTGACCACATGCGTCCTTGACTGAACCTAGCCCCATGAGCTTCCAGCTGAGCCACATGCGCCTCCTTCTATTTCTAACCGCATGGGCTGTTCCCTCCCCCAGCCGCATGAGCTGCTCCCGTATGGATTCCTTCCTTGGCTGCATATACCTGAGCCGCATGGCTTTTCCATAGACTTGTATTCTATGATTGAATTATTATTATTGATTTTTAAATAATAACTCATGTCTTGTAACCTCAGCATAACTTGGGTCTCCTGGTTGAATGCTTGTACTATGATGTCCTGCATATGTACCATGAATACGACAGTGACCCACAGTGGTGCACTCTTGATACGTAACATGACCTGATGGTGGTCCGTCGTGGCACACTCCTGACAAGTAAACTTGACATGATAAACCTGGCATATCTTGATAAGCTGTTGTGACGGCTACCTGACCTGACATGACTTGTGTAAATAACCTGGACATCGTGGGCGATTGTGCTTGTACAAATAATCCTGTCCTGTCTTGCATCATGTCTAGGATGGGACCATGAGTACCACGGTCAGGAGTCCCTTCTGAAATGGACTAAGACTAATAATTAGATTAATACATTAGTCATAAAGAGATCTTCCAGCTACAGGCAATCCCGTTACCTGGACGCACTTGGGATCTGTAGCCTGCCGTCGAGTAGGGCACATTTCCAGCACACTGTCATGTGTTGCACCCTTCAAGCTACTTAAGGGTACATGTGTTTCCTGGACGATGTACCCACCTGAATTCAATCCCTAATTTTCGACCTGGGTAACCTGGATGGTCTGCAGGGGTTGTGGCTGTAGAATAATCTCACTGCATCTTGTTAGTAACTAGGCATGTGATAACCCTAGCTAGTTAAAGTATCAAGCCGTACTTGTTGCTTGGCCGTGATTGATTGAATGAGGAATAACCTGTCTAGCCTTTTCTTGATCATGTACAATATCGCTACCTGTCCTGATTTCTTATAATTATCTTGCTGATAAATGGTGGGAAACCAAGTTCCGTTCAGATGAAGGGTTACAACCCCGGTCCTTGTTTGGTTTACGGGTTGTAACTTGGCTATCCGAATAGTTCCATGGTTATCTCGTCGTATATCATCCTGATCTTATATTTTCAGATTCTATTTATTTATATGTTATGCTAATTGATGGTTTTAGTTCCTAAGTGAAGCTTCCTTTGTGGCACTTGCTCTTTCTGGGATCTGACTCAGCTGGTTTTGTATGGCCAGATATCGGAGCAGCTCCAGAGGACCTATCTACCTTCCAGCCAGATGGTGACCACCAGGCGTAATCCTGGCAACGAGTGGGTTTCTTTTTGTCCTCCCACTTTATTATAAAAATTATTCTTTGGAGGTGTTTAGCCGGCGAACACGTGTTATCTCGTATTGCACCTTTATTTACTGTCTGCCTACAGGCTGTAACATGATTGACAGATCCTAGGGTTGATCATGTATGACTAAACTCTTGCTAGTCCTAACATTTTGTAACGACTAGCTTCATGATCAGCTGAATATGTAATATTTGGGACACCTTATTATTGTATATTTAATGATCATACATCTTGTGACTTTTATCTACTTACTTGTGATTGAGACACTAGGCTTGTTCATGACCATAGGAGACTGTTGGCTTGTAGTAAACCCTCATGTATCTAGACAGCCATGACCGTATAGCGAGATGGATTCCATTTCATATACGTAGCTGGCTATGTCTGCTCCCGCTTTCCAGTATTTTGGTTCTGGGGCGTGACACATGATGCCGTACGAGCCTGGAGTTGCGCTCGTGCAATGCAAGATAACAGGTTCACATAGTGTTTATCTCAAATTGATAGCATTCGCAGCGGAAGAAAACATAGTATATAATAAGAATATCTTTTATTGTTAAATGAACTTTGGTTACAAAGGCACTAAATAGCCCAACTCATAAATAATTTCAATTGGCTTTACAACACTCATGATCTCTCTAGCTCACAAAGGATTACATTGCTCCATACATTATGCCTCTTTATAGCCAACAAGTAGTCTTTGGCCGAATATCTCCATGTTGCAAGTCTGAATGCTAATGCGGTAGCTCGCCTCGAAACGCTAAGGACTCCATGCCTTGACGCCTCCAAGCCAAGCCCCACCCCAAGCCAAACATATCCAGAACCTGCGAGAAAACTAGTAGGGGATTAGTACTTTCGTCTGCGTTGTACTGATCAAGACCCACTCGAGTAATCCAATACTACGCAAATTTTGTGAAGCATGCATCTTTATTTGGTGATCTTTCTATTACTGCCTTAGGATCAGTTTCATAGAAAGGTAAGCAGTAAAGCATGCTATCAAAAGCATCTGAATCATAAAGGTGTCCAATATCGTGTTCCTACAACAGATATTGTTAGACATAATATGAACATAAGCATAGTGATCGTACATGTATCCATCTCGTTTCACCTAGCATGCAATTGTTAGAAATTTGCATAAGCAACCAACAAATTATGCAGCCAACCAACCAAACTTAGACATATGCATAAGAGTGGTAGGCTATGCGCCTGTACCCAATTCTAGTCTCAGCCTATCGGTCCATCTATATGAAGGTCACGACGTTTCACGCCGTAATGGGCTGGTATCTTAAAGTGTAAGTCGGAGATCACTCTACATATGGATTGCTAGCCCAGTAGCCGAAGGATCCCAAGCTTACTAGTATTGTGGCCTATCACATCAATCGGAGGGCACAACTCGTCTGAATGAAGTGCACCACCAATACTCCTTAATTCCCTCCACGGTCGAATGGTGCCAGCCAGCGCCCCAGCGATCCTGTGTTCGAGGGGAGTACGCCAGAAAATAGGCCATCCATCCAAGTCTATTGACCCTGAAATACACGCCTGAGTTTCATACAACCAAACAAGTTTGCCTATCTCTATTACATTGGCACAATGGCCCGGCTTGATGTTCATCAACGATCGACCCGAAGGTCCTAACCATTTTGAAGGCACCAAGCCACATTCGACAGTTCTGTCATAACATTCGTGCCACAACTGTTCTCTTCGCAATGAAACCATTTATTGTGAGTCTCGTGCACATACGTATACTTTGACACATATATCCTCTTTCCCTTGAGTCGTGCATTCGATGCACGTCTCGATACCGTATTTCTATGTTTTATACCTTAGTGTTCAATATTATTTCGAGTCGTGCACTTGCTGCACATCTCAATATTGTCTTTCAATGTTCTACCCTCAATGTCATATCACGACTCATGCACTTGATGCACGTCATCTCCATTGTTCAATGTTTAATGTTCTATCTTAACGTTCGACACACACTACGACCTTTATTCGATTTGAGCCAATACTCGTTAACTCGATAGTAGCATACGCATACAAGGATACATTTTATTAGGCATGAAGGAGTATGTGAGAAGAGGCATGAACCCGTCCACCTTAAGCCGATATGCCTTGTCGTTTCACCGAGTTGATGCGGCTCAATTCCTTAACTTGGTTGTACGGCTAAGTCTCCTGACTTAGCCATTCCGTTGAGCTACTCGACTGATTCGGCCTACCGTACCCATGCCTCATTCCGTTGCAAGGTTTTGTTTTGCGGACACTGTTGCGAATAAGGCAAAATGCCAACCTCTTATAATTTTGCGTAAAAACGTAGCCTGCACACGAAGTCAACTAAAATCAATATCTCTTTGAATCGGACTTATGCCTTGCATCGCTTCAATTCATAGATTCAAATTGACTTAAAGCTTTATTTTGAGCCAACGTAACTCTTGCATCGATTTACATCGATACCTCATCGGGTCAACGCAACTCTTCGAGTCAACGACTCATTATAATACACCGTGCGGAGCGGGACATTACAGTATTCTCTCGCACGACACTCTCACAAGTAAATATGATCACTTTAACATTAACATTAAGGTTGAATTTGAACCATTGAACAATATTGAATAAAAAAACATTAAGTGAACATGCATGTTAAAGATAACAAGTATAACTCTCGTACACAAATTATTATGAAGCAAGAAAAAAACTACGATATGAGAACATGAGAAAGTAACAATAAAAGAATAATATGAGTATATTTAGTATAAAATAAACGTGTCAAAAGAATTAAAGTTGTACTTGAATCCAAGATCCTAACAAAGTTTATTATTGAATTTTAAATATTGTAAATAAACTTCAATTGGGTTTTAAGGTAGTTATACCTATATTGTTTAGTCACTTTCTACTTCTAGGTAATACTGAATATATTAAACAAATTCAATTATTTTTGTAATTAAACTATTTGTAGGTTTTCGTATCAACTTTCTAAAAAAAACTAAACAGATCGTATTTTCGTATTGGAAAACTCCTAGAATCGCGAAAACACCAAAATATGTTTGTATTGCAGACACATGGTAATTCAAAAATATTACAAAAATATGTGGTTGGAATTAAATTTATTAAAATATATATTATGAAAGCTTACATCTAGGGTTCTAAAAAACTGGAGTCGAATTGGAGTCTAGAGCTAGGAAATATGATCCTTTAAAGTTGCTAGAGTTGCTGAAAAAATGGGACTATTTTTCTGACAGATCTTATGGGCTATTTTGGACGAAAAAAAGAGAGAGTGCTTGGCTTTTAGGAAGAAAAGGATGAGTGGAATATATATATATATATATATATATATATATATATATATATATATATATATATATATATATATATATATATATATATATATATATAGTAGAACTTATCTACTTATATATAGGATTATGATGGGTATAGATTCATTAGTAATAATTGGATATGAATGTAGTTGCTTTTCTAGCTAATTTAGGTTTAGGATAAAATCAAGAATTTAATTGGTAATCATTTCGATTTGGGTTAAAATATACGTTCAAATTTAGATGCTTAGTATTCAATTTAAAATTAGAAGATAAACTTAAATACTTTATTTAAATGAATGATAACTTAAATTTTATAATATAAATTTGTTTCCTCCTTAATCAATTTAAAATAACAATCTTTATCTATAATTTTATTATTACTACTTTTAAAGTTATTAAACTAGTAATCTTAGATATTTTGTTTTGTTTTATTAAGATTAGATTAGATTTGTTTAAACAAGGATAATGTTAATAGTATATGAATTCTAAGGATAAAATTAGAATTACTAGATATGATATACTGCGTACATATCTAAACTTATTTAAATAATCTTATATATAATTTTATTTTTTATTTTATTTAAGTAAAGATAAATAATATCAACTTAAACTTATATATAATATTACTTATCTTTATTTAAATAAAATAAAAAAAGAATTATATATGTGTGTGTGTGTGTGTGTGTGTGTGTGTATCAATATTTTTTTCATAATTTAAATCTTTCATTCATTTAAAACCATTTATATTTTATTTCTTATTTTAATTTACTACTTAAATTTTCGTTTTAACAACTCTCATTTTCAATAAAAATCATTAAAATCAAATTACGGAACAATGGGATTACAAATAAAAATCTTTAACTATGCTCATTATGCTTCGTGAATGAATATATTTTTCTATCTTCATCTCTAAGAAAAACTTGTTGACAACCCTATCCGGTAGGTTAAAACTGATAGAGGGGCACAAAATTGTTCATTTCATGTTGTCCAATTAATGATACAAAAGTGTCACTCCCATTTTTCGTTATACATATTTTCAGTATACGTGTACGGACTCCCGACCCGTATTTTGACTTGTCTAGCATAGCTTGGCTTGGTTTGGTCTTGGTTTAGCTCGGCTTGGTTTGGGCCAAGTGGTTCATCATGATAACCCCCCTTTGTAACCCAACTCCACTCTCTCTCCTCATTACTCTTTCATTTATTTCTCTTCTCCATTAATTCTCTCCAACCAACCCTAGGCAAATGCTAGCTTCCTTCATGAGAGAACTCATTTCTATTTGTTCCATTGTTTTCCCCACATGATTTTAAGACACTTTAGAACTTGAAATTTTTCAATTTGGTGGATATTTTCTTGTAGATCTAAATTTTGGTCAATTTTAGTTTTCTTGGGTTTTGATCTATCAAACCTCCTTATTTTTGAAAACTAATTGTTCCATTTGGTAGAGAATTTGATTTCACCCAAAATGGACCTTTGAAAACCTAAATTTTGATTTATTTTGAGTGATTTATGGACCTTGGAAGTTCATGGGTTCCATGGTTCTTCTTCTCGGGTTGGAGAAGAAGAACAGTGTGGGCGCATGGCATTTTATGCGCCCACAGTGACTTTAGCCTGGGGCACATAGCCGTATATATGCGCCCAAGCTCCCTGCCTTCCTCAGTGTGGGCTCATGGCTTTATATGCGCCTACGACTTTTACTTGCTTATGCACATAACTTCAATATGTGTTAAGTCAGTATCCCCTTGCTGTGGGCGCATAGCCCTTATTATGCGCCCACATGGCCAGTATAGATGGCTCCTGAATTAGCCTTCCATTGCTCCCTGTCTAACTCATATGGGCGCATAGACTTTAAGCGCATGCTTGTGGGCGCATAGGACATGGGCACATGCACTCTCTTGTGCCTTCATTCCATAACATATGCCCTACATGATGTGTTTAGTCCTAGGCGCATACCTGTGGGCGCATGCCATTAGGCGCATAGCCTTGGGCGCATGCCACTCTCAGCACATGCATTTTGGGTGCATGCTCCCCATGACACCCCATTGACCCTTTGTGCCATCTCTTGCAAATGTCTGTATTTGTCCCCATGGTCTTTAGTGTAAATTATGACTTTGTTTGTACTCTTTACTTTACTAAGTCCTATAAGGTTATTTTCCATGTTGCACATGTACTCTAAGCTTTAAACACGATCTTGGTATGGCACGTACACTCTCTAACAACTTTTTAATAGTGGCCAGCCGTGGTGCAATTACATGAACCCGACATGACATTGTGACCTTACGTGATAACTCTTGATAGTGACCCATCGTGGTGCACTCTTGACAAGTAAGTTGACATGATATTTCTTGATGGTGATCCGTTGTAGTGTACTCTTAACAAGTAATCTTGATAAATAATCTAACATGATAAATTTTGATATGTTGTTACGACGGCTATCTTGACTTGCTAAGTAACGCTTGTCTTGACACCGTGGATGGTTGTGCTTGTATAAGCTACGTGTCTCATCTTGCATCATATCTAGGACCTGGATTCCTGGTTACTACGATCAGGGATTCATATTGAATCTGACTAGGATAATGACTAGATTGATCAATGTCAATGAAGAGATTTTCCAGCTATAGGCAGTCCCATTATCTGGGTGCTTTAATTGGACTTGTAGCCTGCCGTCGAGTAGGGAACATTTCTAGCACATTGTCATGTGTTGCACGCCCAAGTCACCTAATCCAACTCTCTTAACTTAAGACTGGATAACCTTGATTAAGTCTACAGGGCTTGTGGCTGTTGGAACATCTCGATGCATCTTATTATTAACTAGGCTTGTGATAACCCTAGTTAGTTAAAGTATCAAGCTGTACTCATTGCTTGGCCGTGATTGATGGATGGAGTCTAGTCTAGTCTTGCCTAGACAAGGCCAGTTCCTGGTTACTTCAGCACGTTACTGTTATACTTTACTTTATCGATAATTGGTTAGAGACTAAGTTCTGTTCCGGTGAAGGGTTACAACTCCGGTCCTTGTTTGATTTACGGGTTGTAACTTGGTTACTGGAATAGTTCTTTAGTTATCTTATCGTGTCACGACCCGGTCCCAATTTTTTGGGTCGAATCGGATCATGTCCAGCTTGCACCGTTGTTGAGACGGCGGCAGTAAGCTGTATCTCTCATGCAGGTAATCAACAACACAGACTAATTGTCACAACTTTAATATTTCGATAATTAAAAACTTGTCCAACAAAGTTACAACTGACAAAATAAATAGTCTTTTCAATAACAACAACTAAAAATAGTAAATGACAACAGCTAAAAAGTAGACTCATTATCTCCAAGTCCAGCATCATCTGGTAGCACAACTGGATACAACTCAGGATCATAATAGCTACTAATCAGTAGCTCTGCATCATCAATAGGACCTAAAAATATAGTCTCCAGTCAGGAGGGAGCAAAGTACAATTCACGATAATTTTAACAATTGAAATAATAATGTAATTATGCATTTTTAAACAATTTGAAGTAAATAGTTTTTCTAGCAATTAAAATATTGTGATGTGAATAGGCAATGAATATGACCGGATTGGGTTGTACAGTTGTATCCTATTGATACGATATGGCTTATCCCCGTGTGTATGAGGGGTAAGCTAACACAGTCATTATACTATTTTGGATGTGGACATACTCATTACACTACTCTCCCAGTATCCAACAGTTAAACAGTCAATGCTCTTAGAAAGAGTTCCGTGTTGCCTTGTGGTTTAAATTTGTAATAAAACTATTACTAAATAATTGTAAACTACCACAAACTGTACTTGCCTTGGTTTAACTGGAATGAGGGTAATGACTCCGAGATGAATTTCAGACTTGTCCTCAAAATCCTACAATCGAGAAGTCGGTCTTAGATTTCAAAAGTCGCCATACTAGATGTGCTAGTTTCAATCTCTAATTTGTGCTAGTCAATTTTAATTCTTTATTTAAACGAACATAAACCAAACTCGATTATCTAATGCATTACATTTATTTATGATGGAAAATCATTTTATATTTAATTTTGGAAAAACTTTGTATTTATCGGTTTATTGGCAAAACTTGGTATTTTATAATTTATATAATAAAACTACATTTTTCTTTAAATGAGAAAAACGTGAAACTTGTTTAAATAATAACTTGTAAATTTTTCCTAACTTATTTAATATGAGAAAACAATATTAATTTTCTATAAAAATAGTTATTTTACTATTTTACGTGTTTATGTCAACCACAACCAGAAAAGAATAAAATTTAACTAATTTATTACAAACCACAAAAATAATAAAACTGGGCTTATGCCCTTTACAGACCATTTTACATGAATTAAAATAAGAAGGAAAAATATTAGTTAGTCCCTAAAAATCCTACAATTTAATTTCAAAATAAAACTAATAATTAAAATAAATTTAATAATGAGTCTCAGATATTGGTCCAACCATCATATAGGCTAATGCCTCAACGTCCGGGCGAAACTGGTTTCGTTTGCACTTAGCCAGGGCCCATTGACCAATACGGTCGTTGCCCAAAAATCAAAAATAATATTCTTTTTCGAAAACCATTTTAAATTTATATAATTAAATTTTATAGAAAAATTCGGCAACACTTCCTCTATTTTCGGTCAACCCAAAAACTGGGAAAATACTTCAACATCACACAAATAATATCCGAAACCAAGAAAACTCTAATTATTCAATCCACCGATAATATTAACCCAAAAATAGTATCAAACCCGAAAATATATAACTACAGCACGTTTCCGAAGGATATTCGGAAAACCGAAACTAACTTCGAAAATTCCAATAGAATACTCAAAGCCACAGAACCAATTCCGAAATGGAATTGAAAAAAAAACAAACCCGTAGAAATATTCCAAAACTCATAGAATGCTTCCGAAAGGATTTCGAAAAATCCGAAAAAAATCATGCTTACCGAATTCCCGGGGAATTCGTGGACCAAATTCATCATAGACTAAAAAGATGGAAACGGGAAAACGAAAATATACCAGAAATTGCTCGGCTAGAGCTCTCAGGTGATATAGTTGGAGGAAATGAATTCCCGCAAACTCCAGAATACGCGGACAGCGGACGTTCTGCGTATGGGAACGCGAAACAGCAATTTAAAATGCTGAAAAGAGTGGATAGTGGCAGCGTCTCCGTGGAGCACGGAAACAACGGGTCGAAGGGCAAACCGAGGTACTAGAGGTGTTGAACCGGCACGTGATCGGCCACAAAAACCACGTACGGAGCTCGGGGTGCTGCGGCCTCGGTCAATCGGGGTCGCCGGACACGACAGGGATCGCGCCGGCTGCGAGAACGGCGGCAGGCCGCTGGGGACGTCGCGGGGACAGCGGCGGTCGGGTCACCGGGCTCGGGCGGCCTGGCTGTGACGCCGCACAAGGACGGACGCGGAGGGCGCCGGCTTGGGGTCGGCCGAGAGGGTGTGGTTCAGGCGGTGTTCGCCGGAAAGAAATTGGGGGTTAGGGTTTGTGGTGATGGTGAATGGGAAATTGAGGTTTTATAGGGTAGAGAGTGGAATATGAGTTACGGAATAGGAAGAGGAGAGGGTTTCGGCACTTCATGCGAGGACTCTCGAGCGCTCGGAAGAGCCAAAGTCGGCCGAGGCTCCAACGGAACAAAAGGAGAATGTTCTCCTTAACTGAGAGAGAGAATGAGTTTAAGAAATTAAATGAGTTTATAAATAAAGAAATGTTTAATTAATAACAAATATTTTTCTTTTCTTATGAAAACTCAATAAATAATATATTTAAAATATTTCTGATTTCGAAAACCAAAATTTTGCTTGGATTCGAACTTGGGTTCGGGAACAGGTCCGGGACTCGGGAATGGGTTCGGGATAGGCTCAGGATGAGAACTGGGTACGAATTCGGGTCAGGCCAAAAAAATCTATTATTAGGTTTAAAATAATATTGATTTAAGTGACTTCGGGACGGGTCAGGGTCAACAGTCAAAATCCAAAAAATAATAATTTATTTATTTTTTTCTAAAAATATGGTTTTCATAATTAACAGGTTTAACCTGAAATAATAATAATTTATTTAACCTAACTAGAGTAAATAATAAACACAATATTTAATTAATTAGAAAAAAATACGGTTTTGACTAAAATTTCCATAATTAATAATTTTTCAAAAAATGCATTTTCCTAAATTAACAACTAATAATTAATTATATTAGCTAATTAAATTTTTTTAAATAATTAACTAAAAGTTACGGGTTTCACATATCGTTTGTCGCCTTGTTTCTCTAATTCATGTCTTTCATTATCATTGAGGTATCTAAGTGCTAATATGCTAGTTTTTAGTTCTTAAGTGAAGCCTCCCTTGTGGCACTTGCTCTTTCTGGGGTCTGACCAAGCTAGTTTTGTATGGCCAGATTTCAAAATAGCACTCGAGGATCTTCCAGCCAGATGGTGAACACTAGATGCAACCCTGACAACAAGTAAATTTTATTTTTCTCTCACTCTTTTATAAATTATTCTTTCGAGGCGTTTAGCCACCGAGCAAGTGTTAGATCGTATTGAATTTACATTCCTGTCTGCCTAAGGGCTGTAACATGATTGACAGATCCTAGGATTGATCATGTATAACTGAAACTCTTGCTAGTCCTCACATTTTCTATGACCAGCTTCATGATCATCTGAATATATGATGTATGGGACACCTTACTTTGTGTGTCTGATGATCTACCATCTTGTTATATGTACTTATTTGCTTGAGATTGAGATACTAGGTTTGTTCTTAACCATAAGAGACTGGTGGTTTGTAGCTAAACCCTCATGCATCTAGACAGCCATGACCGTACATCGAGGTAGGTTACACTTTAATATACGTAGCTGGTTGTGTCTGTCCTCCGCTCTCCAGTATTCTAGTTCTGGGGCGTGACAAAAAGTTACCATTGAAGAGGCCTTATATTTTCTTCATTCCAGAAGAAACATGTTAATTTTTAAGAATATCCGGCAAAACAATTACTACGTTGAGACCACTGAAGAAAATGGTGTAAAATATCATTGCATAACTTTCAGTGAATACAGCGAGAAGCTTACCTTAAAAAAGATGGCTCGCCTTCCAAATGGGTTATACTCTACAACTATTCGAATGATAGGGGTCCATCACGTGACTGACCCTTCTTCAGCTAAAGTGAGCTCGTTTATGCCTTGTTATTGCTGTTTGGGTTGCCCAGGTCAAGACTTGATTCATCATATCCTTAAATATGCACACGGGCATCTCCTTACTGGCAATAATGATCTCGCATATTCTAATACACTTTGCCAAGCATGTTCTTTAGGAAAATTGAATCTAATACTGTCCTTTGTAAAGATACACTTTGACCCCTCCTCCATATTTTTTATAGCATATTCAAAGGGTTATATGTAGACTGATCCAACTATCATGCAGACCATTTAAATATGTTATAGTATTGGTTGATACATCGACTCGCTGGTCACATGTATGCTTACTGTCCACAAGAAAAATTTAAATTTGTAAAACTGCTGGCCCAACTAATTAAGTTGTGGGATCACCACCCAGATTATCATATAAAGTCTATAAGACCTGATAATGATGAAGAGTTCACGTCAAATACATTTGATGACTATTGGATGTCTCTTGCGATTGAAGTTGAACATCGAGTTCCCTATGTTCACATCCAAAATGGTCTCGCATAAGAATTTATTAATCATATCCAGTCAATCGCTAAGGCTTTGCTAATGTGTACCAAACTTACTATTTCTATGTTGGGCTATATATTATTACATGCATGCATGTTGGTCTATCTAAGGACCATTGCCACTCGACCCTATTGACGTTACAGTTGGTTACTTGGTACGAACATAAAGTTTCTTATTTATGTATTTTTTTTAGTGTGAAACTTATGTGCCAGTTATGCCACCACTACAATGTACCAAAATAGGCTATTAAAGAAAGATGGAAATCTATGTCAATTAGGATTCACCATAAATTTTTTACTCTTTAGAGCCTTTAACAGGGAATCTTTTACCGCAAGATTTTTGGAGTGCCATTTTGATGGGACATTCTTTCCTTCGTTAGAGGGAGGTAAGAACATCAAAGTTTCTGAAGAATGATGCAAATTGATGTGACTTGTGCCCACTATGTTTTATCTAGATCCTCGTACCTCAATGTTGTTTGCCATGAACAAAAAGTTATACGAACTTTTGTATTACAAACGGAAAATAGTACAAGAAAATCCTAAAAAGGGACTCGGTCTAAGTACAAAGTTTTTGATTCTGGAGAAGTGTGACGATGGAGATCGAACACTGTAGTGGTTCTTTTACTCCATTGACGATCTGATGACGAGAGAAATTTGCAAGTATTTTGCTCAGTGGCATGATAGACAGCAATTCGGCTCTCTAAAGTTTGCTCTGACTCTCTTAATGTCTGGGTGTCTGTTAATTCGGGAAAAAAATAAAGGAAGGCTCTTTCTATTTATAGGTATATGGAATGAACAGCCCATGTGCTCATATACGATACGCGCATGACTTCTGAACTGAATCTGTTGTAATTGCACTGTTGGGCTACGGATGAGCTGACACGTGGCAGTTGTTAGGATTCAGTTGTTACTGAGATCTTGGGTGATTGGAACCCGTTCATGAGCATGAATGAGTTAATGACATGTGGCGCATGTACATTGTTCAAAGAACTCGTTCTGTTGTAACTGGATGATTCGACTGCACCTGAGAGGTACTGTGCTTTTAGATTAAAAAAGAACGCATGAGGACTCTAGCTTTTAGTCACCCACATGGCACCTTTAGGGTACTACACCTTTATGGTGCTATGCATTCCTGACAACTTTCAAGATGCACGTTGTACATGATGACTGTAATGTCCCGCTTCGTGCGAGGCATTTGATTGGCTTGTTGGATGCGATCAGAATGTTGGACTGTGACTTTAGTTGGAAACTAAGGGAGTTGAGACTGATGCAGTCTCTCTTAGCTAGCCGGATGTAAGGAGTATAGAATGTGGCTCGCTGGTAGAGCTATGTCTAGTGGGAATGTGTGCGATTAGAACATGAAGACCCTTTATGCAAGTGAGTAGAACTGTCCCTTCTCCCCTACTCCTTCATGCCTAGTAAAATAGAGTACTGTGTTTCTATGTTCTGTCTCTTAAACCGTGATGCTTTAGTTGCTAAATAACAAAGATGCTTATGTTGGTTAATTTTGAGATAAATAAGACATGAACATTGAATTGCTGATTGAATAACACTTGAACTACTATTGTGAATTGATGTCTAAGATTGAAGTGATAACATTGTCCCTTATGCTTAATGTTGCTGAAACATATGAAACACTTGAATAATGAGATGTCTTATGAATGACACATGAAAAATGAACTGGCTATGCTATTGACACAATGAAATAAATAATAAATGTCCTAATGAATTGAATTGAAATATTGCACGTCCCAATGTAATAAATAAAATATTGTTTGTTCCTTATGAGAAAGAATGATGTGGGGAATGTTCTTATGCGATAATGAATGGGAATGTGAAATGATGAGTCTTGGGACGGATCATGGAGATCACCAAGTGGAATGATAGTAACGATGGAATGATTAGCCGTTGAACACGGCTCGGAATTGAGATGAGATGTTGAACAGTTGGCTTTCTTACTTTCAGTTATTTTACCATGCATTTGTGTTTATCGAGTCAACACACATTCGCATGGTCATGGACGTACTTGTGCACAGGTCTAAATAAGTTTTCTCGAACGGTACCTGGGGCGCTGGGACCGATTCAACTCGGAAGGAAATATTGGTCGTGTTATAATGGCACAAGGTATTACGGGAGATTCGGCTTGGCTTGCAACCTACCCTGGAATGGTGCTTCGTAATACCGGTTGGAAAGTCCTTTATGGTGCAGTTTCACCAATGACTATGTAGTTTAGATGCATGCTAAAAAATATTTTGTGCAGGCAGAGTAAGTACATCATATTACCCTGTATTTTTATACAGGTGCGTGGGAGTCGGCAATCGGTAAGAAATCACGTAAATGTGATATCATTATTTACATGTTGAATTCAACTTGACTGCTTAACATGTCATCAATAATGATAAGATGTTGCCTTTTTAGAGTATCACCATAACATGCTTAGCTTGTTAACTCAATATTACTTAGATGATGTCTTACACAAAAAATGCTATATCATGCTATAACATGTTTACTTACTTCAATAAATTCTGCTCAAGAACTGTAAACTGATGCTAGGCCCAAATAGAAAGATCATTCTAATAATGTTTGCTCATATGACTACTTAGTGTTGGTTTAGGCGAGTGGGCTGGTTCTGCTCGCCAGTACATAGATGATATACTGACCCACATTGTGGGCACTCTTTTTAGGTGCTCGTACTTGGAAAGTTCAGTACACGATGATGGGATGGATCAGTCCCACGACATCGAAGATTTGTTGGACATACAGAAGCTCTCCTTATACAAGATGATGTCTTCTGTTATAAAGGGCGTAATGTATGGAACATTGTAATCAGTTGTACCAGTGAGTTGTAAGACAAACCAGTATATCCAGTTGTAAAAGTCTATGTATCAAAGTGTATCCTCCAATGTATGCTACAAAGTCTATGTATCAAGTATCCAATATAAGCCTTAATGGTATGTATTCAAGTTGGCTATCAATGTAAAGTGAGATTTGTTGTAAGCTTCATATTCCATTACAAGTCATGTACTCTACTTCAATTATCAATAAAAAGAAGACATTCCTATATATCTCTTGTGATTTCAAGTTATCGGCTTATATCTGATGCTACAATCTGTAATGTATTTCTATTCGATAAGAAAGTTATGTCCTCATTATCTTCAATTTGTCTACTTGTGCCGCTGCAATGTGTTTCTATTTGAAGATTATTGCTTATGAACCATCTTTGCCTTGTACAAGTGCAACACCAGACTTGTACGACATCACATCCGAGCGAGAACGAACGATTTTCCGAATCGGGGCACGACAAATTGGTATCAGAGAACGACTTTACGTCCTTAGACTCTTCATCTGCTTCGAATCAAAATTGCATCTGCGATTAACCAAAGTTGCTTCTACGAGTACTAAGCGTTGCTTCCGCATTAAATCAAAGATTGTTTTCACGATTATCCCGAGGTTATTTCCGTAATTACTCTAAATTTTCTAATTCTGAAAGTTTTCGTTGATCCTTTTGGCTGCTCACTGGATTCCATACAATAAGTTTAAACACATGTGACCTGTTGTTAATTTGAACACTAATGACCCAACAATGACTCGATGCCATAGTAGGCTATGATGTGAATGACGTTCGAAATGTGGGAATAGACAAGTGTGGTCGTGTATGCTGTAACATGTTGAGAACTACAAGTGATGTTGGAAAAAAGAATAGTGAATAAAACAATTGATGAATGAGTTCAACAGAATTGTCGAGTTGACTCATGGGTAGTAGCCTTGTGATTTGAGACCCTGAGAATGTTGGCTTTGTGTTGTGATCAGTTTAGATCACGATTATCCGAAATAGACTTAGGTTGGTATGGTTTAAGGATGGCTTCATTCTGAGTGTTATATTGCCTCTACCACTTCAGATTGAGATGTATCATGACCCTTTCCATCGAATAGAAATGTGTCTATCTGTGAGCCTTGGGTAATGTTATGACTTAGCTGAAAGTCATGCCATATTACTAGGTTACTCGAGTGTCCCTGTAAAACTCCTAAATTTTTACTATATTTTATATATATATTAAATTTGGTACTGATTTAAAAAAAAATTTATTGTACGTCACATAGTCGTATTGTACGTCGCGCACGAAATTTTATTTTTCGTAGTTGCTCGACGAGTGCGAATATGTGCGAGCATACATATTTTGAGAAAAATATTTTTATTTTTATAGTTTTAAAATAATATATGTAGTATTTAATTTAGCTATCAAAATTTCCTAAATTTATGATTTTATTTATGAAAGGCCTTTTATTTGGAATAAATAATATTATTCATGCATACATATATTTCATAAATATTTGCTAGTTTAATTTAAATAAAAATATAATTTTTGAGATTTATTATTCAAAAAGATATTTAAAAATATTTATTATTTTCAAAATTATTATTATTGGTATTTTGAAAAATATATTTGGAAGTTTTGGTGGCCATTTAAATCTTGATTTGATTTTTGGATTTATTTAAATAGTTAAATATTCAAAATTTATTTATCTTATTTGATTTTGAGCTAAAAATTTAAACAGATTTAAATTGGATTTAATTGATTTGATTTTAAACTAAGAGAATTTGATTTGATTTGATTTAAATTAGATTTGGATTTGGATTTGGATTTGGATTTGGATTTGGATTTGATTGCTTTTAAATTAAATTAGGAAATATCTAAATTGGGTTTAAAGGAATCCTAATTCTTATCTAATTGGGAATTCCCACATCCTATAAATATGCAGGTACTCCTCCATATTATTTTCACCACAAATCATCTTTCAAACCATCCTTGTCAAAATTTCTCTTTTTTCGTCATAAATTCAGCCTCAATTTTAAAAGGTTGTAGCAACTTCGAATGACCATAACTCCCAACTCCGGACTCCTTTTGACTTCCAACTTTTTTTTGTTGGAATCGTATTGAGGTATATTTTCTGAATGTAAATTTTATTTTCATAAATTCGAAACTTAATTTTTTGGAAAATTTGTGGAGTGTCAGTGGTCCGAAATCTGACACGTTTTAGTGTTTTTGAGATTCTGTGAGAACCAGGAATCAGAATCACTATCCGTTTGAAGTTTCGGAATACTGACAGAAAAATAATATCATATATTTTTCCCAAAAATTTTCCAGAATATTTTATTTTTGGTTTTTATTTTAGAAGTTTGTCACATCGTTTGAGTTATCTTGTGTAGCCTTGTGACTATTCTGTACCCAACGGGATTGTTGGTTTCACCCGCAAGGACCTCAGGCAAGACACCTTGCCATTTGTTATTTAATTATTTTAGCTTATATTTCATGCATTATTTATTTTTTATGCAAAATAAACTGTAATACATGGCATAACCTGTTAGAACTTACTGTTCATTTATATTTCCTGCTATGTATTATTTTTCTCACATTAAACCTAGATTTAAGGGACGACCTTGTGTGTTGCATTCATTGGCCTTGACACGTTGTACCACAAAGTTGTGTATCGCATATAGAACACGAAAGTACGTGATTGGTGGCCACCAGTACGTACAAGCCGTGCGATAGGAATAACCGCTAATAGAGATTGCATGCTAGTTGACTTAGCGGTTATAGTGGTTTGTGTTGTGGATACAACACAGTAGGCATTGGGCGGGGAGCACAATTCCTTAGCGTATAGGCTTCGATGCACTTCCTTTGTGACCCGGACTCTCCGCTGGAGATACGGGGTTGATGACCCATGATTACTAACGGCCACTGACGATTCTGCGGAACATCATGCTCTTACTGATAGGGCCTCTGGTGCCCAAGGGGGACCATGCCGATCCTATTCAGCCAGGGCCCATGCGTAGGAAGGATTGTTCTTAACTACATATCACTTAGACCGGTTAGGCACCTTTATCCGTTAGGTACGAGTACTTTTGGTTTGGGTACTTGTATCTGACCTTGGCTTGGAACAATAACTTGTCGCGGATTAGTTCGTCACATCTTGTCCTTGTTTGGTTGTAGGTATGACTTACTACTTCTATGAGAAGGTATTGAACCTTGTTGGGGTCCGGATACCATATTGGATTCTTAGCATGGAAAGATACGTCACCGTGAATTAGTTTACCATCTCCTGTCCTTGTTTGGTTGGGGGATGGTACGCTCGTTCAGTAGGTACGTATTGGACCATGTTATAATTCGATTTACTTATTTATTTGAGCAATATTTATTCAGTTTATATGGCATGATATTATGTGTCTTGTTACGTCCCTCTGAGGACCTGGTTATCTCTCCAGGTGTGTGTTATTGTCTTTCGCAGGTGTTCTAGCTCTAGCCGTGATCATCGCTATTTCTTCGAGGATGATTGCATTTGGATCGTCTTCGCTTCGCTCGCCAAATTCATATCTTTTCTTATGTATTTTTCCTTTACTTGTTGGTAGTGGATTTGTCTCCGTCCAACATATTGTATCAAGATATTTCATTATCTTTATATGATGTCTTTTATTCATTTATTTTGCGTGGATGAGATTAGTTATGGTTCTACTACATTTTACAGCTTTTTTATTTATACAAGGCTTCCATATATTGGAGTATACTTCGTATGAATAAAGCTGGCATGTCTACGTTCCTAGTCCTACGTATTTTGGGACTGGGGCGTTACATGTTTTTGTGGTGGCCCATGCAGGTCGAGTTTGTCACTTCGGTTACGTTACTGTACCGATATGAACCTGCAACATAGGATTAGAATTATATGAATCTTATACATATAGCTTGACCTCTTCCTTTGGCTTCAAATTCCGAACTCTCGTTTGACTTCCTTGAATTGCATCTTGTTTTTTGTGTGATTTAATGATTAGTAATTTGTAAAGTAGGATATTACCACGGAAAGTTTTAACCTTGAGATTTCTAAATAATAAACGCCAGAGGATTTATAGAATTTCATACTTGGTTTAAGAAATTGATTGATTTTCAAAGATTTGATATTTATGATTTATTGGATTATAGTTATACATCCTTGCACAAGTATAAAATTGATTTGCTTTTCGAGTTGTGATAATTATGAGTTTGGGTGATAGATATACATCTTTGAACAAATATAAAATTTATTTAATTTTCGAGTTTTAATATTCATGATTTATTATATTATAGTTATGCACCTTGAATAGTTATAGATTTGGTTTGAAAATGATCTTAGCTTTCAAAAATGGTCGTAGGAATTATTTAAACGGAGTTGTACAACTTGCGGTTTTCGTGTTTATAAAATTTTAAATTTTAAGGAGAAGTAATGACGGTGAATTTTGGTTTAAAATATTTGAAAGTTATGAAAACGATTTTTGAGAATTTTTTCTTTATTTTAAATTGTGTCCTATGATTGAGAATTTACAAATCTATTTAGATTTTTGGTAAAAAAAAGATTTTGACTGATAAGATTATTTGAAAATTTTAGTTTAATATGGGATTGCTAATATTTAAAAAATTTTGAAGAATTTCGAAGGATGTGACGGAAAGTTATTTTGATTGATTAAAAGAAGTTACCATTTAAAAGTTGTGAGTTTGTTGGAATAACATAGCATAAATAGAAGTTAAAATTGATTAGAGCATTGAGCTTTTTTTTTTTGAGATTGCTTTTAATATGCTAAGAGCCTTATTATAAATTAATTGAAAATTTTAGAGTGTTAAATTTTTGATTGATTGTGAAATTTTAATGGATTCGTAAATTATGAACTCTTGAGTTAAATAGTTGAATTTAAACGTTAATTTTGGAAAAGTTTAGTAGTAACGTGATAAAATTTTGCTTTGAGATTTATGAGAGTGATTTAAATTTTTTTGATGAATTTGAACGGCTTGGAGTAAATACAAATTTTGGTGGTATATTTTTGAAAGTTTATTTTCTAAAACTTTTGGAGGAAACTTGAGTTAAAATATTAATGATAGGCCACAAAGGTAGCCCTAATGAGTTAGAAGTATTCCACACTAATTGCCATGTCACTCATGACCATGATAGTAGTATATACACAAGTGTTGTTAGTCATCTACCCAGCTATGTGACTGTATTTTCACCTCGACTTACTCGACCTTCCTTCAATTCTAGATCTTTTAATTGCGACCTTCTAACCCATTTGCAATTTGAATAATGAGTTAATGGTTCCTTAATTGTATTCATCTAGGAGACTATCTTCTCTCCGAAATTGTGTTTCTAAATTATTTTTTGGATTCCTTAATTAATTTTATTTCACGCTTTACCTTGATCTTCTTTATTTTGTGCATTAATTATCACCACGTGAACTCCCACTTTCTATTTTTGATCTTCTGGCGTCCCCTACCGTGACTTGTATATTTGGAGTACAATACTACACTTTTTCTTCCAACAAATTTCATATGTAAGACCTAGACAAGTCCACCTTCATGTAGATGTATCATGTCCCACTAAAACACGTCTCCTTGTATACTATTTTCATGATAGGACCTTCTGGTCAAAATGGCCAAACTATAACCTCTACACCAAAATATTTTCCGACTTCAATTAAGAGATCCAACCTTGACTCAATCCCTTAACCCGATAGGTGAATTTTGTTCTACTTAGTTCCTTAAATGCTTAAATTTGTGCTTTATCTTGATTGCTTAACCCATTGTCTCATCCCATTACTAGTTTAACTCTTGTAAGTTGGGTAGAATACCTCACGGCCCAACAAAGCCTTTGTCGTTGTGACCCATGTGGATAAATTTGCTTATCCTATAAGTTTAGAGGACCCTAACTTAGCTAGTCAACCTAGACAACTGTATAGGCCCAAACTTCGGACGAGCCTTGATCTTAAAAGATCTGGGACTATTTAAAATTTTCTTCATCAGTACCTCCCTTGCTCATATTTTGACTATCTCGCGCTGCTAACGTAGCTTCAGTTTTGCAAGCTTATTTCGTTATCAAGCTTGATCATGACATATTTTATTGGGTGCACCCACTAACATATTGTCTAATCAGAACCGGTGCATGATGGTCTGATCAACCTATTGCACTTTGGTTCGCTTATCACATATTATCCTACGTGGATGGGGACATAGCTAAACTTGTCCTCTAGAGTCCCATCCGCGACTGCCTTGACAACTCCTTTTGAATTATTCGGTCGCCTTTGAACCACGTATTCGTATTCGATAACGCCTCCTTCGAACTCTATATTGCGTTCGCCTTCCCCTATTTTAGAAGGACGAAAGCGTCGTACTAAAACTCCTCTAACTGTCCTATCACCATGACCATTACCACCCAATATAACCATATCTTTGTCTTGAACTACTCGACCTTTCCTTCGACACTAAATTTACAATCTTGACTTTCTAATCACTTGAATTTAACAGTTATTACAATCGTCTCTTAATCATACCCTCAACCTAGACTACGACCATATAAACTTCCTTAAACCTTCTTATCTACCGTCGTGCCTTTTCACCCCTTCCTAATTCTTAATTTCGAGAACGAAATTCTTTTAATTTGGGTAGGATGTAAACCCTAAATTTCTACTATATTTTTTATATATATTAAATTTGGTACTGATTTAAAATTTTTGTATTGTACGTCGCATAGTCGTATTGTACGTCGCGCACGAAATTTTATTTTTCGTAGTTGCTCGACGAGTGCGAATATGTGCGAGCGTACATATTTTGAGAAAAATATTTTTATTTTTATAGTTTTAAAATAATATATGTAATATTCAATTTAGCTATCAAAATTTCTTAAATTTATGATTTTATTTATGAAAGGCCTTTTATTTGGAATAAATAATATTATTCATGCATACATATATTTCATAAATATTTGCTAGTTTAATTTAAATAAAAATATAATTTTTGAGATTTATTATTCAAGAAGATACTTAAAAATATTTATTATTTTCGAAATTATTATTATTTGTATTTTGAAAAATATATTTGGAAGTTATGGTGGCCATTTAAATCTTGATTTGATTTTTCGATTTATTTAAATAGTTAAATATTCGAAATTTATTTATCTCATTTGATTTTGAGCTAAAAATTTAAACAGAGTTAAATTGGATTTAATTGATTTTATTTTAAACTAAGAGAATTTGATTTGATTTGATTTAAATTAGATTTGGATTTGGATTTGGATTTGATTGCTTTTAAATTAAATTAGGAAATATCTAAATTGGGTTTAAAGGAATCCTAATTCTTATTTAATTGGAAATTCCCACGTCCTATAAATATGCAGGTACTCCTCCATATTATTTTCACCACAAATCATCTTTCAGACCATCCTTGTCAAAATTTCTCTTTTTTTCGTCATAAATTCAGCCTCAATTTTCAAAGGTTGTAGCAACTTCGAATGACCATAACTCCCAACTCCGGACTCCTTCTGACCTCCAGTTTTTTTGTTGGAATCGTATTGAGGTATATTTTCTAAATGTAAATTTTATTTTCATAAATTTGGAACTTAATTTTCTGGAAAATTTTTGGAGTGTCAGTGGTCCAAAATCTGACACGTTTTAGTGTTTTTGATATTCTGGGAGAACCAGGAATCAGAATCATGATACGTTTGAAGTTTCGGAATACTGACAGAAAAATACATATCATATATTTTTTCCAAAAATTTTCCAGAATATTTTATTTTTTGTTTTTATTTTAGAAGTTTATCACATCGTCTGAGTTATCTTGTGTAGCCCTGTGACTATTCTGTACCCAACGGGATTGTCGGTTTCACCAGCAAGGACCTCAGGCAAGACACCTTGCCATTTGCTATTTAATTATTTTAGCTCATATTTCATGCATTATTTATTTTTTATGCAAAATAAACTGTGATACATGGCATAACCTGTTAGAACTTACTGTTTATTTATATTTCCTGCTATGTATTATTTTTCTCACATTAAACCTAGATTTAAGGGACCACCTTGTGTGTTGCATTCATTGGCCTTGACACGTTGTACCACGAAGTTGTGTGTCGCATGTAGAACACGAAAGTACGTGATTGGCTGGCCACCAATACGTACAAGCCGTGCGATAGGAATAACCGCTAATAGAGATTGCATGCTAGTTGACTTAGCGGTTATAGTGGTTTGTGTTGTGGATACAACACAGTAGGCATTGGGCGAGGAGGACAATTCCTTAGCGTATGGGCTTCGATGCATTTTTCTTGTGACCCGGACTCTCCGCTGGAGATACGAGATTGATGACCGATGATTACTGACGGCCACTGACGATTCTGCGGAACGTCATGCTCTTACTGATGGGGCCTCTGGTGCCCAAGGGGGACCATGCTGATCCTATTCAGCCAGAGCCCATGCGTAGGAAGGATTGTTCTTAACTACATATCACTTAGACCGGTTAGGCACCTTTATCCGTTAGGTACGAGTACTTTTGGTTTGATACTTGTATCTGACCGTGGCTTAGAACAATAACTTGTCGCGGATTAGTTCGTCACATATTGTCCTTGTTTGGTTGTAGGTATGACTTACTACTTCTATGAGAAGGTATTGAACCTTGTTGGGGTCCGGATACCATATTGGATTCTTAGCATGGAAAGATACGTCACCGTGAATTAGTTTACCATCTCCTGTCCTTGTTTGGTTGTGGGATGGTACGCTCATTCAGTAGGTGCGTATTGGACCATGTTATAATTCGATTTACTTATTTATTTGAGCAATATTTATTCAGTTTATATGGCATGATATTATGTGTCTTGTTACCTCCCTCTGAGGACCTGGTTATCTCTCCAAGTGTATGCTATTGTCTTTCGCAGGTGTTCTAGCTCTAGCCGTGATCATCGTTATTTCTTCGAGGATGATTGCATTTGGATCGTCTTCGCTTCGCTCGCCAAATTCATATCTTTTCTTATGTATTTTTCCTTTACTTGTTGGTAGTGGATTTGTCTCCGCCCAACATATTGTATCAAGACAATTCATTATCTTTATATGATGTCTTTTATTCATTTATTTTGCGTGGATGAGATTAATTATGGTTCTACTGCATTTTACAGCTTATGTATTTATACGAGGCTTTCATATATTGGAGTATACTTCGTATGAATACATCTGGCATGTCTACGTTCCTAGTCCGACGTATTTTGGGACTGGGGCGTTACAGTCCCTTAACGGTAACGTTATGCTGGGTAGCGAGATTGTCAAAAATTATAACTGGTGGCTTGGTTAGAAATTACATAGTTGGGTGATGATGCAGAATGGTCGGATAATTATTTTACTGTGGGTAATGTATTTGGCTAGAGAATGTTGTGGCTATTATAGTTGGTTACTATAAAAGTTTTGAAAGTATTGTCGGTGACTCGAATGAATATTGGAAATGATATGACCCTAAGGTGCGATAGATGTTAACCCATCTTGATCGTCGAAGAATAGAATCATTAAAGTTTGAGCATGAGCTTGGCAAAATAGATAGTTGTTGCATATGCGCATGTATGCTAAGGAATTGAAGTGTATCACAAAGGTAACAAGTGGTGGCTCTGAATACTTGTGTCGCGTAGAGAATGGTTAATTGATGCATAAATTGTCAGATTAGAATGGATGAATTACTCGACCCTTGCGGTATGAGCTTTTGTGAATGTCCGTATAATATTTTGTTGGCCAGGAAATAAATGGGATTGATAACCACAAAAGTGTATTAGAAAATGTCGGTATAGACGACTGTCGGTTGGGATATAGATTACTGGGTTATGACTTAATGGTATGACTTTGTCATACAGACCGAATAGTATGATTCCATAGTTTTGTTGAGACTACCGGAATTGATAACCCTTGAATAGTTAACCTCGGTAAATAGACCCATGTGGGTACAATAGAATTGGAATGGAAATAGAATTGTTGGGAAATATAAGTCAGGTCTGGATTTGACCGTAATGTTTTTAGATCAATCTTAGTCGATCGTTGGATAAGTCTAGAATGAGCCTCTATGGAAATTATTTTTCGTGAGATGGCCCTAAATAGATAGACTTGATCCTAGCGACCGTGGACTGCATAACCAATTGTCGGAATAGTCGACACTGACGCTTAGTTGTTTAGATTAAGTTGATACCGGCCATAGGTTTGGACAGAATTCCTTAGAACAGTCGGTTGCATGTTGGCCTAAGAATAAGATACTAGAATAACCCTACTAGACGTCCACTCTAGGGAAGTCACCAGAACGATTAGGTTTAGCTATCGATATAGCTAGCTTTAGAGATTTGACAGAATTATAGGGTGACCATTGGCGACCCATAGGATGACCCTTTTGGTATTAAACGAGAGATGGTGGTGATGTGTATGACCTAAAAAAATTGTATACTGCAACATGAGCCTTAGAGATGTTTGTGACTTGAGAAGTTATATGTTGGCCGTAAGTAGGAACTGCAATTGTAGGGTAAGACTTGAGTTTTATGTATCGAGAAGTAAAATATTCTATGAGATAGAAATGACTGCCCATGGGAATGTCGGACCGGTATCTAAAGTTTGTTAGCTAGAGTAACCTCGAATGTTGCCTATCAAGTTGGAAAGATGGATCATTGCCTGGAAGTTTGGCTAGTGATTTCATAGTCGACAAGGAAAGATAAAATGAGATATTGCGGAATAGATATTATGTTGGATAGAAAGTTGCACGGTGTGACCCTCAAATTTGTACCTTTAGAAATGAATTGTCTCAATGGAAAACGTCGTTGGATTCGGGAAGGAATAGCAATTGCATATTGATTATTGTGAGCTCTTAGTATGGTTGGCTCTATGTTAGACCCTTAGCTTGAATATTGAAAATATTATGCTTGGATAAGTAACTTATCCGAGTTATCCCTGATGTTAAGTTTGTGGCTTGAAAGATAGCAATTTTGGCAAAGCGAAAGAAGTAATAAATTAATTGGAAGGATGCTAAGTCGAATTTAGGAAAAAGAGTTACACCGTGGCTTATCGAGTCGCACTAATATAGAAGTTGGCTGAAGTGCATATATTTTGATGACATATAAAGTATGTGTATGGATCCAGCCGAAGTGATAGCGTGACCAAGATAACATTGTTGGGAGAGCTTATCGAATCACACTAGCACGAACTTTGGCTGAAGTGGTAGGCTGCGACCAAGATAGAGCTGCATGGCAAAATATTGGTGAATCAATAAGAAGTTATAAGTATTTTAGAAAAGAGAAAGACGGATTGAATCATCGATGGATTAAGTGGTAGAGTTGGATAACAATCTCGAGATTTTCTAGAGTACTGAATCAAAATATTGAATAGAAGCTGAATGAATAACTTGTTGTGACTAAGTGAACTAGTAGAATGAATTATCCCCTTAAGTTTTTAGGATGAAACTTTTTCTTAGTGGTATATTATGTAATGTCCCGCTCCGTACGAGACATTTGGTTGGCTTATTGGATGCGATCAGAATGTTAGACTGTGATTTGAGTTGGAAACCAAGGGAGTTGAGACTGATGTAGTCTCTCTTAGCTGGACGGATGTAAGGAGTATTGGAACGTGGCTTGCTGGTGGAGTTATGTCTGGTGGGAATGTGTGCGATCAGAATATGAAGACCTTTTATGCAAGTGAGTGGAACTGTTCCTTATCCCATACTCTTTCATGCCTAAGAAAATGGAGTACTGTGTTTCTATGTTCTGTCCCTTAAACTGTGATGCTTTAGTTGCTAAAATAACAGAGATGCTTATGTTGTCTAATTTTAAGATAAATAAGACATGAACATTGAACTGCTGATTAAATAACACTTGAACTACTAATGTGAATTGATGCCTAAGATTGAAGTGATAACATTGTCCCTTATGCTTAATGTTGCTGAAACACATGAAATACTTGAATAATGAGATGTCTTGTGAATGACACATGAGAAATGAACTGGCTATACTATTGACGCAATGAAATGAATAATAAATGTCCCAATGAATCGAATTGAAATGTTGTATGTCCCAATGAAATAAATAAAATGTTGTTTGTTCCTTATGAGAAAGAATGATGTGAGACATGTTTTGATGCGATAATGAGTGAGAATGTGAAATGATGAGTCTTGGGATCATGGAGATCACCAAGTGGAATGATGGTAACGATGGAATGATTAGTCGTTGAACACGGCTCAAAATTGAGATGAGTTGTTGAACTGTTGGCTTTGCTTACTTTCAGTTATTTTACCATGCACTTATGTTTATCGAGTCGACACGTATTCACATGGTCATGGACGTACTTGTGCACAAGTCTGAATAAGTTTCTTCGAACTGTACCTGGGCACTTCGACTGATTCGACTGGGAGGAAACATTGGTCGTGTTATGGTGGCACAAGGTATTACGGAACATTCAGATAGGCTTGCAACCTACCCTAGAATGGTCTTTCATAATACCGGTTGGAAAAACCTTTATGGTGCAGTTTCACCAAAGACCAAGTAGCCTGGATGCATGATAATGAATGTTTTGTGGAGACAGAGTAAGTACATCATATTATCATGTATTTTTATGCAGGTGCGAGGGAGTCGGCTATCGATAAGAAATCACGTAAATGTGATATAGTTATTTACATGTTGAATTCAACTTTACTGCTTAACATCTCATCAATAATGATAAGATGTTACCTTTTTAGAGTATCACCATAACATGCTTAGCTTGTTAACTTAATGTTACTTAGATGATGCCTTAAACAAAGAAACGCTATATCATGCTATAACATGTTTACTTACTTCAATGAATTTTGCTCAAGAACTGTAAACTGATGCTATGCCCAAATAGAAAGATCACGCTAATAATGTTTGCTCAGATGACTACTTAGTGTTGGTTTAGGCGAGTGGACTGGTTCTGCTCGCCAGTACATAGATGATGTACTGACCCACGTTGTGGGCACTCTTTTTAGGTGCTCATGCTTGGAAAATTCAGTACGCGATGATTGGATGGATTGTAGGACCGATTATAGGAACGAGCTATAAAGCACAATACTCTAGAGGGGGTGAATAGAGTAGGCAGCGAAAATTAGCTAATTAAAAAATGTTAGCAGCAAGATCACATAATATATATATTACAGATATGTAAATGAAAAGTAGAGAGTAGAGAGCAAACACAAGGATGTATATTGGTTTCCCTCGTGTGAGTACTAGTCCAGTCGGAAGAACTCTAGCTTCCAGTTGAATCCACTATGAAAAATCACCATAAGTTTTCATCCGAAGTTCTTGCAACTTCTACAACGTAAGCTTTGATCCGAAGTACTCGACCAACTTCAATTGTGAAGTATCTATCTTCAATCAAGCCACTGATTACAATCGCTCTAAAACTTCTAGACCGTACCGTACTGGCAAATCGACTAGAAGATTGTAACTGGCTTGGGATTTAAAAAAGAATAGCTCAGAACACTTTGGAAGAAGTAGTAGGCTTATAGAGAAGAGATATGAAGGTGAATTGGTGTGTTGAAATGATCGAAATCCTTCTCTATTTATAGTTTTTTTGAAGACAGAATTTTGACAGAATTCAGGCAGAATTCGGACAGAACTCTATGAGAAAATCTCGTTGGGATCCGTAACTGCGGGAAGACCAAGTTCAAAAACCAATGTTCACTAACCGAACTCTGGCAGAACTCTGGCCAAATTCTGGCCGAATTCTGTTGGAGTTCTGTCAGGGTTTTTGCAAATTGGTTTTTGGGCTTTTTGAAAAGTAAAACAGTTAGGAAGTAGTTTGGGCTTTTGTAAATGGGCTTGTTTTCCAAATGAAAGGGTATTTTGAAAATGTTTCTTGGGTAGCCTATTTGCCAGTACGATGCAGTTTACATCGTATTCCTAGACTCAATAAATATGAAAAATATATTGATGAAGTAGGAAAACCAAGAGCCCTTTGATGACGTCTTTCTTCAAATATTTGAGCAGACTTGAAGACGCCTTTTTTACTTGACGGCAGTCGTCCAAAGATAAACAAATCTGGAAATCTGAATACCTTTCGGGAGCTTCGCCCCCGAACCCCCACGGGGGGCGCTGTCCCCTCGACCCCTGTTCGCTGATCGGGCAGCGGAACCCCCGATGCGAGGCCCCGGATAGGTCATTAGGCGGTTCAGAGAAATCTTCTTGTATAACGTCGTCTTTGTCCCATCAATAATTCTCTATTGCATATGTCCTGGTTTGATCATGTTTGATCATGCTTACAGCATGTCTACAAATACATGTTAGACAAACAAAACAATGACTGATACAGAACATTAGGACAATGGTAAGTTAAAGTAGTACCATAATAGTGATTACATGAATATTAGTGATATTATTATGTTAAACTTAATTGATTAGCCATATTAAAAAATATGATATAATCATTGGGCTAACATGGATCAGTCATGCGGCATCGAAGATTTGTTAGGCATACAGAAGCTCTCCTTATACAAGATGATGTCTTCTGTTATAAAGGGCGTAATGTATGTAACATTTTAATCAATTGTACCAGTGAGTTGTAAGCCAAACCGGTATATCCAATTGTAAAAGTCTATGTATCAAAGTGTATCCTCCAATGTATGTTACAAAGCCCATGTATCAAGTATCCAATGTAAGCCTTAATAGTATGTATTCAAGTTGGCTATCAATGCAAAGTGAGATGTATTGTGAGCTTTGTATTCCATTACAAGTCTTGTGCTCTACTTCAATTATCAATAAAGAGAAGATATTCCTATATATCTCTTGTAACTTCAAGTTATCTGCTTAACTTTGATGCTACAATCAGTAATGTGTTTCTATTCGATAAGAAAAATATGTCCTTATTATCTTCAATTTGTCTACTTATGCCGCTGCGATGTATTCATATTTAAATATTATCGCTTATGAACCGTCTTTGCCTTGTACGAGTATAATACCAGACTTGTACAACATAACGCCTAAGCGAGGATGAACGATTCTCCGAATCGGGGCATGATAATGACAGCTAACATCTGACACAATTATCAGCGTGTCATTTAATGTTGAAGTGATTGCTTGGGGCTTTTCTTAACACGCTGCTCTTTTTTATGCTGCTCTTTTAGGGTCTTTGCTCCGGAGGCTGCGCTTTAGATGCTGTGCATGAGGACGCTGTTCTCCAGGAGGCTGCACTTTGGGTGCTGTGATTTAGGATGCTGTGCTCCACAAGTCTGCGCTTTTAGGCCCTTGAGTCAAATTTTCGAAATTATGTCGTTGCGTGGGGCTCGAAAATGATGACTTTGCCCATGGACTTAGTCAAAGTTCAATGTGGCAGATTCATTGCCATTATTGTAAGGTTCAATCCATTTAATGTAAGGTTTTAACTATTTGCCACTTGGCGTATGGGTTTGACTGCTCATGGCCTATAAATAGGGGTATTTTAGGAGAGAGACTTGCTCATTCTCTCCTACTCCATGTTTCTGACTTCTGATGGTCGTGAGCTTCCTCCTTGGCGAGTTTGGCGAGAACTGTATTAACCATGGACTAGGATCGTAGCTTTATTCGTTCAAAGAAATGACCACCTTAATGCGAACTTGCCAGAAAACCAAGATGGACTTGGCTAGAAAGGGGGTGGAGCAACCCCATATTCGTGCAGCGCACTAGCTACATTATACCCTGAGGCGACGCCTAGTGCAACCAAGATGTTGATTACATGGTTTGGATTGATTGTCAATCGAAACCATGTTCTACCAGCGGCTAATCTATATGGCCGATGAACTGCATATGCCTGCCAGCGGCTCATATCCACATGGCAGAAGAGATGCGCATGTCTTGGATAATTAACGCATGTCCAGTTTTGTAATAGATTTTTCATGTAATCATGAGTATCAATAAAAATCTACTTTAAGACTTCCATTTGTATGTAATCATTAATATCAATGAAATCATTTTATGCGCTTTCAGTACTATGTAGTAGCATTTAGGTGCATGAGTCTTGTTATCTGGATGCGCCGATTTGGATGTGCGCACATAGTTTTCTCTTCATAGGGATGCACCACTTAATTATGTGCCTAATTAATTAGACCTAAGGTCCCATAAACATTTTTGTCATGAGTTCTAAACATTCTTGTCATGAGTTCTGATCCAATTTATGTATTAACATATTTTGGATAGTCAATATGGGTCAACCTTTAGGCCTCGTTTGGTTCATGGAAAGGAAATGAAAGAATATTATTTATTTGCTCTTTCATTTTCTTTGAAAAATTGTAATTCCAATCAATTTTCTTTCCGAAGTTCGGAATAGCCAAGGAAATTGGGAGAAAAAGTGAATCCTTAGGTCATCTCCAATGGTGATTTCTAAAATTGAGTTTCTGTCCTACCTGACATTGCATTTTAAGAAAATTTCTATCCTAGTTGGTAGAGTTTCTACATAGAAATTACATACACAAATAAATATTCTCCAATGGTTCCCCATGTATCCTATGTGGCAACAAATGAAATGATCACTTTAATTATGTGGGACCAATATTAATTGGTACGGGAGATGGAGAATTTTCATGATGATTTCTACAAATGTAGAAACTCTCATATAAACTCTCCATCCTACATTAATGACATTTAGGATATAAATTGGGATAAAAATCACTATTGGAATAAGTTTTTTTTAAAAAAATGGATTTCTACCATAGAAATAGGAAAGATAGATACCCCCATGGAAAAAATTGAATCCTCGGATGGGTGGGGAGAACTGAGAACTATTTTTCTCCTTATTTTTTTTCTCTTGGGAATCAATTTACTTTCGTATACTCATTTTCTTTTACATCCAAATACAAAACATGAAATACTATTCTTTTCCAATGTTCTGATTTTGCGAACCAAACATGACCTTTAACTCATGATCTAAATCCTAGATTGTATATTTTTAGAACCCAAAAATGGTTCCGAAACCAAAGTCTAATTAACCCCAAAACATTGTATAAATGATATTTTCTTCAGAAAATTTGCTGTAGGAACATTTTTTTTTACAAAATTTGAAAAAAAGATAGAAATAATTTTGTTTTGAAATAAAGATACATTCCGACAGATGGAGTGTCGAAAAATGGACCATGTCCATTTTTCGACAGACCGTCTGTCGGAGTTTGGACATGTCCAAATTCCGACAAACCGTCTGTCGGAAAATGGACATGGTCCAGGGGGCTACGGTTCAATGTTGGTTTGGTTGGGGGTTGGGGGTTGATAGTTGATGGAGGGGGGGGAGGGGAGTTAAATTTGGTTGTATATGAAGGAAGAGGGGGAGAGTTAAATTTGGTTCACAGCAATGGAGGAAGGGGGAGTTAAATTTCGTATACATGGATGCTCTTCTTCTTCTTCTCCTCCCCTTTTGCTGTGAACTAAATTTAACTCCCCCCTCTTCGTTGTACCCTATCACCCTATCTGTTTATTCTTAGTATGGAAATTTTTTCAACTTTGATCAATAGTATGGTGAGGAATTCACTGTATGAAGGAATTACTCTTCGAAATTTTGATCCCATATTTTCACACCTTGCCTTTGCTGATGACTTGTTTATATTTGGTAAATGTTCTCTTAATAACATTTATCAAATTAAAATCATCCTAAAGACTTTTGAATCCTGGTCTGGACAGAGTATTAACTTTGAGAAGTCCTCTATTACTTTTTCTAAAAGGACGGATCCTATTATGAAGGAGTTATATGTTCAATTGTTGGGGGTTAAGCTGATGACAGTGAAGGATAAATACTTGGGCCACATGCTTCTTCAGAGAAAAAATAGGATTCATACTTACTCTGATTTACTTAAGAGTAGCTCATCCAAGCTTCAAGGTTGGAAACGAAAATGTCTATCTCATGCAGGACGAACCACACTTATCAAATCCATATTATCATCTTTACCTACATACCATATCTCTTCCTACTACATTCCTAAGAAGGTGACTAATTCTCTTGCTAAGGATTAAAGGAATTTTTGGTGGGGTTCAACTGAGAAGAGGAGGATTCACTTTACAGCTTGGAATAAGTTTACTATGCCTAAATATCAAGGAGGCCTTGGGATCAGAGACCCACATATTGTTAACCTTTCATTAATCCTTAAACTTTCATGGAGATTCCTATCTCAACCATCATCCCACTGGTCTACTCTCCTTACTGCTAAATATCTAAAGAACTCCAACTTCTGGACTGCCACTCCCTCTAGATCCATGTCCTGTGTTTGGCCCAGCATTCTTAGCAGTCGACATTGGCTTCAGGATAATGTCATTTGGTCAGTTGGTAATGGTGTTAATATTGATATCTGGTATGATCCTTGGGTTCCAAATCTTCCTCAATTCACTGTTCAGGTATTTCCTTTCAGTAATATTTGGGTACAACGAGTTGCTGATCTGATCAATATGGACACAATGTCCTGAAAATCTAACCTCATTTATATGCTCTTTCCCCAACATGAAGCAAGTGTAATTCTGAACATTCCATTATCTGTTCATTGCACTAGTGATAAACTTATGTGGATCCATACAGTTAATGGTGAATTTACTGCAAAATCAGCCTATCGAATGATCCATGAGAGGTTGTGTCACGACCCGTACCCTAGAGTTAGGGCATGAGAACGTAACAACGCCCAGCCTACGCCGCAGTATCGGCGATAGAACGCTGTCCTAGGTCTCAATGCATCTAACAGTATAAGACTAAACAGTTTATACTTCCCAAATGGGGGTGACATAGCAGAATGTAAACTCAATCACATCTAAGGTAGAGCATAAAGGAAGATAGATAAAACATGAAATCAAAAAGAGATACAATAGATAGAATTCTAAGTGTCTAAGATACAAACTCAGGATACATCTCAAAACCCAAATACAGTAATCCATAAAGTAAATACAACTCCAGACAAAATGAAATAACTACCTAAACAACCTCTACTGTGTCTCCTCTAGGCTAGCAGGCATCTCCAGGCTATCTGTAAAATTTATCAACAGGTCCAGTCAGGACTGGAGCGAGCAAAATACATCTCAACAGATCATGGCAGGTTAGAAAATATAATCATGCAGTAAAGTAAGATACAGGATCTGAAGGAAATACAGTATGTAAACAGAGAAAGAGAACTGTAATAGAAATATCTACTATAAGTAGAGAGCTAACAGTGGCTAGTGAGTCAGAGTACAATATAAACATGTGAATGGCATAGGAGATTCTGGGA
The DNA here is from genome assembly GCA_029216955.1 of Iris pallida. NCBI lineage: Eukaryota > Viridiplantae > Streptophyta > Magnoliopsida > Asparagales > Iridaceae > Iris > Iris pallida. The sequence goes on from JANAVB010006394.1 coordinate 7,849,294, forward strand.
ACTATACTATGGAGTGATTCTGGGAACTGCACTACTTGGATATTATTCACATATTTATTTCTACTCTCTCGTACCCCCAATCAATACACAAGGATCCAACCAGGTTATGTTATGATTCCATGCAAAGGCCCACAAGGGGTGATACATGGATAGCCCATAAATGGGTGATTCTGGAAATGCCCATAATAGGGTGATTCTGGGAATGCTCATAAATGGGTGATTCTGGGAAGACTCAGTGATCATGAGAGTACATGTTACAAGTGATCGAAGAACCGTGAAGCATAGTGATACACCATGTAAGTGAAACGCACAGAACATGTAGTATACGATGCTCCCTGAGGGGATAACATCTCAAGAAAGGATCCATTTAGTACTAATCCGTGTTACCAACGTGACAGCATCAAGTTTAGTAATCTAAAGCAGGAAAATAATTCTAACATGATATGAAATGATCAGAGAATGTACTCGTCTCGATAACCTGAACAGCTGATAAGTAAAGGGGGTCCTACTGAAGCCACAGAGTCCTATTTAAAGCAACACAGGTTACAAGGTGTTCAAGTTGTAATAAAAGAATCTCTACAATCAATCTACATTATTCTAGGTTCTTCTAAGTCAAAACAACTCTAGGTCAACTCCGGTCAATAATCTAGTCAAACTAGGTCAAGTGTTGACTTACAATTGACTTTGGGTCAACTGGTAAACTTTGGTCAAACAGGGTCAATTCTAGTCTAATATAAAGTGTACTTCGTTATTTGTACGTCGAAACTTACGACATGCAAATCGAGATAAGAAGATTATCAGTAAGGTTGATAATCTTATTATAGTGATCCACGTGTCCAACTTGTCAATTTCAGCGATGTGAGATCACTAGAATTGGCTGATCTCAGTTTCGTTGTACTAATCCCGAAATACGAACATTATATGAATTAATTATTAATTAATTATAAAAAGGTTAAACTCAGAGAAATTATCAACAAACATTGTCGGACGATGAAATAAACATCGCCAACGTGTCCAGAATAGTCAAATTAGCTAGGATAGCCGACCCAACGGTCCAATTTGGACACAAGGGCAAAAAGGTAATTTCGGGTCAAAACGGTGTTCGTGTCGGAACCGTTTTGCACCGAAAAATGTGCAAGAAAATAAGTCTATAAAATATAATAAATTATATGTCCACGAAACCAGAATGACGATACGAACCCAACGGTATCTCCAGAATTGGATTCCGTTGATCCGATCTCAATTTGGCCCGTTGACCAGAACTTAGAATTTCGATTTGCACGAAAATGCGTGCCGGAGCCAAAGTTCTCAAAACTCAGCAAACTACATGTAAATGAGTCCAGAATGGCGATACGAACTCAACGGTATATCCGGAATTGGATTTCGATGAGCCGATCTCAAAATGATCCGTTGACCCGGATATTGGTATCCGACTTGCACCGAAATGTGTGCCAGACCCAATGTCCACCAAATCCTAGCAAATTATATGTCAACGAGTCCAGAATGATGATACGAACTCAATGGTATATCCGGAATTGGATTTCGATGAGCCGGCGTCAAAAAGTCCCGTTGATGCAGAATGTGGGACCCACTTTGTACCGAAAAACGTGCCAGGGCCCACGTTCTCCAAATCTAACAAATTTTATATGAAAATATGCCAGAACGATGCCACAAGTCTACTGGTGGTGTCAGAAATAAAATCTGGAGTCCCGTGTTCAAAAATAAAATTTTACAAGTTGGAAATTACGAATTCGGACGACCAACTTTGGCGTCGAATTCAACCAATCAAACAAGCTCACAATAAAAAGAAACTGGAGGGGTAGCAAGAGGGTTATACCAGCTTCGCAGCGGAACTGGTAGCACGCCAAACGGAGCTACGGTGGAGTAGATACAAGCTGACGAAGTTGGCCCCGCGAAACTGTCCAAATTTAATACAATTTAAATGGTCAACTTGGTGGCCGGTTTTCATGTATCAAACGATAAAATTAATGGACGAAAATTGACATGAACGAAGGTGGATATACCGAGATTGTGACGGAGTGAAGAAATTGCCGATCCAACGGTCGGATCTCCAAAAAACATGCACAAAGTTGCTGCGACGGAGCACCAAAACGAACTCGACTCTGCGCGCGTCACGACGGAACGTCGTGCAAAACGCACGAATCGCCTCGACGGCGCATCCCGGAGGACGGTGGCCGTCAGGGGAAGACAGCGTAGGGTGCGCCCGACATGGGGTGGTCGTCCCCGCCGGCCACGACGGCGGTGGCGCCTGCACGCGCGCACGGCCAACTTTGGCTGCTGCTGTACGCTGTGCGCGCGCCGCGGCGCTGCATGGTCGGCCGGCGACGGCGTGGGCCGTGCGGCCAAGGGGTGGTGATGCCTTGGCGAGGCCGGTGGGTGGCGGTGGCTAGGTGGTCACGATGGCCGGGGTGGAATGGTTGGTGATGGCGGCGGTTTGGAGTAAAGGAGAGGAGGAGAAGGTGGAGATGTAGTGCGGTGGTGGTTGTGGCCGACGGCCAAGGAAGGAGGGTGGCCGGGGTCCGCCAGCCAAGGAGGAGGCTGGGGGAGGTCGGGTTGGCCATGGTGGTGGTGGAGTTGTGTGCTCGGGTGTGGAGTTGAAGTTGTTGCTGTGAGTTGTTGTTTTTGTGTGGGAAAAGTGTAGGGAAGGAGAGAGAGAGTGAGATGTAATACTAAATGTGAGAGGGAGAGAGAGAGAGAAAAAGGTTGCCTAGGTTTTAGGGCCGGCTCCAAAAGCTAGAGGGGGATAATTTGTTGTCATGTGGGAATTTGATGGTTGGGATTAATTGAAGGGAATCAAAGGCTAGGATTTAATAGCAAAAAAAATGGGATCATTCCAAAGGATTAAAATAAATGGAAATTTTCCATTAAATATTAAAAATAGGTAAAATAAGTACTTTGTTGTAACTCATATGTCTCTACACCTTCATCTTCTTGTAACCTACATGACCTTTGGCCCTTCATTTTCTTCATAACCCCCAACCTCTCTCCCTATATAAAGAGAGGTTAGAATAGCTTGTAAATGTATACTTGAGTGATTGATAATATACGAGAAAGCTTCGTCTCCGTGTGTTTGAGCTTTTGCCTTACGACACGTTATCAGCACTTTGCTCGTGCAACGCCGGAGACCCGACGTACCGCTCGCCTCAACGTCCGCCGACCATTGCCCCGCGTGCACCTCGTCGCTCGTCGCCGATCCCGCGTATCCGCAATCGTTTTCTCACGTCCTTCCACCATACGGTAAGAAAGGTAAAAAAAAAATTTACATATGAACATTTCTTGACATCTTGTTCATTTGCAACAAAAAAAATTTTCTTGAGCATCGGAAAAGAAATATTTTTGAGTAATATGAAGAGCATGCAATATCATTCTTCTATATAAATTTTGTTCTGGTCTGCTTGTTAAAAAAAAATCATGCATCTATTTTTTTTCTATGGTTTAATCCTAGTTTATTAAATTCAATGGTCCGGCCTACCGGATCGGAACAAGCAATGTTTATATACAAAGATAAAATGTGTTAATAGTTTTGTTTATATACAAAGATAAAATGTGTTAATAGTTCTGTTTATATACAAAGATAAAATTTGAACCGAAACACTTTTGAATTTTCAACTTTCTTTGTATATAAACATTGCTACTTGTACAAACAAATTATAAAATTTGAACCAAAACCTTTGTAATGTAGACTGGTTTTTCTTTGGTTTTCATATACTCACTTCACATGAGATTATTAATAACAATTGTAGATAATAATATTCCAACAGAACTATTGTTAGCCAGTTTGTTTGTATTGGAATAATATAGATATACAATCCTCCAATAATCGTCATAGTGAAATTTAAATGCTAACATTTTTTTGGTAATGATGGATTTGGAGCGCCCCGGCGAGCGCCACAGTACCATCTGCGCCCCGTCAAGCACCTCAGTAGCATTTTTTTATGTTACTCGGTGAATTATTGTAACAGATGGGTAGTAAAAAAATTGTATTTATTTTTCGCTATTTTTTGGCGTCGCTTCATTAGACGTCGGAAAAATAGTTGACATTTTTTTGGTGCCGCTTGCTTAGGCTCCAATTCTTTTGTGTATTGTTGCCTACTTATGTTGTACCTTTTTTTTAGCGTAATGGCGTGAAAATTGAAAAATTGTTTTGGCTACATAAACAACTTCTGGCAACGCCAAATTTGGGCCTCCCAAAAATAACCTTTTTTGGTTAATAATTTTTCAAAGGCAACGCTCATTTTGAGCACGCACTAAATTGTCACATATTTTGCACAGTTCGCAAATAGCGTGAATTTCTTGAAAAATCTTATTTATTCTTATATTTGACAAAAATTTTACGAAGTCTCTCCGAATAGGCTCACCTATTTGGGTATGATGTCAGAAAGAACTTGAGGCTTGGTTCTTAAGAGGTCCCCGGTGACCCTCCTTCCTCATTTTTCCGCCTGGTCATATTCACGTAGAACTACTGAAAGGGGATGACCGAATATTATTTTTTGCTCAAATTGTATTTATAATTATGCATTTTTGCAAGAAACTTATTGACCTCTCTATATCGGCCCGTCGATCGATATAAGATAATTTTTAAACAAAAATCATTTTTTTAAAACCGTTGTTTTTTTTATTTACGATTGTTTGTTGTTGCTTATACAAACCAAATCGATATAAACCTGTCGTTTTATATGTTGACTGATCAAGATTTTTTCTCCTGTTGTAGAAAAATGTCGATCAAGATTGATTTTCCCATCCTTGAAGCCTCTGGCAAGAACTACTTGGACTGGACGCAAGACATCCAGAACCATCTAGATGCGCAGGGCCTCTTGGACGTCATCTATAACGAGGAAGAGCGTGAAGAGGAAGTCACTCGCTCAATGAACGCCAAAGCGATGATTCTATTCCGTAGGCATTTATCTGACGCCATGAAGTCGGAGTTCATTGAAATATCCTCGCCGAAGACGCTATGGGACTCTTTGAAAGAGCGCTTCGACCACCAGAAGACCATATGGCTACTTGAAGCACGCCATGACTGGTTGAACCTGCGCTTCCAAGACTTCAAAAGTGTAACTGATTACAACAATGAAGTCTGCAGGATTCGATCACTTCTCCAATACTGCGGTGAGATATTAACCGACAGTGATCTATTTGAGAAAACATACACCACATTTCCTTCCACTGACAACTTGCTCCAGAAGTAATACCGTCAGTCTAAGTTCACCAAGTTTCCCGAGCTCATCACCCAGCTTTTACTAGACGAGAAGAACAGTCTCATTTTAATGAGAAACAACAATTCTCGTCCTGCTGGAACAAAGGCAATTCCAATGCCTGATGCAAACGCTATCCGTGGACCAAATCTACGGTAGAAACGAGACAAGGGCCAGTCGTCCCAGCCAAGGAACAGAGACGAGTTTAAGTCTCGCCACCCAAAGCGAGGTTCTAACAAGAACCAAGGACCTTTGACTCCTAGGCAGTCTCATGGTAAGAACCAACGGGCCAGTCGTCCCAAAGCGAGAGTGAAAGGCCAAGCGCCTACTCTCTGCTACAAATGTGGTGCTTATGGTCATATGCAACGGACTTGTAGGGCGACCCCCCAAGAAGTTAATAACTATCATAAGGGGCGCCGGGCCGAAGCAAATCTGGTCATCGAGTACGAAAATCTAAATCTTGAGACCCCCGATTTTGTAGCAGAAATGGAAGAATAAATCTCCATTTTCTATCTATGTTTGATTTAAGTCATGAAACTTTTGGTGGTTTGTATTTTCTGTTTTCTCGATAAATTAAAGTTCTATTTCGAGCACTTTCCTCAAACGTGTGACAAACTTTAATTTTCTTTACTTATAGGCATGGACCACGGGGCAGTAGATTGTCTGGTTGATAGTGGAACGACTCACACTATCTTGAGAGATAAATCATACTTTATCTCATATACGCCTAAAGTAACCTCAGTGACAACCATTTCGGGACCCTTAACCCTTGTTCAAGGTTTTGGCAAAGCCCGTTTTTCGTTGTCCAATGGTACTCCCGTTGAAGTATCAGAGGCCTTATATTCTCCAAGGTCCAGTCGTACCTTACTGACTTTTAAGGATATTCAAGAAAACAGATTTTATGTTGAAACTGCTCGAGAACATGGCTTCGAGTATCTTTTCATTACCTCCACTCAGTACGGCCAAAAGCGTATCTTGGAGACTGAAATGTCTTTCAAGTGGTTTGAATCTCACTACGATACAACACATCGAGAGTAATCTCATCATTCGCCGAGCGCCAGTTGATGAGAGGACTTTTATGCTATGGCATGACCGGCTGGGTCATCCGGGTCAAAATACGATGTTTCGCACTATGAATGCATCACATGGGCATCCTCTTGGAGGAAAGAATTTCGTTATAAATCTGAAAAGCCTATGCCAAGCTTGCTCGATTGGGAAGACGAATCTCAAGCCACTCCATGTGAAACCTACGAGATTGGTTTCCCAATTCCTTGAGAGAATTCATGGAGATATTTGTGGACCTATCCAACCAACATGCGGACCATTTAAATACTTCATAGTTTTGGTTGATGCATCGACTAGATGGTCACACGTAGTGTTGTTGTCCACCCGAAATGCAGCGTTTCCTAAACTCCTCGTCCAGATCATTAAGTTAAGGGCTCACCATCCGGATTATCCGATAAAGTCTATTAGACTTGATAATGCCGCGGAGTTTACATCGAAAACTTTCGATGATTATTGCATGACTTTGAGAATAAATCTTGAACATCCTGTTGCGTATGTTCATACCCAAAATGGCCTAGCATAAGCTTTTATAAAGCGACTGCAAGTGATAGCGCGGACCTTGGTTATGCGCACCAAACTCCCACTATCTGCATGGGGCTATGCAATTTTGCACGCTGCAAATTTGGTCCGTCTGAGGCCCATGGCCACCCAACCACTTTCCGCGTACCAGCTGGTTACTGGATGTGAGCCTGACATCTCACATTTATGCGTGTTTGGGTGCCTAGTCAATGTTCCAATTGAGCCGATAAAGCGTTCAAAATTTGGACCTCAGAAGCGACGGGGAATATATGTCGGTTATAACTCTCCGTCCATTATTCGCTATTTAGAACACTTGACAGGCGATCTCTTTACCGCGAGACACGCGAATTGTGACTTTGATGAGGCAATCTTCCCGTCGTTAGGGGGAGAAATGCACGCTAACGTTGATGAGGAACGACGTGAATTAGCATGGCATGTGCCCTCTTTTGCTCATCAGGATCCTCCCTCTGCACATAGTGATAAGGAAGTGCAGAGGATTCTAGGTCTGCAAACTATTGCAAATCAAATGCCAGATGCATTTAGTGACCTAGCAAAAGTCACGAGATCAATTATACCTACTGCAAATGTGCCTGCAAGGATAGACGTCCCTGAGAGACGCCATGTTCCTGTGAAACATGTTGCTCTGGTCGAACCCGCCGAGCAAAGGACGCTACCATCGGCCGTCCAGTCCGCCGCTATTCCCAAGAAGAAGGGAAGACCGGTTGGTTCCAAAGATGTTCTGTCCCGGAAGCGGAGAAATCTTGTTAAAAACGTATTGCCACATGAGATCATTAAGGATCACGACGATGTATTAGAAGAGCGCGTTCCAGATGAAACGCCTATTCCTAATCATGCCGATAACCTCGAAATATCCGTCGAGTATGCTAACTTAGACGATATTTTGAAGCGAAACAAAACTGTCATCGATGATGTGTTCATATACTCAGTGGCCACTGACATTATGAACAATGATTACATGGAACCTCGTAGTGTTGCCGAGTGTCAACGACGAACGGACTGGTCATAATGGAAACAAGCAATCCAGGCTGAACTAGACTCCTTAGCGAAAAGAAGTGTGTTTGGACCCGTTGCTCCAACACCACCCAATGTTAAACCAGTTGGTCACAAATGGGTTTTCCTAAGGAAGCGTAATGAGAGAAATAAGATTGTGCGATACAAGGCTCGCCTTGTGGCGCAAGGCTTCTCACAACGCCCTGGAATTGATTACGAGGAGACGTATTCTCCCGTAATGGACGTCATAACGTTCCGCTACTTAATCAGTTTAGTAATTTCCGAAAAACTGAATATGCAGCTCATGGATGTGGTCACAGCCTATCTCTACGGGGATCTAGACACAGAGATATACATGAAAGTCCCTGAAGGACTAAAGATGCCTGAATCAAGTAGTTCCCGACCACGGAACGCGTTCTCGATTAGACTGAGGCGTTCGCTATATGGATTGAAACAATCCGGGTGTAAGCCCCTGAATTTTGGGCTCATTTTTTTCAATTTTATAAATCAAATATTTTGAATAAATATTATTATTTGATTATTATTTAATTTAATGCTCTTTACCGTGCCTTTGACTTCTGGAGCATCAGGGATGCCAGTCTCTGAAAACTTTCTTCTTGAAGTTTGAAGTAGACGAGATTACCTTCACGTCGATATATCATGTCCCATCCAAACTCGTTCCCTTGTGCTCCTTTTGTATCGCGCAAGTTCGGGTCAATATTAGACCATTTAATTATTAATTGAATTCCCACTTTTATTTTTGATCCTCATAAGCGCGTTACTGTGACTTTGAATTTAGGAGCACCAGACCAGTCGTTTTCTCAGAACCAACTTGTCATGCCTGATCTACTCGAGACGCTCTTCACCCCTGACTTTCGTGTCCTACACATACACTCCATTTTGTGCTCCATTTCCTTCGCACAACTTTCGGTTCAATTTAGGCCAATTAATTATCTGCCGTAAAACCTGATTTAAATTCCAATTTAATTTTCGGGCCCGACATCGGTCAAATCCAGTCGACCCAAAATATGGCCCTGGCCTGTTTTGAGTAAACTATGCAGGTGTCACTTGTGTGCCACAATTTCGATCCCCCTTGTGCTTATATTTTATCCATAATTTAATTTGATTTAAATTATTAAATTAATTAAATCTTGGCTTCGACTTTGTCCAAACTTGGTCCAATGTCCGACCCAGTTTGGCGTGGACCCTACCATGTCTGCCCATACACCCCACTGATATTTTCTCTTCTTTTTCCTACTCAAAAATATCCCAATTTTATAAATATCTTTCTCTTCCTTCTAATATATATAATATATGTATTATATATATTAAATATATCTAACTCTCTCTCTCTCTCCTTACTAATACCTACCCACACACCTCACCCCTCTCTCTTTTCATCACAGCACACCCCCCCCCCATGTGTGGCCGAACACATCTCTCTCCCTCTCTCTACTTTTTCTCTATTCTCTCCCCTCTCACAAAATCTCTCTCTCTATTTGATAATACACTCTCTCTCTCTCCCTCTCATTCAACACAAACAACACCCCCCTCACATCATCCCTCTCTCTCTCCCGTACTGGTACAAACCCCCCCTACTTCTCTCTTTCCTCTCCACTTCTTCTTCTTCTTTAACTTATTCTTCTTCTTCTCTTCTTCCTCTTCATTGTGAAGAGCACCACCCACACCACCATTACCATCACCCTTCACCACCATCATTCTCTTCATCACCACCACCATCACTACCCAACCACCAGCCTCCTCCACCCTGGCCGTGGCTCCGGCCACCCCTGGCCGAGCACGCCGCCACCACCGGCCATCTCCTCCTCCTTCCCTCCTCCTCTTCACAACCGAGCCAACCACCATCTTCATAAACATCACCACCACCATCATACCAACTACCTCCACCACCCGCACGCCACCTCCGCCGCGCCGTCGGCCACCGCCAGCGACCGCCGTCGCGCGCGCGTGCGCCAGCGAGCAGCGCGACAGCAGCAGCACAGCGGCAGCAAGCAGCGGCAGCAGCAACAGCGCTGGCAGCGCTGGCCGCGCGCCGCCGCCGGCCGTCGTGCCTCCGGCGACCCCCCCCCCCCTACGCGCGTGTGCCCCCGGCGAACACTCCCATGGCGGCCACCGTCCTCCGGGACGCGCCGTCGAGGCGATTCGTGCGTTTCGCACGAAGTTCCGTCGTAACGCGCGCGGGATCGATCCAGAATTCACGTTTCGGGACAGCAACTTCGCGCCGATTTTCCGGACAATCCGACCGTTGGATCGGCGATTTCTTCGCTCCGTCTCAATCTCGGTATATCCACCTTCACTCCTGTTAATTTTCGTCCGTTAATTTCGTCGTTTGATACATAAAAACCGGCCACCAAGTTGACGATTTAATTGCGTTATTTTTGGACAGTTTCGCGACGCCAACTTCGCGGGTTCGTATCTTCTCCATCGCAGCTCCGTTTTGCGCGCCGCCAGTTCCGGTGCACAGCTGGTATAACCCTCTTCCTGCCCCCTTTAGATTTCATTTCAGTTTGAGCTTGTTAGGTCGGTCGAATTCGACGCCAAAGTTGGCCGTTCGAATTCTTAGTGTTGCACTTGTAAAATTCCATTTTTGAACCCGGGACTCCGGATTCAAATTCTGACACCACCAGTAGACTCGTGGCGTCGTTCTGGCCTGTTTTCATATAAAGTTTGCTTGATTTGGAGAACGTGGGCCCTGGCACGCATTTCGGTACAAAGCGGGTCCCACTTTCTGAGTCAACGGGACTTTTTGACGTCGGCTCATCGGAATCCAATTCCGGATATACCGTTGAGTTCGTATCGTCATTCTGGAATCGTTGACATATAATTTGCTAGGTTTTAGTGGACGTTGGTTCCGGCACGCATTTCGGTGCAAGTCGGATACCAATATCCGGGTCAACGTGTCATTTTGAGTTCGGCTCATCGGAATCCAATTCCGGATATACCGTTGAGTTCGTATCGTCATTCTGGACTCGTTGACATATAATTTGCTGAGTTTTGAGGACATTGGCTCCGACACGCTTTTCCGTGCAAATCGGTTTTCAATGTCCGCGTCAACGACCAGTTTGAGATCGGGTCAACGGAATCCAATTCTGGATATACCGTTGGGTTCGTATCGTCATTCTGAATTTGTGGACATATAAATTGTTAGATTTTGTGCACTTTTATTTCGACACGTTTTTCGGTACAAAGTGTGTCCAACGGCGGACATCATTTTGGCCCGAAATTACCGTTTTGCCCCTGTATCCAAATTGGACTTTTGGACAGGCAATCCTAGCTGATTTTGACCATTCTGGACACGTTGGTGATGTTAGTTTTATCATCCGACAACATCTGTAGATTTCTTCCCTTTTGTGTCACCCTATTATTATAATATTTTCTCCTTTTGGTTGTTTTAGAGACCCGTCGATTTCAGTGATTTCTAAATCACTGAAATTCATAAGTTGACCTTGTAGATGTTTATAGAGACTAGCTTGACCATGGTTGACTACTTTGACTAGACGTCGAAGTAGAGTCAACAGCTGACCTAGGTTTGACCAGATTTGACCTACGTTGACTTTTTGACCAAAGTCAACTGTAGTTCAACCATTGACCTATTTAACCTAGATTAGACTTAGAGTTGACCGGAGTTGACCAGTTGACCAAAGTCAACTGTACGTCAACCTTGACCCAGTTTGTCTTAGTTTGTCTTAGTTTGACCTAGATGTTAGTATATCTTTTGACCCTGATCAGCTCTTGTATTATTTCATCTTTAGGTCTGTGGCTTTACTCTGAACCCTGATTCATATTGACAGCAGGACCCCAGGCGAGTACATTCTCTGATAACTTATTCCCAATTTATGATAACTGTTATGATTCATGTAATTAGTGTTGATATGCTTATTCCTGACACATGGTTCTCACGGATTGGTATTCTTGGATCCCGACGAGAGATGTCTCTCCTTCTTAGGTTGGGATGTATTGTGCAAGCACCCTTGTAGCTCTTGCTCGATATATGGTCACTGATTCTAGAGCAGGTTCGCGACCTTCTCATTAGAATCCCGTGCAGTGACGTGTCCTGTTTGGATCCATTCTACCAGTTGGGGTAGGGGGAGTAGTAGCGTATGCCTGTGATCATATCCCCTTGCTATCTTGAACAGTGTGAGTCATATACCGTACTTATGACTTGCCAGGCCGATTCTTGACAGTTTCCCAAGCCGATCACAAGTTGAAACTGCTACTCACACACATTGGATATATAGCTTACCTTGATTTGTGTACATACCATGATTCAGTTCTACTTTCTTGTTCTAGCTCTAGCTCTACAGCTTACCATGCCATGATACATATATGTACACTCCATGATTTTATTGTATATGCTCTATTTACAGTCTTATAGCTTTTATTCTATCTTGAGATCTGTTATGAGATATATGTACTCGTTCCATCCTGACCGGATATGTTGATAAATTTTAGGAGTAGTTGTGCCCTCATTATTGGACTTCAGGATGTTGCTAGCTGAGGTGGATCTCACTATTCTTCTATGTGAGTTGCCTGGTAGTTATCCTTAGTTAGTGTTGTTGTTCCTTCTCTATCTTTCATGTCTTATGATTATTATAGATTCTAGTTGTTCTAGTGATATTATTATTAATTCTTGTCTTATCTTCCTTAGTTTTTGTGATGTGACATGAGTACATTTCTAGTTATGGATTCATAGATGTTGTAGTTAGTATAGTATACTTGACAGCGTTCTACCGCCGATACCGCGGTGTAGGCTGGGCGTGGCCCACGTATTCGTACCCGTATATCCGGGTGCGGGTCGTGACACGTTTTTAGTGGTGGCCCATGCAGGTCAGTCTTTGCAGTTAATGCGAAGTCGTAGTAGTGTTTGAGCTTACATGTACTACTGCGAGCCTGCCCTAGGATTAAGGTTGAGTCATGGAATATTTTAGGATTTTGGTACTCAGTCACGTATTAGGAACTCTTGGTAGATTCCAGGGATGACCCCTGGGAATCTTATTTCGAAGGCTTTCAAATTTTTCCCACTTGTTTCCATTCGTCATGATTTCTGAAATATCTGTCCGTATCAAACTTTATTCCTTCTTGGGATGAGTTTGTGGACCCCAGGGGAAGGTATAAGTTGGACTTGTATATCATCTAGGTTGGAGAGAGAATATGATTTACCAACCTCGTATCATGGTCGAGGTTTGTTTTAGATTATATTCCACCATTTTCTATCTTGACCTAGGTAGTACCCTCGGGACTTTCCCTGAGATTTTTCTCTGAACCCTATCTCGGAAGTTGTTTCCGTTGTTTCTATTAACTTACCCTTGACTTGTTGTTGAATTTTAAATCTTAATATTAGTTGTTGACCTTAATTTTGTTTTGGATAATTCTTTTAAGAATTGAGTTAAGATATCCTGATAAACATATTTTGGACAATGACGATGAGAACGGTAAGTGTCTACTTTATTTATGGAGTTTAGAATTCATTGCAGTCATATTAGCTAGCGAGACATGGACATAGAGCCTGATTTTGGATATGCTATCCTAGTTATGTCATTTAGGTTCTCTTGCAGCCATACCGGGTGGCGTGGTAAGGAATCTAGGTGACGTGATTATAGGGTGTATACCATAGTTATGGACTTTATTGTTTATTACCGCTATGCTTACTGGCGTGGCGAGAATTCTGGCAACATGATTTGGGATAGACGTGTATGGTTATCAGATCGTATCTTAAATTGATTCACTTGTTTTAACCTATTGGGCAAGAGCAGTTCCTACTATTACTTCTGTTTTCCTATTATTCTCTTCCTCATCGCATGATGATTCCTCATCTTACCCGTACATCCTCCGTCTTGATCAATTATGTCCTGATTCTACCAATTACCTATCTCGTATCTACTTCTGTCAGCCATACTTTGAAAACCTTGAAAATTTTAGAATTTTCGTATCTTTTATCTTGGGAGAGATCGAGGAAGTATCGTAATCATCCGTCTCGGAGTAGACATTGTTGGTAGTAGTCGAAGCAGAGCGAGATGATTACCCCGGCTTCCTCCTACGATCCCATATTCTGGTTTCTATGATAACAGAAGCAATTCAATTCTATATCCTTGATTTGTTTATTATATTTTGATATCGTGAAATTGATCCTCTCTGATTGACCAATCGATTCTGGTTGTCTAGATTATCGTGCCAAAGGGTTTTGATTGTTGATTAAACTTAAATGGTTTCGAATTCCATTGTGATATGATTTCCTTCTTAGATGTTCGTGTCCAGACTTCGTTGATTTTGTTCTCTATCTTGCCCAAATTCTGATTTACTCAAAACTTGAATAATTTCAATCGTACTGAGACTAAATTATTATTTTTATCGTGAATGGACAATGCTATCATCACTCGTGCTTTAAACTTTCGATTCAATTCTGGCAAATGACTAAATTCTATTCCAATCACGAGTAGGCTTCAGACTATCCTTGATTTTGCCGGAGTCTCATTTTCTGAATCGTGTCCCAATGATTTAACTTATCTATAATCGTGCCTATATGATTCTGTTCATATTTTGATTCTATCGTGCGAAAAAAAAAATTCATCGTGCCTGAATAATTGTGAATTGAATATCTAAATCGTGCAAACTTGTCATTCTATGATCGTGCCTAAGTTTTTGCCTAAAACTTTCTATCATGTTTTAACCCCACTACCAACCTTTAATTTCGAGGACGAAATTTTTATAAGGTGGGTAGGATTGTAAGCCCCTGAATTTTGGGCTCATTTTTTTCAATTTTATAAATCAAATATTTTGAATAAATATTATTATTTGATTATTATTTAATTTAATGCTCTTTACCGTGCCTTTGACTTCTGGAGCATCAGGGATGCCAGTCTCTGAAAACTTTCTTCTTGAAGTTTGAAGTAGACGAGATTACCTTCACGTCGATATATCATGTCCCATCCAAACTCGTTCCCTTGTGCTCCTTTTGTATCGCGCAAGTTCGGGTCAATATTAGACCATTTAATTATTAATTGAATTCCCACTTTTATTTTTGATCCTCATAAGCGCGTTACTGTGACTTTGAATTTAGGAGCACCAGACCAGTCGTTTTCTCAGAACCAACTTGTCATGCCTGATCTACTCGAGACGCTCTTCACCCCTGACTTTCGTGTCCTACACATACACTCCATTTTGTGCTCCATTTCCTTCGCACAACTTTCGGTTCAATTTAGGCCAATTAATTATCTGCCGTAAAACCTGATTTAAATTCCAATTTAATTTTCGGGCCCGACATCGGTCAAATCCAGTCGACCCAAAATATGGCCCTGGCCTGTTTTGAGTAAACTATGCAGGTGTCACTTGTGTGCCACAATTTCGATCCCCCTTGTGCTTATATTTTATCCATAATTTAATTTGATTTAAATTATTAAATTAATTAAATCTTGGCTTCGACTTTGTCCAAACTTGGTCCAATGTCCGACCCAGTTTGGCGTGGACCCTACCATGTCTGCCCATACACCCCACTGATATTTTCTCTTCTTTTTCCTACTCAAAAATATCCCAATTTTATAAATATCTTTCTCTTCCTTCTAATATATATAATATATGTATTATATATATTCAAATATATCTAACTCTCTCTCTCTCTCCTTACTAATACCTACCCACACACCTCACCCCTCTCTCTTTTCATCACAGCACACCCCCCCCCCATGTGTGGCCGAACACATCTCTCTCCCTCTCTCTACTTTTTCTCTATTCTCTCCCCTCTCACAAAATCTCTCTCTCTATTTGATAATACACTCTCTCTCTCTCCCTCTCATTCAACACAAACAACACCCCCCTCACATCATCCCTCTCTCTCTCCCGTACTGGTACAAACCCCCCCTACTTCTCTCTTTCCTCTCCACTTCTTCTTCTTCTTTAACTTATTCTTCTTCTTCTCTTCTTCCTCTTCATTGTGAAGAGCACCACCCACACCACCATTACCATCACCCTTCACCACCATCATTCTCTTCATCACCACCACCATCACTACCCAACCACCAGCCTCCTCCACCCTGGCCGTGGCTCCGGCCACCCCTGGCCGAGCACGCCGCCACCACCGGCCATCTCCTCCTCCTTCCCTCCTCCTCTTCACAACCGAGCCAACCACCATCTTCATAAACATCACCACCACCATCATACCAACTACCTCCACCACCCGCACGCCACCTCCGCCGCGCCGTCGGCCACCGCCAGCGACCGCCGTCGCGCGCGCGTGCGCCAGCGAGCAGCGCGACAGCAGCAGCACAGCGGCAGCAAGCAGCGGCAGCAGCAACAGCGCTGGCAGCGCTGGCCGCGCGCCGCCGCCGGCCGTCGTGCCTCCGGCGACCCCCCCCCCTACGCGCGTGTGCCCCCGGCGAACACTCCCATGGCGGCCACCGTCCTCCGGGACGCGCCGTCGAGGCGATTCGTGCGTTTCGCACGAAGTTCCGTCGTAACGCGCGCGGGATCGATCCAGAATTCACGTTTCGGGACAGCAACTTCGCGCCGATTTTCCGGACAATCCGACCGTTGGATCGGCGATTTCTTCGCTCCGTCTCAATCTCGGTATATCCACCTTCACTCCTGTTAATTTTCGTCCGTTAATTTCGTCGTTTGATACATAAAAACCGGCCACCAAGTTGACGATTTAATTGCGTTATTTTTGGACAGTTTCGCGACGCCAACTTCGCGGGTTCGTATCTTCTCCATCGCAGCTCCGTTTTGCGCGCCGCCAGTTCCGGTGCACAGCTGGTATAACCCTCTTCCTGCCCCCTTTAGATTTCATTTCAGTTTGAGCTTGTTAGGTCGGTCGAATTCGACGCCAAAGTTGGCCGTTCGAATTCTTAGTATTGCACTTGTAAAATTCCATTTTTGAACCCGGGACTCCGGATTCAAATTCTGACACCACCAGTAGACTCGTGGCGTCGTTCTGGCCTGTTTTCATATAAAGTTTGCTTGATTTGGAGAACGTGGGCCCTGGCACGCATTTCGGTACAAAGCGGGTCCCACTTTCTGAGTCAACGGGACTTTTTGACGTCGGCTCATCGGAATCCAATTTCGGATATACCGTTGAGTTCGTATCGTCATTCTGGAATCGTTGACATATAATTTGCTAGGTTTTAGTGGACGTTGGTTCCGGCACGCATTTCGGTGCAAGTCGGATACCAATATCCGGGTCAACGTGTCATTTTGAGTTCGGCTCATCGGAATCCAATTCCGGATATACCGTTGAGTTCGTATCGTCATTCTGGACTCGTTGACATATAATTTGCTGAGTTTTGAGGACATTGGCTCCGACACGCTTTTCCGTGCAAATCGGTTTTCAATGTCCGCGTCAACGACCAGTTTGAGATCGGGTCAACGGAATCCAATTCTGGATATACCGTTGGGTTCGTATCGTCATTCTGAATTTGTGGACATATAAATTGTTAGATTTTGTGCACTTTTATTTCGACACGTTTTTCGGTACAAAGTGTGTCCAACGGCGGACATCATTTTGGCCCGAAATTACCGTTTTGCCCCTGTGTCCAAATTGGACTTTTGGACAGGCAATCCTAGCTGATTTTGACCATTCTGGACACGTTGGTGATGTTAGTTTTATCATCCGACAACATCTGTAGATTTCTTCCCTTTTGTGTCACCCTATTATTATAATATTTTCTCCTTTTGGTTGTTTTAGAGACCCGTCGATTTCAGTGATTTCTAAATCACTGAAATTCATAAGTTGACCTTGTAGATGTTTATAGAGACTAGCTTGACCATGGTTGACTACTTTGACTAGACGTCGAAGTAGAGTCAACAGCTGACCTAGGTTTGACCAGATTTGACCTACGTTGACTTTTTGACCAAAGTCAACTGTAGTTCAACCATTGACCTATTTAACCTAGATTAGACTTAGAGTTGACCGGAGTTGACCAGTTGACCAAAGTCAACTGTACGTCAACCTTGACCCAGTTTGTCTTAGTTTGTCTTAGTTTGACCTAGATGTTAGTATATCTTTTGACCCTGATCAGCTCTTGTATTATTTCATCTTTAGGTCTGTGGCTTTACTCTGAACCCTGATTCATATTGACAGCAGGACCCCAGGCGAGTACATTCTCTGATAACTTATTCCCAATTTATGATAACTGTTATGATTCATGTAATTAGTGTTGATATGCTTATTCCTGACACATGGTTCTCACGGATTGGTATTCTTGGATCCCGACGAGAGATGTCTCTCCTTCTTAGGTTGGGATGTATTGTGCAAGCACCCTTGTAGCTCTTGCTCGATATATGGTCACTGATTCTAGAGCAGGTTCGCGACCTTCTCATTAGAATCCCGTGCAGTGACGTGTCCTGTTTGGATCCATTCTACCAGTTGGGGTAGGGGGAGTAGTAGCGTATGCCTGTGATCATATCCCCTTGCTATCTTGAACAGTGTGAGTCATATACCGTACTTATGACTTGCCAGGCCGATTCTTGACAGTTTCCCAAGCCGATCACAAGTTGAAACTGCTACTCACACACATTGGATATATAGCTTACCTTGATTTGTGTACATACCATGATTCAGTTCTACTTTCTTGTTCTAGCTCTAGCTCTACAGCTTACCATGCCATGATACATATATGTACACTCCATGATTTTATTGTATATGCTCTATTTACAGTCTTATAGCTTTTATTCTATCTTGAGATCTGTTATGAGATATATGTACTCGTTCCATCCTGACCGGATATGTTGATAAATTTTAGGAGTAGTTGTGCCCTCATTATTGGACTTCAGGATGTTGCTAGCTGAGGTGGATCTCACTATTCTTCTATGTGAGTTGCCTGGTAGTTATCCTTAGTTAGTGTTGTTGTTCCTTCTCTATCTTTCATGTCTTATGATTATTATAGATTCTAGTTGTTCTAGTGATATTATTATTAATTCTTGTCTTATCTTCCTTAGTTTTTGTGATGTGACATGAGTACATTTCTAGTTATGGATTCATAGATGTTGTAGTTAGTATAGTATACTTGACAGCGTTCTACCGCCGATACCGCGGTGTAGGCTGGGCGTGGCCCACGTATTCGTACCCGTATATCCGGGTGCGGGTCGTGACACCGGGCGAATGTGGTATAACCGCCTAAGTGAATACTTGATCGGTTTGGGATACGTTAATAACGAACTTTGCCCATGCGTGTTCATAAAGAAATCCACTTCAGGATACACAATCATTGCGGTCTATGTAGATGACATGAATCTCATAGGAACCGAAAAAGACTTGTCAGAAACTGCTGATATCCTGAAGAGGGAATTCGAGATGAAGGATCTTAGGAAGACACGGTTTTGCCTCGGCCTGCAGATCGAGCACCGTAAAGATGGAATTCTTGTCCATCAAGCAAACTACACCCAAAAGGTGTTGAGATGCTTTAGTCATTTTGACGTTAAGCCGTCCGCTACTCCCATGATCGTCCGCTCACTAGACATTACTAAGGACCCATTTCGTCCAAAGGAGGACGACGAAGAGATATTGAGTCCTGAGTGCTCTTATCTGGGTGCAATAGGCGCTTTATTGTACTTGGCCCAATGTACTAGACCGGACATCTCGTTTGCTGTGAATTGTCTAGCTCGACACAGCACCGCGCCAACACGCCGCCATTGGAATGGCATAAAAGACATTTTCCGCTACCTTAAGGGCACTACGGACTTGGGCTTGTTCTATCCCTACGCAGTTTTGAGTGAGTCCAACGCTCTTGGCACTCGAAGCAACGCGACCCTTGTTGGCTACGCCGATGCGGGATACTTATCTGATCCGCACAAGGGGCGTTCCCAATATGGTTATGTCTTTACCATTAGGAACACGGCGATTTCTTGGAGGTCTCGCAAACAGACCTTAGTGGCTACTTCAACGAACCACTCTGAGCTACTCGCGCTCTATGAGGCGACTAGAGAGTGTGTATGACTTCGAGCTGTTATTGGCCATATTCGAAGTACATATGATCTTCCATATGACCCAGATGAACCTGTTGTCGTCTATGAGGACAATACCGCTGTTATTGATCAAGCGAAACATGGTTACATCAAAGGGGATGCTGCCAAGCACATATCGCCCAAGTTGTTCTTTACACATGAACAACAAGCGCTTCAGAAGATTGAAGTGCAACACATTGGATCGGAGAATAACCGTGCAAACTTGTTCACCAAGTCACTGCCAAAACACTCGTTCCAGAAATATGTCAGAGCGATTGGACTTAGGAAGCTTTCAGAGCTAGCCTAAGTGAAACATGTTTCCTGCACCCTGTTGTGTGCATGTGAGGGGGAGCGCCCCAACAAGCGCCTCCCAACGCCCTGTTGTGCGTATATCCCGCACCCTGTTGAGTGCGAGTGAAAAGGGAAACATCCTGATGTATGCTCGTGTACTCTTTTTCCCTTCGACCAAAGTTTTTCCCACTGGGTTTTCTTTGGCAAGGTTTTTAACGAGACACAGTTCAAATCTCTTATTCATTAAGGATTATTATAATCATGGGGAGTATCCAGTTGTATACTTCTAAACCATCGTGTACTCTTTTGTCCTTCGATCAGCTATTTTTCCCACTGGGTTTTCCCTGACAAGGTTTTGACGAGACACCTTTGCAATGGTTAGTTTACCCCCATCACACTGACCTGTGTGTACTCTTTTGTCCTTCGACCAAAGTTTTTTTCCACTGGGTTTTATTTGGCAAGGTTTTGACGAGGCACAAGTAGATGGTCAAAATTGTAAGATACAAGCTACAGACAGACGAAGAAACTCAGAGGTGTTTACAAGCAGAATTTCTGGAGAGCCAAGGGGGAGTGTTGTAACTCATATGTCTCTACACCTTCATCTTCTTGTAACCTACATGACCTTTGGCCCTTCATTTTTTTCATAACCCCCAACCTCTCTCCCTATATAAAGAGAGGTTAGAATAGCTTGTAAATGTACACTTGAGTGATTGATAATATACGAGAAAGCTTCGCCTCCGTGTGTTTGAGCTTTTGCCTTACGACATACTTGATATTTTTGGACAAGAATTATGAGGGCGTCATTAGAGAGGAAAAATGAAGCTGGGGTTGGGTTCAGTGGAGCCGAATTGGATCCAAAACCGGACATTATGCAAAAATCGAATTAAAATTAGACGTTGATCATCATGGGCAAATAAGTAGCACATGGGGATTCCAATAAATGGGACACAAGTGGCGGACGGGTAGTAGACTCAATGTGGGCCATGTCCATAATTGGGGCGAACAAGTTTTGGTCGACAGGGGACCCACAAATCAAGTTGGAAGATGAATGTGACGCCGTGGAGTGAAATAAAATCGGGTCACGTGTCGGGAAAGTTGTACGAATCAAATGGAGCACAAAATGACGTGTCTGAGTGGGACACGAAGGTCATTGGTGACGAGCGTCTCGAGTAGATCAAGCATGAGAAGTTGGTTTCAAGAAACTGATTGGTCTTGCGCTCCCAAATTAAAAGTCACGGTAACGTGCTAATAATGATCAAGGAAAAGAGTGAAAAAATTAATTAATAATCAAACGATCTAATTCGACCCGAAGTTCTGCGAAGCAAAAAGAGCACAAGGGAACAAGTTTGAGTGGGACACTATATACCATCAGGAAGGTAATCCTGTCCACTCCCAAACTCGTGAAGAAGATTTCCAGAGTTGAACATCCCTAACACTCCAAATATCAATGGCACGGAAAAGCACACTTAAGGAAAAATAACAGAATAAATTATTTATTGAAATTAAAATCAATCAGAAAATAAATAAAAATAAAAAAATCAACCCAAAATTCAGGGTGCTCACAGGTTGTTTCCTCATTCTCACAGTATTGAATGAGAAGCTTTTAATGAATGGAAGAGGTTATGGTCATTTAAACATATTAGTCCAAAGGTGGTGCTATTCGTCTGGAGAGCTCTAACAAATTCCTTAGCCACAAATGAAAATATCCACAAACGTATTGATCAAATCCCAGGAACATGCCCACTATGCAAGGTACATATTGAAAACACTAACCATTTATTGTTACATTGTCCAATAACAGGTATATCTTGGCACTACAACCCATTGGTGAACTCACTGATCTCAGTAGAGTCCTCAATCAGTTCTATTACAACGACTATTTTGAAGAATGGTGATCCAAATACAGTTGCTTCCTTCTTCTATCAGCTTTGGGTAATCTGGAAATCCAGGAACCATGCAATTTTCAATGAGGCAGACATCAATGCTCGATGGATCTTTGAAGAAGCTCAACGTCTCAAGAAGAAACATGAAGCTTATGCATCGGGTGCTCACTGCAGATCAGACACTTCGAGTGGGGATCATCACCATGTACCTTGGTTACCACCACAACATAGCTACTGGAAGATTAACTTCGATGGCGCATACTTGGATGGCAAGATGGCAGGTGCTGCTGTTCTTCGAGACTCTGAAGGAAAATTCCATACTGCAATGACAAAGACAGAGGTTGGTGGATCTCCGATTGAAGCAGAGGCGTCTGGTATCAAATTAGCATTGCTCATCTGTCAACAAGAACAGTTGAACAATGTTACAATTGAAGGTGATTGCAAGATGCTAATTGATTCAATCAATAATCCTGGAGTTATTCCTTTATGGCGAGCTCGACATACGGTTGAAGAAGTTAAACAGGCCTGCAACACATTTCCTTTACTCTCATTCAAATTTACTTATAGAAGTGCTAATACATGTGCTCATCATTTAGCAACTTCTTCTCTGAATTTTCCTGCTGCTGCATCAATATCTCTGTATAAGGAGATACCTCAATGTATTGAACCTCATGTTCTCCATGACATGGGTTCTATTAACTTTTAATTATTAATGCATTATGTGTTTCTTTCAAAAAAAAAAAAAAAAACTCCCCCACTCTTCCTTCATATACAACCAAATGTAACTCCCCCCTCCCCCTTCCCCCAACCACCAACTATTAACCTCCAACCAACCCAACATTGACCCGCAGTCTCCTTGACCATGTCCATTTTCCGACAGACGGTATGTCGGAAACAGAAAATAAACATGGACCATTTTTTGACACTCAATCTGTCGAAATGTATCGTTATTTTAAAATTTTTATTTCTATCGTTTTTTCAAATTTTGTAAAAGTTTTTATTCCTAAAGCAAATTTTCTATATTTTCTTAGATTCATATTTCTCACAAATGGAACATATAGAGAGAAAAAATAAAAAGAAAAAGAAAGGGGAGTGGGAATATCATACCGCGTGATGCCTGGGGAGGGAAGGGGAATAGAATAGCATTTGGGGGAGTGCAGGTGCATTGAACGGGACATGCAGCATCCACGTGGCACCCCAACATGGCTGGGTGTCCAAAGTTCTCCTCACTCTCTCTCCTCCGTCAGAAGAAACCAAAAACCAAAGTTTTTTTTTTTTTAATAGAGAGAGAGAGAGAGAAAGTGATAAGAAGAGCAGCTCCTCTCATGAACAGCTCCAACGAAGCTTTTTTTTCCTATTCTCGGTCAAACTTCTTCTCTTCTCTTCTCTTCTCTGAGAAAGAAAGTTGTTAGCTTTTGCCAATAGAAGAAAGAAACCCTCTTTAACATTCATTCTTCATAGGAGGAAGCAGAGGCTCACAGCAGAGGAATTGAACCCATCAATCATTGGTATTGTGCTCTGCTCTTCCATGATCATCTCTTTGATGTGACTGATACGTATGTGTGGCTTTGCTTGCTCCATTTGTTGAAGCTATTAGCCAAATATGGTCCTTTTTTGGATTTTTTTTTTTTTTTTGGTGTGCGATTTGGGCGATGGGATTCTTCTTTTTCTTTTGGTTTAATGAATAAAGATTGGACTTTTATGATTTTGATTTGGTTCAGTGGAATTCTTCCATTTATTTTGTTTTTTATTAGGAATAAAGATTCGATTTTTATGATTTGTGCTTGGGATTTGAGTCGTTTTTTGATCTGGGTCATGTTCTATTTCTTTTTTCTCTGAATGTTTTTTTTTGAAATAATTTTTTTGATCATATTCCTGCTCTTAAATTTCTAAATATTTTGCTATAGCTCTTTCATTAAGCCTTTTGATGCGATTGATACATATACATGGCTTTGATTAAAAGTTGTAGCTTTTAGGAAATATGATCATTTTCTTTTGGATTTTTTTGTGTGGGATTTTTTGGGTCTCTTCCGTTTCCATGGGCTGCTTCTTTTTTCTTTTGGTTTTATGAATAAAGTGATGGATCACGTTATATTATTTTTTTGGGATTTTTCGGTCATTTCTTGATCTGGATCACGTTATTTTATTATTTTTCTGACTGTTTTGTTTTTTAAAATAATTATTGTGATGGTGTTCCTTTTCTTTGTTTCTAAATGTTCTGGTATAGATGTGATTGATACATTTGGTCCTTTTATGATTTGGGTTTCTCTTAGATTTATTGAATTTTGTGGATTTGTATAGTGTTCTATTTCTTTTTCTGAATGTTTTGTCTATTAAAATAATTATTGTGATGGTTCCTTTCCTTTGTTTCTAAATGTTTTGGTATAGCTCTTTCCATTGAAGCTCTTAAAGTGATTGATACATTTATTTGGTCCTTATGTGATGTGGGTTTCTCTTAGATTTATTGAATGTTGTGGATTTGCATAGTGTTTTTTTTTTTTCCTTCTGAATGTTTTGTTTATTAAAATAATTATTGTGATGGTTCCTTTCCTTTGTTTCTAAATGTTTTGGTATAGCTCTTCCATTAAAGCTCTTCATGTGGTTGATACATTTATTTTGGTCCTTATATGATGTGGGTTCCTCTTAGGTTTATTGAATGTTGTGGATTTCTATAGTGTGATCCATTTTAGATTTGTTTGTGGGATTTGCATCTCTGTTGGTTTAATCTCATGCCATTGTGGATTTTGTTTGATTTTTGCTTGGCGTTTGTGTCATCTGTTGGTCTGGATTATGTGTAAGGTTTTCTGACCCAATTTACACACAAAGAAAAACAATAGAGAAAAGAAGAGAACACACAAAATTTAACATGGTTCACCTCTCAAATTGAGAAACTACTTCCACGAGCATTATTCGGTTTTGGACCGCCGAACCAAACCTAATAAGGTTATGAAAATACTAAAATTCCTTATTTGATTTCGGTTTTAGGTTTCGGTTTTGGTCCAAAATAAAAAATCGAATAAGACTTGTCCAAATTTTAATATCCTCAATTTTATGCATATTTTATTATTAAAAATCTATATATTTTGTGTAATTTTTAAAATAATAATTTTATGTATGTGTTTTAAAGTCCCAACTTTGGTAATTTAACTAGTCCAACTTTGCTCCCAACTTTGAAATACAACAAACATAATTAAACGATAAAGATAGCCCAACCGAATAAATCAAATCTATTATCAGTTCTGTTCGGTTCTGATTATGGCTAATTTCGGTTTGGTTTCGGTTTTGGATTTTTAGAATTTTGTTTTTTTCGATTTTCACTATTTTGGTTCGGTTGAAACCGAATAAACCTAACACTCACCCCTAGTTGCCCTCTAATTTGATTGGTTAAGTGGCTCGATCGTTTAGCTAGGTATTTCACCTGTAATTAAGTTGCCCTATCCTATGTCTATAAAAGGAATATTAGGATCCTATGCATATAAAAGGAGTATTATGATCCTATGCCTATAAAAGGAGCATTAGGATGTAGCTTGTAAACTATCTTCAGAATATAGTAAAAAATTTGCCTGCAGCGGTCGTGTTTGGTCCACGGTTAAGTGGTTGGATCGTTTAGATGGGTCCAAAATCGAACACTTGTCCAACTATTAAATATCCTCAATTGTATGCATATTTTATAATTAAAAACGTATATATTTTTGTATATTTTGAAAATAATTATTTTGTGTATGTGTTTTAAAGTCCAATTTTGGTAATTTAACTAGTTCAATTTTGCTCCCAACTTTGAAATACAACAAACATATGTATACAAATTACAAAATTTTAATATAATTGAATTACAATACCAAATTTGTGCCTGATCGATTAAACGATAAAGATAGTCCAACTGAACAAACCAAATCGTTTATCAGTTCTGTTCGATTTCAATTATGACTAATTTTGGTTAGGTTTCGGTTTTGAATTATTTTGAATTTTGAATTTTGTTTTTTTTCTTTTTCCAATTTTCACTATTTTGGTTCGGTTGACACCGAATAAACCGAACGCTCACCCCTAGTTGCCCCCTAGTTTGATCTCTTAAGTGGCTTGATCGCTTAGATGGGTATTTCACCTACAAATAAGTCGCCCTATCCTATTCTTATAAAAGGAGTATTAGAATGCAACTTGTAAACTATCTTCAGAATATGGTAAAAATTTCGCCTACGACGGTCGTGCGTCGTCCACGGTTAAGTGGTTGGATCGTTTAGCTGGGGCCAAAATCGAAAAGTCGAATAAGACTTCTCAAATTGTTAAATATCCTCAATTTTATGCATATTTTGTGATAAAAAGTGTATATATAATGTGTATATTTTGAAAATAATTATTTTATATATGTGTTTTAAAGTCCAACTTTGATAATTTAACTAGTTCAACTTTGCTCCCAACTTTGAAATACAACAAACATATGTATAAAAATTGCAAAACCGATTAAACAATAAAGATAGCCCATCCGAATAAATCATATATATTATCAATTCTGTTCGGTTTCGATTATGGCTCATTTCGGTTAGGTTTCGGTTTTGGATTTTAGAATTTTGGTTTTTTTGATTTTCACTATTTTGGTTCGATTGAGACCGGATAAACCTAACACACACCCCTAGTTGCCCTTTAGTTTGATTGCTTAAGTGGCTCGATCATTTAGCTGGGTATTTCACGTGTAATTAAGTCGCCCTATCCTTTGTCTATAAAAGGAATATTACTATCCTATGCGTATAAAAGGAGTATTATTATCCTATGTCTACAAAGGAGCATTAGGATGCAACTTGTAAACTATCTTTAGAATATAGTAAAAATTTCGCCTGCAACAGTCGTGTTTGGTCCATGGTTAATTGGTTGGATCGTTTAGCTGGATCCAAAATTGAATAAAACTTGTCCAATTATTAAATATCCTCAATTTTATGCGTATTTTGTGGTTAAATATTTTGTGTATATTTTGAAAATAATTATTTTGTGTATCTGTTTTAAAGTCCAACTTTTGTAATTTAACAAGTTCAATTTTGCTCCCAACTTTGAAATACAACAAACATATGTATACAAATTACAAATTTTTAATATAATTTAATTACAATCCCAAATTTGTGCCTGACCGATTAAACGATAAAGATAGCCCAACTGAACAAACCAAATCGATTATCAGTTCTCTTCGATTTCGATTATGGCTAATTTTGGTTAGGTTTCGGTTTTGAATTTTTTGAATTTTGGTTTTTTTCAATTTTCATTATTTTGGTTCAGTGATACCGAATAAACCGAACACTCAACCCTAGTTGCCCCCCTAGTTTGATCGCTTAAGTGGCTTGATCGTTTAGATGGGTATTTCACCTTTAATTAAGTCGCCCTATCCTATTCCTATAAAAGGAGTATTGGGATGCAACTTGTAAACTATCTTCAAAATATGGTGGAAATTTCGCCTACAACGGTCGTGTGTCGTCCAGGGTTAAGTGGTTGGATCATTTATCTGGGTCCAAAATCGAAAAATCGAATAAGATTTGTCCAATTGTTAAATATCCTGAATTTTATGCATATTTTATGATTAAAAGTGTGTATATTTTGTGTATATTTTGAAAATAACTATTTTATGTATGTGTTTTAAAGTCCAACTTTAGTAATTTAACTAGTTTAATTTTGCTCCCAACTTTGAAATACAACAAACATATGTATCAAATTGCAAAATTTTAATATAATTTAATTACAATCCTAAATTTGTGCATGACCAATTAAACGATAAAGAGAGCCCAACTGAACAAACCAAATCGATTATCAGTTCTGTTCGTTTTCGATTATGGCTAATTTCGGTTAGGTTGTTCGGTTTTGATTATGCTAATTTCAGTTAGGTTTCGGTTTTGAATTTTTAGATTTTTTTTTTCCTTTCCGATTTTCACTATTTTGGTTCAGTTGAATCCGAATAAACCGAACGATCACCCCTAGCTGCCGCGTAGTTTGATCACTCAAGTGCTGGGTCGTTTAGCTGGATATTTCACACGTAAGTCGCCTTAATATTCTATTCCTATAAAAAGAGTATTAGAATGCAGCATGTAAACTATCTTTAGAATATAGTGGAAATTTCGGTTGCGGCGGAAATTTTCACTACCATCTTGAAGATAGTTTATAAGTCGTGCCCTGATACTCCTTTTATAGATATAGTATATTAAGATGACTTAATTACATGTGAAATATCCAACTAAACAATCTAGTCACTTAAGCGATCAAACTAAACTAGAGGGGTCCAGCCAATTAGGCTCCACACAACCTAATATTACTCTCCATCTTTTCTGAATTTTTTTTGTTGTTGTTGCATTTTTATGATTTTTTGTGTGATGGTATTCTAGTCCTTGAATAGTTTTTTATTTATTTAAGTTGATCATTTGGTGATCTGTGTTACGTTTATTTAAGTTTATTTTTTACTTTTTCCCTTACAAATAATGTTTAGAATTTTTGAATTTTTAGAATTTTTGAATTTTTAGAATTTCGGTTTTTACTATTTTGGTTCGGTTGAAACCGAATGTTCACCCTTAGGGGCAGCTAATTATCCTCCACACAACCAACATTATGCTCCATTTTTCTGTGTTTTTTTTTTTTTTTGCATTTTTATGAATATTTTTCATGATGATATTCCTGTCCTTGAATAGTTTTTTTTTTTAATTTAAGATGATCATTTGGTGATCTGTGTTATCTATATTTAGGTTTATTTTTACTTTTTTCCCTTATAAATATGTGGTTCTGTTCACATTCACCCATTTTGGATGGTTTATGTTTTTGTTTTTGTTTTTGTTGTTGAGACTTGGACATTTCTATCATCTGGATTTCTGTTAACTGTGATGGTATATATTCTGAAATTTGTGCATTTATTATATTTTTTTTCCCCCATAAAATTGTGTTTATTTTGTACCCTCTTTTATGTTGTTTGATGGTTTCTTGATGGGGTCCTTGACATTTTACCAGAGGAATTTATTTTGGTTGGACTTCTTTGTTTTGTGATTTGGGTGGTGCTATGGTGTTATAATATAATCTTTCTACTTCAAGGAGTATATGTTATATCATTCTTCTCTGAATGGTGAACTGAAGCATTTAACTTGTCCTTCCTCAACAACTTCGAAATTAGAGACATTTGCTTTTATCTTTATATTATATCTGCTTAAATTCTGAGGAGATGTTATTTTTTCCCTCCTAGATCAAACAGAGTTGACAGTACCAAATTGGAAGGAGGACTGTAGCAAATATGGCTGGGATGGATGACAAAATGACGTCGGTCGGGGATTGGACACCTAATCCCAGCCCAGGAACCCTAATGTCAAATTTTTTGAACGAAGATTTCGGTTCGAAATCGTTCTCTGATTTCTTGGCAGAAAACGGGAGTGAGGGTACCTTCCTGCAATCTAAGGAAGAGGAGGCTGAGGATGGATTCGGTTTATCAAGCAATTTCTCCTTCAAACCTAGTTTATTTGATGGCCAGAAATCATCCCCAAAAGGGGGGCTTGCTCAGAGGATGGCGAGATCTGGATTCAATGCTCCCACGATCAATACTGCTCGTATTAGATCGGCAAATATGGCTAACACGCCGTCGGAAGTCCGTTCTCCATATCTGACAATTCCACCTGGTCTTAGTCCTACGACATTACTGGATTCTCCAGTTTTCCTTTCCAACTCAATGGTAAGGTCATAGATACTTCTTGCAAAGATTTTTCTAGGAGCAAATTATATTTCATGAATGCTTTGGTTTGTTTTTCTTAATAGTTTGGCTGTGTGTTTGTGCGCATATATGGGAAACACCTTATTTGAGATGTCATGAATAGTAATCCATTCTCATATTGCATTAAGTTACACTTTTCAATGCTATCTGATTTTCTGGTGACTATTAATCTTTCATGCCTTCATGGTGTATGATTGGAGTTCCTCAGGAGACATACGAGCTAAGAAAGGCAAGGGACTTCTGCAAGCCTATCATATAACTTTAGAAGGGAACTTGATAGTTAATAACACACTAGCACTCTATTAATGTAGAAAATGTTTGCTTTCTAGTAATTATCTTCCTGTTTATCGTACTTCTCTTATGTACATGCATTTGTGAAAAGAAGTAAATCTTGTAATGTCATGCTTTACACTCAATCTTCGGCTTTGTAGCATATATATATATATATATATATATATATATATATATATATATATATACTTTGTAGCATTTATTATAAGTTGATATTTGCAGTGATATTAATTTCTATTCTACGATATATAAATATTTGGAAAAAAAAACTTATATTTATGGAAGAATTGTATATATGACGGAGTTTATGGAATGTGCTTGCTTTGCTGTTGTGCACGGTTATATATCTTTTTTCCCTTAAATTTCTATGGGTTGATTGAATGTACACATCATGATGAAATATACAAATAAATACATGGAATTTAACTATGAATTTTCTTTTGAATTATAGGAAATCTTCTAATACAGAACTGAATCATTTTGTCTTTGTTGTGATTTTTGGTAGTCACTAAGATAGTTGCCAGTCATCCTTTGTGGAGATTATAATCTGCACTACACGACTTTTAAGTTATTATTTTTTGAATGCCGGTCATAAAGGACAGTGTCTTAGTTGAGATTTCCTACATTACCTGACTGTCTTCTTTTACTTCCACAGGCTCAACCATCTCCAACTACAGGCAAGCTATTGTTTGCTCAGGGATACGGTAGCAAGTCAGTTTCAGTCTCAGAAGTTTCGGATAAAAGTAAAGATGACCTTGAAGACATTATTCCTGGAGGATTTGCCTTCAAGCCTCATCTGAATACAACATCATATTTTTCAAGTCCGGAAAACAAAGTAATTTCTCAATTTGGATTCTATAGCAATAAGTTAGACAACCACTTCATTTGACAACATGTGAAATGATAATTCATTAACATGCAACTGGATTATGATAGCTTTTATCACAAACCATGATCACAAATTCTTTCAAGTACATTCTATTTAAATATCGAATCCATGTCATTGTGAATTGTTTCCTTCATTTACTTGTTAATACTTTGAATTCGGTGCGCACTGCATCAACACGGCTTTATCTGAATTTTTGGAGAAATCGGTGCACTCAACTAATTAAATTTGATTGTATGAGTCTTGCTGTTTATGTGACTATAGCTAGTGTACTTATATAGATGAATATGAATTTTGTGTTCGGTACATGGAGCCTTGATGTTGAACTATTAGATTATATATCCATTCATATTTGTTTCTAATATGATGCATGTTCAAAAAACTTTTTAGTTCATAAGTCTGCTGAATGTTATATTTATTACTGACCTGTTTGTTAAATTGCAGTTATTTGAAACCATTGATAAGGTTTTTAACTTGCTTATACAGGTTAACTATTGTATGGGCCATTATACATTTTGAGTAGAATTATTTCCGTATAATGACAAATTCATGTATCGGGAATGTCTCTTGTCTACTTACTTCTCATATAAACAATAGAGGGTTTTCTGAGAAATAAGGAGAGTTTCCAATAGTTCTTGTGCACATGATTTTATGAATCCTGTGTCCCTCTCCTTTGGGTTAGGCATCGTGACTTTTCTGTTTTTTTTCCATTAAACTACGG
Organism: Iris pallida; assembly: GCA_029216955.1. Classification (NCBI taxonomy): domain Eukaryota; kingdom Viridiplantae; phylum Streptophyta; class Magnoliopsida; order Asparagales; family Iridaceae; genus Iris; species Iris pallida. The sequence continues at coordinate 7,880,846 of JANAVB010006394.1, forward strand.
GTTCTTCTTAGTCATGGGGAAACATATTCACCAAGCATGCCCATCAACCTCAACGGTTTGGGGTTTGAGCCACTATTGTTTTTTCCCATTGCAAAATCAGAAGTTATATTTCTTACTTCTGATTTGCTATGTTACCCAGACTCTCCAGTTTAAGGATATGTACCTGTGTCGACCCGATAGGACATGCGTATGGAATCTATATCCGATCCTCCATGGTGACAATCGGATTCTTCATGGTGACAATCGGCAGACATGTAGTGAAGTAGATAGTTTATTTTAATGTGATAATGAAGTAGATAATTTATTTTAATATGGTAGACTGGTAGTAAAGTAGTAGGAGAGCTGAAGGGACGTCTCCTTGGAGACTTATTCAACTATTTCAATAAAGTTTACAAGTAGTTTATAATTACATGTCTTTTTGTAAAACCTTAGTCATGTTCCCGTACCCATATCAAAAATTTGGATCCTTTTCAGCCGAGTCCCTGTGTCCTTCAATTATGCGTTTGAAGGACCCGACTCTCGGATATGTATCCGTATCCGACATCCGTACCCGAGTCTAGGTAACATAGCTTTTTTGTATGAAAAGTCTTGGAAGAAGCGATTGATTACTTACAACATGGATGGGAGCAAAATGTAGTAATGGTTCCTTTTGGAAGCTATACTTGTGCTTGTGAGAATTCATCAAGGCAAATAGTTGAGTTGTAGTTGCACTTGGTGTTGAGTCTACATTAGGTCTCTCTCTCCTCGCTCCAATTTGTCCAATTTCCTGAAAATTTTGAGTCTTCTGTTGTAAACAAAACACAAATTTGACTTCCAAGAAATGATAATATGATTCCTGTAACAAACATTACATTTACATCTCCATATATACACATATATACTAATTCACACAGATATACTCCCGAATCAAAATAGCTTCCCATGCCTCTACTCTTTACAAAGTGTTCTTTATGACACAAGTGTTAAGCTCATTTGCTCTGCTTGTTCTTTGCTCAGGGAATTCAAGTCAATGATCAGCTGCAGTCCTTACAAAGTGTGGATGTCTCTGTCCACCAAGACATTAACAGGCCTTCTGGCTTCTCAGAGTCATTTGACAGAAAAGATAATGCCGATGATATGACGTTTTGCCCAAAGCCATCCGACTCCTTCATCAGTAACGAGAACTCCCCGCCACTAGATGACCAACCAGATGCGGAAGGGGACCTGAAAGGAGAATTCTCCTCCACGGCTGTTGCTGCGCCAGCTGAAGACGGATACAACTGGAGGAAGTACGGACAGAAGCAGGTGAAAGGCAGTGAATATCCGCGAAGCTACTATAAATGTACCCACACAAACTGCCAAGTGAAGAAGAAGGTGGAGCGGTCTCATGAAGGACACATCACCGAAATCATATATAAGGGTGCCCACAACCACCCGAAGCCTCCCTCCAACCGTCGATCTGGGACCCAGATGGATGGATCAGAGCATCCCTCTTCGCAGGCCAATCTCGATGCCAAGCCGTTGTGGGCGAGCGAGGGGGTGGAGGCGACATCGTCTGCCTCGGTTGCTGCTGAGTTTGGCGATCCTTCCGCTTCAGCTCAGCAAGATGGCTCTCGCTATGGCTCCCCGGAGGCCATTGATGTCTCTTCCACCTTATCGAATGAGGAGGATCAGGCTACTCATGGAAGTGTCTCGATCGCAGGTGATGGAGAGGGAGACGAGACCGAGTCAAAAAGAAGGTATTGTTCTCTCCAAAGTTCTTTTAAAAATAACTAGTATATATGCACGTGCGTTGCACATATTTTGTGCTACTTGGAAAAGCAAATAATAGTATATTTTTATTAGGAAGACTAAAAGTCATCCACATTAATTATTCTAAATATATTATTTTATACATGCATGTAAGACTATTTAGAAAGACTAAAAGACTCATAATTATCTAGTTATCCATATTAACTTTAAGTATTCTTTTTAATTAGTAAATATAAGTAAGGGTATTTTTGGAAAGAAAATTTTCACGGTGAAGCCCAACTTTTGGCATTATACAGTAGTATAGATTTTCATGGAGATATGTGGTTTATAATGCACTATAATGTATTTGGATTCAGGAAGCTAGATGCTTGTAATGTTGACATGAGTGCTTCTTCAAGAGCAGTTCGCGAACCGAGAGTCGTGGTTCAAACAACAAGCGAGGTTGATATTCTGGATGACGGGTATCGGTGGCGCAAGTATGGGCAGAAGGTAGTTAAAGGAAATCCGAATCCAAGGTACGTCGACAGGCCTATTTTCATCTTTCCTGAATTGTTCTCCTGCTATTAAACTCAACTAGTATATATTCACGTCCGTTGCACGTATTTTAATTATCTTCTAATTAACTTTGTATGTACTTGGAAAGAGCAAAATACATTGGAAAGAGCAAAATACATTCAAAGTTGTCTTTTAATTATCTTTATATGTACTTAAAAGAGCAAATGACACTCAAAGAATAAACTAATGCATTAGAATATCAAAAGAGCAAAATAGATTTTTTTTTTTATTGGAATAGATATTCAAGGGTATTTTTGGAATAAAAATTTTCACGGTGAAGCCTAACTTTTGGCATTATATAGTAGATTCTTGCAAGCACGAATTCTACATGTCTTTCGTGAACCCTATGAAATATTCGTAACCTGTACATGTAACTATCATTCTGTTTGCAAGTGGTAGTGCCATATGCTGTTTGTAACTGGAAAATGATGGGAGAACATAAATTTTCAGGGCACTTTCTAACAGAAGCAAGTTGTGCACTGTTTTTTTGCAGGAGCTACTACAAGTGCACGAGCCCTGGTTGCAATGTTCGAAAGCACGTAGAGAGGGCGTCGCACGACCTCAAGGCGGTAATCACGACCTACGAAGGCAAGCACAACCACGACGTCCCAGCTGCGAGGAACAGCAGCCATTCCAACACGGGCGGTTCCCTGTCAGCCGCCGCTGGCGGCCCAGGCCCAGCGCCCCAGCCGCAGATGATGCTGCACCGGAGGCCAGAGCCGGCCCACGACGGCATCATGCGGTTCGATGGCCGGCCTCCCCTGGGTGGTGCATTTGGCAGCCTGCCCGGAAGAGAGCATCTAAACCTGGGTGCCGGTTTCTCCTTCGGGATTGGCCAGCACCCGCATGGCGGCTTTGCTAACCTCGGGATGGGCGGGCTTGGGATGCCGGTTATGGGTCCGATTCATTCGTCCATGCGGCCGAATCGGCAAGGTGGTGGCAGCGGCGAAGGAGGGGCGTTTATGGTGCCGAAGGGGGAGCCGAAGGAGGAGCCGATGTCGGAGTCTGGAGTGCCGATGTCGAGCGGGATGGCGGCGTATCACCAGCTCATGAACAGGCTTCCTCCTCTCGGACCGCAGCTGTAAATAATAGCAAATTTAGATAGCTGTGTTCTAGTTCTCGTATACTCAAAGAGGAATGCTTGTTGGTTTTCTTTTCCATACATAGAAATGTGAAGCATCCTTCACTTATTTACATAAACGTTATGTGACAGTTTCCTTTGTTCTTTTTTTTTTGGCAGGGTTGCTAATAGAAGCAAAAGCAGTATGTATCAGGAAATGTGAGGCATAGGAAGAACTAAAAAAAAATTCAAACCTGCGGGGAAAAAAAATGTGTTTACTGCTTAGCATGTGGGGCTCATAATTTTTAGCTTTCAAAGTTTTTTTTTTCCGTTTTTTTCTTTCTTCTTTCTGTTTGATGCATGAGGCTGCCAACTATATTAGATCTGTATATATTATGCACACCTAAGGCACGCCTAATGTGAATTTGGGTTAGTGCTGTGGAAGTGTAAGGTAGGGGTGAGCATTATTAGGGTTTGGACTGAAATTGGACCGAATTGAATAAGAGATCATGTTCAGTTTGAAAAGAAAGAAAAATTGGTTCAGTTTTTGTTTTGAAAATATTAAAAAAAATTATTCGATTTTGCCTTTCGGTTTCGGTCTTAAATCGAATAAGATTTAAACAATTATGTAAATATCTTTAATTTTATGTACTTTTTATGATTAAAAATATGTATATTTTAAAGTAATAATTATATATATATATATATATATATATATATATATATATATATATTTATTAACTTTTATAATTTAACAACTAGTTCAACTTTAAACTCAATTTTGAAATAAAACATGTTTGTATAAAACTTATAACCACATATTCAATTTTGGGTCCATCCCATTAAATAATAAAAATAGTCCAACCGAACAAATCAAATCGATTATCGGTTCAATTTCGGTTATGGCTAATTTTTGAATTTTTAGAAGTTTGGTTTATTCAAGTTTGACTATTTTGGTTTGGATGAAACTGAACGTAGTAAGGACCTAATTCTCTAGTTTTAGGCATAAAGTGATCATTGAGTGGGGCTAATTGAGGAGTGGGGAGGGAGCATCTGATAAGTGGTGAGTAGAGTCAGAATATCTGTTGTAACTAGACCTTCTTTATAGACAAGTTTAACTAAGTTTAACCGCACTTGAACTTTTGCTCAATCAATACGAAAAATAAAATAAAATACAAACGATTGGAACTGATCCTCTGTGAGTGCCCGTCACTGATAGGGAGCTGACCTGAGCAAAGGCAAGTGATGCTGTTGCAAAGTGCTCTAGAATTTAGTCTGCAGACTTGGCATAAGCTCAACAAGTGCGAATGAGCAGTACAAGCAGTAGCAAACTAGCAAGTGACTTACATTCAATCCATGAACAGCTGCCAACTTTCCACTTCATTTTGTTTCTGTTCTTCCCTTATCCCCAGGCCAGTTATGCCCAAGGCCACAAAAACTAGGACCGCTCCTAGCTTACAAATACAAAATACAAAATACAAAATACAAAATACAACACTACGACACGATACAGACAACACAACATTAATATTCGACACCAACATTTGGAAGTTCATGCTTCGTGGCTCTTCTCGCTCAGAACTGGCGATTTGACGCGTCCCATCCTGTGAGGAACAGATCTGATCGAAGAATTGTGGTTTCATGAAGCAACCGTCCAGTTATACAAGAGACTTCCATATCAAAGCATAATTTGAAAGAATTATCTTCCTACGATAATGGCATCTCATCTGGCAATGTAAGATTCATTCTTTTGGTGGCAATATACAAGATATATATATATATTTACACCTATATTAACTTTTTCCTCTATGAATGGTTAGCTATAACCACTGTAACAGAGCATCGGATTATGGAACAAGAGGTCTCAAAAAAGGGAGTTTATAGACAGACGCAAGAAGGAAAATGCTTGATCAGCTTACATTGAATCATTTTCCTGTATATATAAGGGTCCTCGTACCCCTTTTGCCTTGTGTACTCCCATAAATACATTACCAGAGCTTTCCCAACTAAAAGCACAAAAAATATCAATTGACCGTGCACCCTTAACTAACAGCCAAGGATGCTGAAGCTTCTAAAGTTTGAATCTGATTTTTCCGCGATATCTTCTACCAGAAAGCCAGGTTTTCATAGCAGGTTTCGTAACTTAGATGTTAGTTTGAGATGTAGTAGCGGTAGCAGATTCAGCAAAAAAAAAAAAAAAAAAAAATTGAAGCACTTGCGTGGCAGGTTAGCTAAAATGGCCTCTTGACCTGAATCTGAGGCAGCAGTATACAAAGCCTTCTTGTGGTTGGCGCATTTTGTTAGTGCCCATTTGTAGTAATTTCCTGAAATTCTTCTCTTCTTTGTATGTAAACAGTGTTCTGGCGCTCAACTTCCTCTCTGCATGAAAATAACATCATTTGCACTAATGTTACAAGTTGTAACAAACTTACAAGGGTATTTACAGGGCTAGAAAAACATCAATTTCATTTACTTGAAATTAGGGAAAGGATACAACTAAAAGGAAACATGCTTTAGAACTTCAGGACAACAAGAAATTTAATTTCTTTTTGTATGTAAAAGTATATAGTTTAGGGCAACATCATGGCATGCCACACAGAAACAATAGAAATTTCAAGAACATGAAACTTTCGCGCAAAAAGAAAAAAAAAAATCATTATAAAGGAAACTATTGAACTAGATGTGAGAAGCTAGGGCTATCTGCTTTTCTGCTTTTATAAAATAAACCAAAAAAAAATGAATGTCACATAGGTATTTTATTAAGCAAATGAATTTTCTTTCTTCAGACTTCTTTTGTCCGAAGGACAGATTTTGAAAGAAATTATCTGTGCAAACTTTTAACTAACGAACTATGGAATGAAAACTAACCGCAAACAACGCCCAATAGATTCATAATGAAGAAGAGCAACAAGCCTGCGTTTTCGTTCATTTCTAAGATCTCCACCCCGCTTGACAACTGGTAACTGCTTGATTCCTTTGGCTTCCATGAGCTCCTTGGCAATTGTCAAATCTGTGTCCGGAAAACAGGTTAAGAGTCCCCGCTCTCCCCCTCGATACTGAAACCCTCGAGTAAAGCATGATGAAATAAGACATGTATTTACCTGTATAACATATACAATGAGCACAATATAACATACATTTTTGAAAAGTATACCTTTAGTTTAGATGACTTGAATATAGATAGAAAGAGAGGTGAGATGCACATAGCAACGATGTCTATAACATGTATAAACCCACATTAAATCTAGACAAGGCATAACATATATAACACAGATATTGTTATTGTCTAATTTAAATGAAACCCTAACACCTCATTACAACCTCTAACCCACCCCCGCAAACTTCTCTCTCAGATTATGAACCCTAAATTTACAAGGTTGAAGCTAACATAAAAGAATCATCTCATATGAGATATACATGTCACTTATTACAGGTGAAAGGTTGTGGAAGAGTGGCACCAGTGACTATCGGTGGCCGACCTATTTGGTCACAATTGAAGTCGAACCGAAATTAATTGGTTTGAAAATAATTACAACCGAACCAAACCAACCAATTGGTCGGTTTGATTTTGAAACCGACCGACTTGGTTCGGTTCGGATGATCGGTTTTGATCAGACAAAAATAAAGTAGCAGAGACATAATGACATAGTATCATATTATCAAAAAACCAACAATAATTTGCATGTCAGAGTACTTGTATTGTACAAATTCTTTTTATTGTTATACAATATATTACTTTGACTGATACTAATTTATTTTTCACTACAACGTATTACTTTGACTGATACTAATTCTTCTTATTGTTATACAACATATTACTTGCTTACAATTTTATTATTTTATTGTTATAAAACATATTACTTTGCTAACAATCATTTAAATGAAAACCACAAGTGCTCTCCTCATAAAGTTTGGGGAAATTGAGAAAGAACCGACAATGGGTACAAGTTGTACATGAAAATTTTAGTTTAGACAATGGTGTGATAGAGTTGAAATTCAGATTGCACGAAAAATCAAACAAGTGAAGAAATATTTGATTTACTAAATAGTTTGATATTTAGTAAAACCAAACCGATCGGTTTTTAATGTCCAAAAAGATACGTCGCAGAAGAAGACTGCTGCAATAGTGCAAGTATGGTTTGCAACAAAAGATGTACTGTTTAACCAAAAAGGACAAGAAAGTACCAAGATAAAAAAAAAGTAGTCTGATGGAAAAAAATAAACATGCTAAGGTGGGCTTCCCTTTCATGAGAGATCTCAATTCATGTGTGCAAAAGTAATCCTTGGTGAAAAGCGTTGAAAAGATTCGAGCAAAGTTGAACAGATACTCCTCGAAATGACCATATCCATGTTTGCATATGCGTCTAAAACGCATCGAAGATGCTACTTTCTCGACACTCTTGTCAAATATGGCCGTCACATGTAGGGACAACATAATTGAGGTAGTAGAAAGTAATATTTACCTTGAAGCAGGCCCTTTCTAGAACTATTTGAAACATACTTACTATAAAGAAAGATGCATAAATAAAAATATTATTAAGTTATAATATAAATAATATGTAAACAGGTATGTATTACTGTGTACCTATTCTCGTACCATGTTGTATTCGTACCCTAAATTTTTTAAAGATGCCATATTCAGAATCTGTATTGTCTGTATAAGAATCCGTGTGCCCGTGGCTATGCAACCTAGGAGATGAGAAGACCCACAAGTGTCAAGGATGAGAAGTTATCAAGGTCAAATAGCTGATAACAGAGTAGCCAAACAAATGGGCCATAGCCTAAGTCCCACAATATTATAGGAATGTGAAGGAATCAATGTGCAACCAACTGAAAATAGCAGTCGAATCACCATGATAAGGATATAAAGAGCTAAGGAGGCAAATCCGGAAGCAGCCACATATAAACATCTTCGCATAAAGTAGAAAAAGCAAGTGCACAGTGTATCTAGCCCAAGGCAATGGCAATGAAGGATGCTATGTTGGTCAAATATATCTGGTAGAAATGAGATAACACGAATAAGTTAATGGTGCCCAAATACAAATGAGAAGTCACGCATGGCTATTGATATATCTAGACATGTAGTTAGTATGCCTATGCACGTGGATGCCAACTATGCGTGCGAATACCATGATATTATATATCAAAGCGTGCGAGTTTATTTATTCTCATAAGCAGTACTCGAAATAAAACTCCAGATGATATGCTTCTTTTATGGAGAATGACACCGTACATCCAATGTTGTGGAATCTCCCTTGGGAGAGTGGGGGGTCTCCCCACGCATGTTGAATCCTCTCCGCCGAATATCGCCAAGCGTAAGGATTCCCTCAAGATAATCTTCATCATCAACAACAAGAACACATCCCTGCTGCTTATCATGCATAAGATTTATAGCCTCTTTCAGCACAACAGATGGTAGGACTTTAGCAAAATTCTTTGACATGGCTTGAAAAACCTGATAAGAAAAACAATTCATTAATAATGAACTGTACTAGGACAAGGATGAACTTATCATTACTAGTAGAAACTATAAATTTTCAACTTGGTCTAAGAAAGTACATAGTAAAGGTTAGCAAATTGACCAACCACCACAAAGAAAGCAACTATTAACCTTCAGGTCATCCAGAAGAGTTTCCTCGTTAATATATCCATGTTGGTGAACATCAATTTCTAAATCAGTAAGCTCTAGATCATCTCTTTCATCAGGCCGTTTCCAAACAGGTTCATTTTTGTCTTCGGCAGATGAAAGAGAAGAATAACCACGTCCAGTAATCTTTCCCTCTGATGCGTCACAGTCTTTCGACTGGTTTGCTACTGAAGGTACCCATATTGCTAAACCCACCGCCCCCTGTAACAAAAAATACAAAGATGAGGCAAAAACATCTACTCCCAACAATAAAGTTAATTTAGATAGCTTCAGCTGTCATGTTTACAAGATAGTTGTCACTAACAAAACAAAATATCGGCTGTGCAAAGGGTTCTCTTGCTGGGTTTAGAGCAAGTATAATATATCGTATACAGATCATGAATAGCATATGCATAATCATGCATGCCACGAAATAGGACACTTTAGGAGTGTCACACCACTTGTGATATGTTCAGTTCCAAGATTTGGGCCTGGTTTGGGGTTGCTGCTGCTTTTCAAAAAGCAGCAGCAGAAGCAGCGTTTGGAAGCAGCATCCCACCTCCTTTGAAAAGCTGCCACAAAATTGAACTACTTTTCAGAAAAAAGGAAATTGATAAGCTGTTGTTACAAACAACTTTTGGGACTAAAAAGGGCGTCTCAGTGTCACAAGGCTCCGCCGCTTGCACAGGGTAAGAGTAGGGTCAAACTGTACAAAGGCTTACCCCCATATTTATGGAGAGGTGGTTTTTGTGAATCATACTTGCATTCCAGGATGCAAGTAGCAAGCCATGATAATCAGAAGAAGCCAGGACAAGCAATCCCAAACCCAGCTTTAAAGGCTCACTATTAAGCTAGACAACAGAAAAGAAATTACAATTAAACCAAAATTAATGTACACATCACTATGAACTTTCGAATAAATAATTCATACGAAATCTGCAATCTCAATGCCTAGAATACCACTTGTCCGTTCACGGAATTTGTTTTTTTGGATATATAACAGAAAGGCCAATAACTACTGCAATACAGAAGATGACTAGAGAGGTACACTACAATTGATGAAGGAAAAGCTACAGAAACCTACAAGCCTCCAATATGTGTTTCATATTAACACAAACGAGTGAACTTTGGTTATACATTACAGTTGCAGATGGTAGTACATCATGGATTCGTGCAAACTAGGATGTGAAAGACGTCAGCAATTTCATATCACCAAAAGTTGCGACATAAGTATCCAGAAAAAGTATCTTACAAAATGTGAATAATTAAATTGCCTTATAGACCCTCCAAAAAGATGTGAAAGACGCCTGCAATTTCATATCACCAAAGTTGCAACAAAAGTATCAAGAAACAGTATCTTACGGCAATTAGGGGGTCCCTATTTCAGGTTCTCTGATGTTTTGGGAATATATAACAAAACTCTACCAAGCGTAACAAGTCATAAAAATGACACTAGCAACATTACAAGACTGAAACATGACAAAATGTGAATAATTAAATTGCCTTGTAGACCCTCCAAAAAGATGTACTAGTAACTAGTACATCTCAAGTGTTAACTTAAGCAAACTAAACAAAGGGGATTGCTTCTATTATCTAGCATAACATACATATAACAATAATAACAAAGCCGACTGCTTATCTTTCTCTCCCATTTAACTCCATCAAGGGCCATGTCCACTGTAAGACTAACAAAATCCATATTCTTCTTTTCAACTTCAATCAATCTTCTATGCATGTTTGTTTAGTCCTAGTGGCTTCTTAGACTATGCATCTCTTGGTCCAAGTTCCACATATTCAAACCATCTAAAATGATTCTATCATATTTGCCCTCAGTTGGCGCCACCTCCAAGTTTTCATAAATAAATTCATTGCTTATCCCATCATTTAATGTATTTTCCCTCATCCATCTAAATTTTCTCATTTCATCTACTTAAATTTCTATATGTGTTGTTTCCTAATTGTCCAACACTTTGTTCCATAAAGCATGGTTGGTAATATAGTTCGTCTTCTCGAAATTTTTCTTTCATTTTAATGGTATCCTACGGTCACAAAGTACTACATAAGCATTATTTTATTTCAACCATCTTTTTCATTCTCTCTGTCATTATGAATGATTGATCATAAAATACAGAGCTTATTACTCGGTATAATTGATATAATTATATGCGCAAGATCCTTTTCAGTCTCACTATCATGATGAATGATTGATCATAAATACCGAATTTTATTACTCTTAGGTATATTTTGTCCATCCATATGTACTCCCTCATTTATCTTTGACTTTTAACAGAAGTTACATTTCATATACATACTTGTTTTGGGGCTACTAATTTTAAAATACTTACATTCCAAAATTTATCACGACGCTTCTACTTTAGCATATAACTGTTCCCTGCTCTCAATGGCCATATCATTGGCAAACATAATACACCATGGAACCTCATTCTGAATATGAATCTAGTAATTTCATCTATAACTAGTGCAAAAAGATAAGAACATAATATGATTCTTGATGTAATATAATAGCAATGGGAAATGATTTGTTATCTCCAATGGTTCGCAATATAGCTGCTAGAGACTAGTTTCTTCCCCAATTCCCACCATATTTATTATTCCTAGAAACTCTACAATAAGCTTTTTCTAGATAATAAAAGCATGTAAATTACTATCTCTAACTTCTTCCAAATTCTTCTTAGTAAATCTTCCTTAGTAGATCTTCCTGCATAAAGCTACATTTATTCACTAAAAATATAGGTTTTCTTACTCTTTGATCAATTACTCTCCTAGAGTGGCATGACACAAGCTTCATTCTATGATAGTGAGTACATCGTTGTATATCTCCTTTTTATCAAGGTTCAAAGTATCGGTATCGGTTTCAGACATTTTGTATGAGTATTTGGTATCGACATTATCAGATCGAAGTATCAGATTTTTTGGTATCGACAATATTAAATAACAATTAATATATTAGAAAAATGTTAGAAAAAAATAGTTTACATCTTTATGCATTATTTAAATATTTTATGTGTTGTTTTTATTATAATTGAATGAAACAATAGTCATCATTGTTGATTGGCTTACCTGCGGCATATAAGTTCTTTTTTTTACATGTTTTCTTTCCTTACACTTTTTTATTATATTCTTACTAATTGAATCTTACATTGTTCTATAGGTTTCAATTATATTTAAACTAACTATATAGTATTATCTAACTAAACACATATCCAAAATTCTAAACACAAATCTATAACAAATCATAATTAAAATATATTCAAATCATATTTAAAATAATTTAAATTTCTATTTAATTTTTTTTAAATATCATAGGATTTTTTTTGTGTGTACAACGCACGTGAACATGACTAGTTATATATATAAGGTAGATACACTCTATTAGTTAGATACAATATAAAAGTTATATATATACAATAATAAATAGTATATAATAAACTATACGTTAGTTACTCTGTTTGTATATAAAGTGTATATAACTAATAATAAATAGTTATATACATACAATAATAAATAGTATATAACATATATATGTTAAGAGTGTAATTTTTTTGACAATTTGGCTAGAGCAATGAGAGATGAAACTCTTGTACTCGGTTCCTCCGATACACTGTACGAGTCAAGATGCAGTAGTTTAGTTCAATTTTTTTTATAGAAGAGGGCCAACGGGTCAAGCTGCTATTTTGTTTTAAAAAAATTTATAGAAGGGTCGGTTCGGTTTAGACCCATTAACCAACCCTAACACAATAAATATCGAAGAGGGGAGAATATCAACCATTTTCTCTCCTACCCGCCTCCAGTGTTCTATGGGAAGGAACACAACGGAGAGGAGATATTGGTCTTGATTTCTCTCTCCTCCGTCTCCTTTTTTCCTTTGCCCTCTCCGCCTCCCTACCTCCCCGCTTCCATATCCATTTCTTCCCCGAGCCCAGGTGCATGCGGTGGAGCACAGCTAAGGTTCAATGTTTTGCTTTGATTGAATGCTTTTGCTTTGCTTTGAATGCTACGATTCGATTTTGCTTTTGTTGTATTTTGATATCTTGGTTTCGGTCTGTATCAGTCAATATCGGTCTGTATCGGATACTTATCGGCCGATACAGACCGATATAATAAGTTTTGACTTGGTATCAGCCGATACCGATATTTTCTATGAGTATCAGATCGTCCACCTTCAAAACTGATCCGATCCGACCGATACTCATCGATCCGACCGATACTCATATGTATCGGTCGATACTTTGAACCTTGTTTTTATATATGGGTACTACGACACAACCACATTAAATAGAAATTCCTAGCCCTTCATATTCGATTCAATAAATTAGAAAGTCATATAAAATTGTTTCTCAAAATAAACATTTTCAAACCTCGGTAGGAATAGCATCAGGCCCTACACTTGTCAAGTTTTCATTTTTTTTAAAGCATCCTTGAGTCCAGAAATCCTAATTTGACAGAATAACAACATAACATATCCTGAACTAATGTTGTTCGTAAATTAATCTCTTTTAGCTTGCTAACATTAAAACAACATGTGACAATAACTCCATGTCTTTGTAATTTTATTCTCTTACTAATCATTTGTGGTCTTAGCTATTAGTACTTTCAATATTACCAAGGTTTCTGACTCTTTTTTCTACCCTTCACTATATTTTTCCCTCCTCAGTTTTTAACCCCATATACAAATAATAATAGGTCTTAGATTTTGCTTCACCAAATGACTTCTTGTCTTCATTCTCTGTTAGTTTATATCAACCAAATTTACACCACTTCTACAATTTTGTCGATCTTTATAGGAAACTTATTGCCTTAATCACCTTTTGGACTTCATCTTTCCGCCTACCAACTTTCTTTCAAAGTCCAAGCAATGTATTTAAAAACACCAAGAATTTATTGCTACTTCCACTTAACAATATGACATATTATATCACATATCTTTACTATCTAGTTCTTAATCTCTTATATATCCTAGTCTTTCGTCTTCCTCCCTTTATCATTTATCCTTAGTATTAAGTTCTCTCCTTTCAAGTTCTAGTTCCACTATCTAGTTTTTGATCTCTTATATATCCTAGCCTTCCACTTTCATTTTCTAAATACTAATCTCTAAGAACATCAATCTTTTTTTAGATTAAACTCTCTTGGGATAATTTTGTAATGCACGCATGATAGTCTATCAATCTTCCTAGCAAGAAAATACCCTATTTGGATAGTATTAGATCCGCTCTTAAGTTGATTAAATGTTCTGCTCTTAAGTTGATTAAATGTTCCGCTCATATATAATTTTTCTTCACCAAGTATTCTTTGAGTTAAGTTATCCATATGTTCCCAATTTCCTTTTAGTATTTTTCAGGTAATGCTACTTGTGCATATGCACTAGTAACATCCTCCCATTATACTAACTTAACTAGTATTATCCTTTATCTCCTATTCTTTTTTACTTCTAAAGACTACAACGCAATCTTTTAGTGATTTATCCACATGTTCTATGTTTCTTTCACTTATATACCAAAGTCTAAATTAGCAAATCCAGTATTTTGATTTTTTTTCTTAATTTCTCACCTACCTACTTGGTCTCCATGAGACAAAATATGTTATTCTGTCTCTTAATCATCGTATCCAACAACTTTATTCCATCAAGTAACCCTATTCCATTTGTGTTCGTAAGTTTCAAGTAGTTAATCTAATACTACTATCATGCACCAACTTTTTACCTCCTTGCTTCCTATACCCAATAATTCATTGTCTATTTGTCACCAGATTGGAGTCACAATGTGGCACATAACTTCTAGGGAACGCCCTAGCCCGCCCTTGCTGAATTGATGTTGAACCAAAGTAGTCTCAGTGTACTGCATCACTTAGGGCTAATAACCTAACAATCCACCCTTACTTTTCATTGCTCTGGGGTAAGAACAACGCAACACGTCGCTGAGGAATGCCCCTACTTGCATTCCGTAAGGATTCATTTTCAAAGGTTCAATTATATTCTAGTTGTTAAGTATAATATGATGCCGTAAACTTCCACTATCATGCCTGCTTTCCTTAATGGTCACCAGACTCACCACATTTTTTTTGCTGACGGAGTGGCACGACATTTATGTGTCTGTTTCTTTTTCCCATAAATAATTGGGTTGCTGGTGGACAGTTTGTTCCTTCCTCCTACATAAGCCTTTTGGGTAATTGGTGTTTCTACTTAAATATTTTAGTCCTCATCATACTTGTATCTGTGCGTTGCATCAGTGTTGGGTTGACAGTTTGTTGCTCTCGACAGCAATTGAATTCTCTTACAACTAAGGAGTTGTGCTTTGGATTGAAATTGAATTCTCTTGCAACTCAGAAAGCCTATGTCTTGCCTAAAGCCCTCGTTCTTAGCCTCATAGGTACCATTCGTAAAGTCTCGAAGCTCATCTGAGAAGATCTTTTGCTGATCGTTTAATATCCTTCTTGAAATGTTTATAACAAATATCTTTGTACATAAAGGAAGAGTTTGTATTCATTAATCTCTTATATTTGTACCTAGATATTGCATGAAGCCATATGGTATCCTCTGGATGATCGAGACCGTTCCATATAGTTTTATAGTTACTTATAAAAATGTGGGGTTTTCATTGGTAAAAAAGAAGCTAGAGTTGATTCTATAAGAATTTGCAAACATTCTTTCTTACCACCTTCTCGGCTTCAACATACTTTTTGTTTGACATACTAGGGACTTGTTTGTTTACATTTACTTAACCCATCAATACCCTTCAGCAATACTAACACCATTAGTTTGTGAATGATTATGTTATGTTTTAAGGCACGGGTGTAATAAAAATGTAATACCTTGAGGCCATCGGGTACTATGCTTTTGTACCCTTGTCCATTAATCTTTTTTGTTCAATTTTCTTTGCCGAATTGACCGAAAAAGAGGTTCCCGATGTCGGTATCGGACCGTGACATGCCAACCTGTATCAATATCATCCATATCGGATCGGTATTGGCCGATACTGCAAACTATGTCAAAAACATTAGACACCAGATCAAGTAACTTGTTTTGGTTAATTCGTATAAGAACCCGAATGTGTTTTAGGAGGTGCACAATTAAGTTAGTAGTGAGATATGGTTTAATAAAAATAATATTGAAAATTCTGTAGGCAAAGGCCAATAAAAATAAGCTAAAAATTATGTGGATGTGATAAAAAAGGAGGTCAGGGTAGTAATTTGGGCATGTTTTGATGAAATAATAGTAAAATGTTTAGTGAAAGGATCCACTCGTTTTATGGAAGAAAGGAGGTTGAGGTAGTTGGTGTATTGGAACTTGTGATCATGCTTTAGCACACAAAGCACCAAGAACTTTAGTCTGCATTTGGAGTAAGTGGAATCATTTGTATGTTCTACAAACTCTACCTAGGCTATTCTTGATGTCATATATTTTCACTGCCATTCCCAAGCCAAGATAAAGGAGGATTATGTTGGGTGGTTGACAACCAAATGTAAAACATTGCACAAAATGAACAGTCGGATGTGTATTGAGAATAGGGCTGCTGACATAATGTCATAAGGAGGTAAATGTATTAGTACACATCAAGATAAAAATGTATAAGCAGGACTTTTATTTACCATAAGTGGGAGTAAAATTCTGTAATCCTTTGTAAGCTCAAACAGAAGGAGAACTGAGGTCAATGGAACTGAACAAACAGAAGCTAGTGTAGCAGCCATTCCAACCTGCACAGCAAAAAGAGTAGAACTCATCTTACACCAGAGAATAACAAAGCCTTTGTCACAAATGTTTTTGGGTCAGTGATCTTACAACATTAAGATAGAAAAAAAAGTTATCTCGAACCTTTAACCAAGTGCTAACTTACCAATGCATAAGCCTGTGGCTGCGCAACAGCAGCATTTCCAGGGATTGCTGAGTTTATGAGTTCAGCAGCTGATCCCCCAAAAACAGCACCAACAGCAGCACCAATCATCAAACTTGGAGCATAAAGACCACCTACGAGTCCCGAACCCTTGCAGAGAGCAGTTGCTACTACTTTTGCACCAGCTAGCTGAGCTAATAGCCAAATTCCAGGGGCTGAAGCACTCTTCCCTGTATGCAGGATTTCTTCTACGTTGGTAAAACCCCAGTACAATATCCCAGGATACTTCAGAGCTATCATGCCTGCTCCCAGACCACCCAAAGCAGGGCATACGACAGCAGGAAGACCGAACCTTTCTTTTATATAGTCAAAGATTTCTGTGAACCAAACTACCAAACGAGTAAAAACCACGCTTACTGCCCCACACAGCATTCCAAGAATGAGATATAGAGGAAGTTCTGCAAAAAAAAGTTGTTTAGTGATCAGGCAACAGGCATACAAGGAAACATGAAAAAGAATTAATGCACCTTGGCTACACAATTTGTTGCTATACATTGAAGCCTAGATTATCGTTATCTTCCTGTGATGATATGGCATTTTATTCCAGCAAGCATTTAACAGAAACCAGGATAGTGATGGACTAGGTGGCAGGTGCCCTTTTCCAATGTAACAAAGGGCTAGGTTATATTTAGGAGAAGAAATTAGACTTACATGTCTGAGTAGACATGGATTTGAATTTGATAGTGTAAGTCATAAGTAACTTTATGGGATATTTTAGCAAATGTCCCCATTCAATATGGCAACTAGCAAATACCCCCACTATTTTAGAAAACTAAGAGAGAGACCCATTTTTTGTACGGAACAGTCATAACCTCGATTAAGTGAGCCCATGTGCTCACTTAACTCACACGTGACACTATAGAAATGACACAAATGTCCACGAAATAAATCCACGATCAAATGTGTCTCATATTAGAGTAGAATTTTTTTATTTTTACTCATATTTACTTGCATGATGCTTGTCAAATGTGTGACAGGGATTTGACATAGATTTATTTCATGGACATTTGTATCATTTTACAGCGTCACGTATGAGCTAAGTGTGCACGTGAGCTCACTTAACCAAGATTTTGACTGTTCCGTACAACAAATGGGGGTATCTCTTAGTTTTTTTTAAAAATAGTGGGGGTATCTACTAGTTTCCATATTTTGAATGGGGGCATTTGCTAAAATATTCCCTAACTTTATTAGATGTTCAGCAAGGAACAAAATGAAAGGGGTGATGAAATGAAGAAAAGGAGGATAAATAGTAAAGGAGATGAAATGTGTCACCAAGAACCCTTTTTCCACTTTAAAATAGTTAACCTAACTGCCAATCCTGTTGTTGCTACAGCCAATAATAGTGTCTATCCTATATTCCTATGTTTATCATCAATTAACAAAACTTGCTTCCCAGTTGTTATAGAATCTTTGTATAGATAAGTTTCTCTGAAAACGAATTTGCCCTCCTATCCTCTAAATGTCAAACTACGTTATAGAATCTTTTCTGAGTGCTGAGTCTAAGTTGAATCGTGTTGTATTCCCATGTGACATGAGATAATCTGTGGTGGAAAAACAAGAGGCCAACAGAACAAGAAAAAACATCGGTAGGGGGTAGTGAAAGAAGATCTCAGAAATAGAATGTGGGTGTGATTTTATAATCACAAATTACAGTGATTAAAAAAATATCTTATGATTCTAAAACCACACCTACGATGTATTTCTATAAAATCACCAAGATTCTCATTTTTTGTCACAATTCATTCTATATAGAATAATTAATATAAGTTAATTCTGTAAAATTAGCTTAAAGTTTTATATATATCGTAAGAAATTAGTAGAAAACATTTACTTAACGAAACCAAAAATCGACCGCACTGCTTAAAAAAAAGCTCAAAGATATAAATTAAGAGAACTTATGTATGATACCGTGTTAAATATTGAGTTGCAAAATTTGTATTGATCATCTATTATTAGCAATTTATAAAAAAAATGTGTAAAGATAACTTAAGTTTTCTATTGATATTAAAATTTACAAAGATCATTGGATATTAAGGCAATCACAATCACCAATAGAAAGCCGGATTAAAATTTGATAATAGACATAGTATACAAATGCATCACTCCACTCAAACTAACATTAATAGCAAGGTTCGCAGAACCGGCATCGAAATGGTTTCGCACTCTACCTATGAGTATCGGGTTCAACAGTTTCGGATTCGGAGTATCGGGTTCTTCGTTTTGGAAAGCCGAGAATGATAAAATGTAATCTAAAAATTTAGAAAAATATTTGATACATACTTGGACAGTTTTATATATTATATGAGGTTTCTCATTAGTTTTAAATGGAATAATATTCAAGAATGCTAAATCGTTCACCCACAATAAATATTATTGTTTAATTACTTGTCTTTAAACATAGTACAAACTACAATAAATAGTTTTGAAAGAAATAATATTAATATGGATGAATGCTATTAATTTATCAATATATTTAAGTTCGACAAATGGTAATGGTTACACTTTGTCAATAAGGAACCTTATCGACAGGATAACATTGTCGATCTTTGGCACAATCAAATTATTGTGTTGATACTATTTTTCAATTCTCTTTCATTCATTTTTCTCCATCAAAGTGATTGGGAAAGACATTCCTAACACGTCGGTATCAGCCGGTATCGGTAGTGGCGGTATTGGATCAGAACAAGCCAAAACCGATACGATACGACATATACGTATCTGTATCAACCGATATTGCAAACTATAATTAATAGAACATTATTTTTCTAAACAAACATGGCTGATTCTAAACAACAATGAGGAAACATCTGCTTGTACACAGACACATACTATACTGTGAGGTAAATGAGAGGGAAAAAATAATCATAATTCATCACGATTCAACACCCACAAACTAGTGAAGATAATTTATAATAACATAAAGTGTTTATGTGTTTGGAAAAAAAAATGAAGAACAAAAGCTAGAAACAAAACAAAAAAAGTATATGAAACAGTTATTCTTGGCGACAATTAGCAAAAATATGGTGTGCTCCATTTCAAAAGACCACGAGAATCACCATTGTGCATTAATCTCCAATTCTTAAAGCATCCTCCAACAAGCAAAGCTTCCATAACATGGTCATTTATCCATCACCATTACCAGCTCAAAACTTCCATTAGAGCCTCCAAGGAAAGTGTTCAAGATCCGTCTCCATCGTCACTTGTGTTTGTGTCCGGATCACACACCCTGCCATCACTGATTGTTCAAAATCAACTCATCCAATTACCGTTGTGCAGAATATGCACCCATACACACCAACTGTCGCCCATGTTCAGAACTTGCCACGACATTGCCCACATTCAAAAACCATCCAGCCATCGCCTGTGTTCATAACCCATCCAGGTCATTGCCAATGTATTCAAAATTGTCCAAACCTTCTACAGTTCATGCTATCACAGTCGAGGATCAAGGCTCAAACTGAAGTGTACAGAGTTATTCCAACGAGGGAGGAAGAACAAGAAGAAGATAAGAGGAAGAAGAGGAAATGAGGGGGGGCAATTCTTATGATTCAAGAATCACATCACTGAAAGGTGTGATTTAATATGAATGATATATTAAAAAAATAGTTGTTGTGTTTACATAATCAAGATTACAGTGGTTTCAGAATCTTGATTGACTAACAAGTGATTTATAAGTCACACTTCTGAACCACAACTAACAGTGGATTTCCAAAGCACCCATATTATTCTAAAATCCCAATTGACTAACCCCCTAAGAGAATGAAATTTTGCTTATATTCTACTAATATAAGAGATAACATTGATAAAAGAACATATGTATGTGTATATATTTCCATATGTGTGGTGTGCACCTTTAAAAGCTTGTTAGGAAGAATGCTCAAGTAATTTTGAAAGTTCTAACTGTTAATTCAATTTCTATCCTAGGAAGAGAGGCTCTCATACATGTCTTAACACTATTTGATCCAGAAGCTTATGCCTTTGCACTTCTCATTTGTATGGATGAGAAAATCTCAGTTTTGGAACCGAAACCGAAACCGACCCGACCCAAATTAGCAATTCGGGTCGGTTTCGAAATTTTGGGGCAGGGTATGGTTCTGCAAATTTCAGTTTTGGAAAATTCAGTTCGGGTTTCAGTTTTGATAATTTCGGTTCGGAAATTCCTATTAAACTCCTCTGAGCCGCCCTCTCCATCTTTCTCGGACATCTCCGTCTCTCGAATCCTAATCCACTGCACTTGCGAGTTTGGGATTCGGTTGATCGTATAACTCTCGATCGTCACAGATTTGATCTGAGATTGAGTGACCCTGAGAGTCTCAGTGCAGTAAGACTGGTATCTCAATTCACTCTAAAAAATTCATTTTTTCTGTAGTATTTTTTTTGGTCTCACTTATATTCTTGAGAAACCCATAAATATTTCACAAGAAAAAGAAATCAATAGATAGTTTGTATTATTATTTTTCCTTGAATATTTCCTTAGTTTGTTGTTAATAATGATCATCATCTATCAAACAACATGGGTTATGTGAAGCCAGAGGAGATGGTCGGTCATCCCCCCATGGATCAGCTCCAGGGCTTTGAGTACTGCATAGACTCCAAACCATCTTGGGGTACCAATTTCTTTTCTTTGAGTACTTGAGAAATTAATTTTTTTTGTACCTTTGTTGAAGTTCATTCGTGTTAATTTATTATTTAATTTGGTGTTGGTGTTTGGTTGCAGGTGAAGCAATTGCTTTGGGTTTTCAGTACTACATATTGGCCTTGGGAACTGCAGTCATGATTCCATCCCTCCTGGTTCAATCAATGGCTGGAACTGGTGTGAGATTTATATATCCGTCCTAATTATGTCTATTATTTCTTTAGGTAATATATAGTTAATCGATTGTTAGCTTTCCAAGATGCAATCAGTTTACATTAAGGTGATGTAGAATTTTTAAGTTAGTATCCTCTTAAATATTCCAAATTTCTAGATCCCAGAGTTTCTTCTCAATATTCCAAATTTCTGATCTGATGGTATTTAATGAACGGTTTGATTTGGGTTAAGTTTTTCAGGATTGGTGTCCACATATTACATAAATCTGCTGTTCACATATAACATAAATCTGACCAATGTTCACATATTACATAAATCTGACCGAAGCCATGACAGAACTAATGCTCTTTCAATCAACTAAAGTAATTAGACTAACAAAGTTTGATAAAACTCGCAAGACCCAATTGAAGTTTTGTTGAAATAGTTGTTATATTTTATTGATAATCTCTTGGCTATTTATATCCTTACAACCTCCTCATTACATTAACTTTCTATAGGACTATCCTATGGCATATTCCAACATACCAAATATACTAATAGGATATTCCAACACATATTCCAACATACCAAAAACCAATAGGATATTCCAACACTCCCCCTCAAGATGGACGAAAGATATTCACTAAGCCCATCTTGTCACATCCTCTCATCATGCTGACAGAGCTAAGCCCCTTGATCAGTCTCTGCTACCTGATCTTTGGTTGGAACATAGCCCAGCTCTAGTAGTCCACTATCCAGCTTTTCTTTGATGAAGAATCTGTCAATCTCGATATGCTTGGTCCTATCATGCTCTACTGAATTGTTGGCAATACTAGCTGACTGGTTGTCACACCATAGCTTCATCTTGGCTCCCTGGTCCAGCTTCAGCTCCATCAGCATATTCTTCAACCATAATAGCTCCGTGACTCCTAAGGCCATAGTTCTATATTCTGTTTCAGCTGTTGATCTGGCCACCACCAACTGCTTCTTACTCCTCCAAGAGACCAAGTTGCCTCCAACAAATATGCAGTATTTCGAGGTGGATCTCCTGTCGTCAGCACAGCTAGCCCAGTCAGAATCACAATAACCCTCGATGCTCACATGATTATTTCTTCTGAAAATCAGTCCATTTTCGGAGCCTCCCTTCAAGTACCTCAGAATCTGGTACACTGCATCCATATGACCCTTCCAGGGGTCATGCATGTAGCGGCTCACTACGCTGACCGTAAAGCTGATATCAGGTCGGATGTGGCTCAAGTAGATCAACTTGCCCACCAATCTCTGATATCTATCCCGGTCAACTGGTTCTCCAGCTTCAGCATCCAGCTTGAACTTCTGGTCTATCGATGTCGTAGCTGGTTTGCATCCCATCATTCCTGTTTCCGTAAGCAGGTCCAGTGCGTACTTCCTCTGAGAAAGAACAATTCTCTCTGTATCTCGAGCAATCTCAATCCCAAGGAAGTAACGAAGAGGGCCAAGATCCTTCACCTCGAACTCCTTGCCAAGCTTCCCCTTGAGTTGGGCGATCTCCTGCTCATCATCGCCTGTGATAATCATATCATCCACATACACCGCAAACATAGTGATGTGGCCTCCACTTCGTCTGAAGAACACAGTATGATCAGCATTGATCTGCTGATATCCCATCCCTATCATTGCTCTCCTGAACCTGTCAAACCATGCTCGAGGAGACTGCTTCAGTCCATAGAGGGACTTCTTCAGCCTGCAGACCTTGCCTTCTGTCTGATTGGTGCCGAATCCTGGTGGTATCTCCATGTACACCTCCTCCACTAGATCCCCATGAAGAAATGCATTCTTCACATCCAGTTGGTGTAGCTTCCATCCTCCATTGGCTGTCAGAGAGATCAAGGTCCCGACAGTATTCATCTTCGCCACAGGTGCAAATGTCTCGTCATAGTCGATGCCGTACGTCTGACTGTATCCTTTTGCCACCAGTCGAACTTTGTAGCGCTTAACCTGTCCATCCGGGTTCTGCTTCACAGTGAAAACCTACTTGCATCCGACTGTTCTCTTCCCTTCTGGCAGTCTCACCAGCTCCCAAGTTCGGTTCTTCTCCAAAGCTCCCAACTCCTCGTGCATCGCTGCTTTCCACTTTGGATCGTTCTTGGCTACCTGTCAATTGTTAGGTACAGTTACACTATCCAATGATGCAATAAAAGCTCTATGAGAAGAAGAGATATAATCATATAAGACAAATTTAGCAAGGTCCCAACCATATCTATCAGGAGGTTTTCCCGCATTGCTGCGAGTGGACCTCCATACTAATGATGGTTGGGAGGAGGAGAAGGAAGGATATCACCTGAAGGGTAAGGTGGTGGTGTAGGTGTCTCAGGAGTCAAAACGGGCGCAGGCAAGGGACTTAGCACTGGCACTGTAGGAACTGGTCCTGCAAGTTGCTTCTCTCGCCTGCTGTAGGTAAGTATCCCCCCAGCTGTGGGCTTAACACATCTTATTTTCTCTCCGTCTCTTTTCACCTTCATGTACCCTATTTGTTCCTCCAAGCCATATTCCAAGATCAGTCGAAATGCTTTCCAACAACTCCCCCTCTCGCCTCATACTTAGTATCAGGTGAGATATTTGGATTTTCTCCTGATTGTAGTATGGCTCATGTTCCCTGAAGTGAACATCCATACTTACAAATTTCATTTTTCCACTGGACTTCAGCATACGCAATCCTTCTGAGTTCTCGAGTATCCCACAAAGATACACTTGATTGTTCGAGGATCAAGCTTCCCTACTGACGGTCTGTTGTCCTTCACGAAGCATACGCAGCCAAACACCTTTAGTGGGAGCATCCCACTATTATTTTCCTGCAACATCTCGCATTGAGACCTCCATCCCAACACCTTCGAAGGCATCATGTTGATCAGTTGAGCTGATGTCAACAATGCATATCCCCACAGACTCTGTGGGACATTTATGTCTAACATCATACTTCTCGCCACTTCCAGGAGGTGTTTGTTCTTCCTTTCCGCTACTCTGTTCTGTGCTATGCACAGGTGGTCTGATGCCGTATCCCTTGGGTGGACAAGTATTCCGCAAGTGTCTTGTTGGTGTACTCCATTCCATTGTCAGGCCTCAGTACCTTCACCACTATCTTGTACTGAGTCTGGACATGTTTGTGAAAGTCCCGAAAACAGGAGGGAACCTCACTCTTATTTTTCATCAAATACAGCCAAGTAGTATGAGAAAAACAATCTATGAAGGTAACAAAATATTTGTAACCATTCATAGGAGTAGTACAAGGCCCCCAGACATCAGAGTGTACCACATCAAAAAAAGACGAGCTCCTATGACCGCTACTCACATATGAACTCCTAGTAAGTTTGCCTAACTCACAAGCATCACAAACTAGTTTCTCTTTATTAACTTCTTCATAAATTGCAGGGTATAATTTGCTTAAAATACCAAATGAAGAGTGTCCCAATCTCCTGTGGTGGAGTCGCAATGTATCTTCCGTACTCATCTTATTCAATCCTTTCATCCCTGCCTTTTTCGCCATAAATACTAATGCCGAATCCAGCCCTTCTCGATCCAGGTACCACAATCCATCATGCCAAGTGCTAGTCCCAAGTCTTCGTCCCGTCTCCTTCTCTTGGAAGATCACCTTAGGAATATCAAAGCAAACAGTGCATTTTAATTGGAGGATTATAGAACTAATGGACAAAAGATTGACTGGAAAAGAAGGAGCATGCAAAACATTGAATAATTTTACTGAACATGTACAATCGACAGTATCCTTACCGACCACTGGCTAGAACATGGTTGTCAAACTCGCGCGTGAACTCGTGGGATCGTACGATCCTACGATCTTTGGACAGAGCTCCGAGGCAGGTTGGTGGCGAAGCGCGGTCATCGGCCAGCGCGGCCGACGCGGCGTGTAAACACGTGAACTCGTGGGATCGTACGCGTGTTGTGCGATCCTTGCTGATACAAGTATATCACTATCATTGCTCACAGAATGATAATATGATGCTATGATATGGAAGGATCATCTCTTCTTACAGTACTTCAATAACCAATCAGGAAGCATTGGAAGTGATGTGACATTAATTGCTCTGGAGCCTTCTTGGGTTCTTAATTCTTTTGCTCTGACTCCATGCTGATAGGAAAGGCATGGATAACAGTGATATTGATCTTAGATAATATATTTGGTAAATCTTCAGAAAATACCTAGACAAAAATAAGAGTGTGATTGAAGAGCTAGATTTGAGTATCATGATTGAGTCTACCAGAGCTGTCAAAAATTTATGCCTATGCTATCAATACTTAATACCCTTCAAAGTTCAAACACAAACCCATTCAGCTTCCAATGCCTTTTGTTTTGGAATTGTCACAAAGTTATTATATTACTGTTTCCAATGCCATTTGTTTTGGAATTGTCACAAATTTATTATATTACTGTTTTTACTTCAAATCACTCCTTCCCAATATACAGCTGCATCATTGTAGGCTCTTCATTACATGAATTCTTTCACACTTCACAGTATATATGCACACTGACTGACAGTAGCAACATTGTTGTTTTCCATCGAACTCTGTTTTTTTCCTTTGTTTCTCCTCTGTTTCTTCCACTCTGTTTTAACTTTCAACATGTCTTCTAGCATCCCTATTGCTGGCAGCTCTGGTAGTCCACCCCCTAGAGTGCAGATTAATGCTGCTGGTAGCAGGAGTGATACAGCATGGAAGCATGGAGTTTCTGTTGACAGGGGAACAAGAAAAATCAAATGTAATTACTGTGCCAAAGTAATTACTGGAGGGGTTTACAGGTTGAAGCATCACTTGACTTGTACACAAAAAGATGTTGGAGCTTGTAATTCTGTTCCTGATGAAGTGAAGAAACAAATGTGGGATATTGTAAAATCCTTGCAAGAAAAATTAGTGAAGAAATCAGGCATAGATGATGAGGAGATAGAGATAGTTACTGAGAAAGGAAAAGAAAAAAGGCAGGAAGAGGATACACCTGGAAATCTTTTTAAGAAGAGGGGAGTGACCTCTCAAACCACCATGAACAACATCTTCAAGAAAATTTGAGAGAAGAAGCATGCCAAGAAATTGCTTCATTCTTCTACAACAATGCCATACCGTTTAATGCTGCAAAGAGTGAAGAATTTTACAAGATGTTTGAGATGGTAGCCCGACATGGCCTTGGATTTAAGCCGCCATCCTATCACGAGATTAGAGTAAAGTACTTGAAACAAAAGGTGGATTTGACAACAAAGAACATTGAAGAACATAAGGCCATTTGGACGAAGACAGGATGCACCATCATGAGTGATGGGTGGACTGACAAAAGAGGAGAACAATATTGAACTTCTTAGTGGACAGCCCTAAAGGTACTGTTTTTCTGAAGTCGATTGATGCATCTCATGTATCAAAAACTGCTCATAAAATATTTGAGATGATTGATGAAATTGTGGAGGAAGTTGGTGAAGAAAATGTCGTCCAGATTGTGACCGACAATGCAGCAAATTACAAAGCTGCTGGTACGTTGTTGATGGAGAAAAGGAATAAGCTTTATTGGACACCTTGCGCAGCGCATTGCATTGATCTAATGCTGGAGGATTTTGAGAAAAAAATATCAGTTCACCATGAAACAATTTCAAAAGGTAAGAAGATTACCACCTATATCTACTCCAAGACTTCTCTCATTTCTTTATTGCAACATTTCACCAAAGGAAAGGATTTGGTGAGGCCAGCCATGACTCGCTTTGCCACTTCTTATCTAACTTTGGGGTGTCTCATGGACAACAAAGGGGCCTTGATAAGAATGTTTACCTCTAATGAATGGACATCAAGTCGGTTTGCAAGGACAAGGGATGGGCATATTGAAGAAGTGGTTATGGATAAGGAATTTTGGAAGAACATTGTGACATGCTTGAGGGGTGCTTATCCACTAATCAAAGTGCTTCGTTTGGTGGATTCAGATGAGAAGCCAGCAATGGGGTTTATTTATGAGGCAATGGATCAAGCTAAGGAGAGCATACAAAAGCCTTCAATGGTGTCCAGAAAAGGTAAACTATAAACTTTGGTTTACATTGTATATTCTAATTTAAATTATAAACTTTATTTTCAAAACTAATTCAAATATTTTTGTATTATTTAGTTTTAAGCCTCTATGGGATATCATTGAGAGATGGGACAAGCAACTCCATAGACCTTTGCATGCTGCGGGTTACTACCTTAACCCCCAATTACATTATGGTCCTGAATTTAAAGCTGACTATGAAGTAAAACGTGGGTTATATTGTTTACAAAGGATGGTAGGAGATGTTGAAGTGATAACCAAGATTGATGCTCAACTTGAAGATTTCAAGATGCGAGCAAAGTTTTTTGGTAGTGCAATAGCCATGGCTGCTCTTAAAACCAAAACTCCATCACAATGGTGGGAGTCATATGGGGATGAGCATACAGAACTCCAAACATTTGCAATTCGTGTATTAAGCTTGACCTGCAGTTCATCTGGTTGTGAGAGAAACTGGAGTGCCTTTGAAATGGTAAAATTTCACTCAAATTTTATTTTTAAAATTGCCTACCACTTGCTATATACTAATGGAGTTTATCTATATTAGGTCCACACAAAGAGAAGAAACCGTTTGAAACAGAAGACAATAAATGATGTTGTATTTGTGATGGCCAATTCAAAATTGGCCAAGAAGAAGCAACCAAGAAAGAAGATTGAATATAACCTTGATGATCTTGCATCCGATGATGAATGGATTCTGGATAATGATGAAGGTTCGTCTGACATTTTAGATTTAACAATAGACAATGAAGAATTGGAATTGGATACTCCAAATGAAGGAGACTTGGCAAATGGTGCAGCTGCTGCCCCTATAGATGATTTGCTGATTCCTAATGTTGATGATGGAGTTGGAGAGGAAGATGGCATGGATCATATGGAGGATGATTATTATGACCACCATGGCTTGGATGATTTGCTAAATTAGAGTTGGGACTCTTTTATTTTGATGGTGTTATGGTGTTTGTTTTCATGTTTTTATTTTACAGTGTTTTGATGTTTTTGTGGTGTGGCGTTTTGATATTTTGGTGTTGTTGTGGAGATTGTGAGTTTAGTTTGTGACTTATGATTCATGTATGACACTTTTATATTAAGGTTATTTTGTTTTTAAGGTAACTTATTCTTGTTTATGTTATATAAATAATATATAATATATTAAATATAATTTTGTCTTTCTGGTGGGATCTTACGATCCGTGTTACGATCCCATGAGTTACGATCTTTCACCCTTCGAACGATCCTTGGTAGTATCTCGAGTTTGACAACCTTGGGCTAGAAAGTACCATCAACTGTTTGAATACTGTCCGCCGATGCTAGGTGAGTGTAGGAAGAAAACTCACTTAGCATTCTCTGTCACGTACCGAGACGCACCCGAATCGATAATCCAATCTGACGATCTGAGGGAAGACAGAGATGCAAGGGCGAGCGAGTCGTCAGTGTCTTCCGCCGACGGATGGGCATACATGACAGCGTTGTCTCTGGCGAAGAATGAGGTGGACGCCTCCCCGGTCCTACTCCACCTGTCTCCATCGCTCGACGCTCTCTCCCTCCTCCCGAATACTTCCAACATGTCCTGCAGTGCCTGATCCTCCTCAGTATAGGCACCGTCAGCTGTCTCATCGCCTTCTGCTACCAACAGGTTCACCCGACAACCTTCTCGACCGCCCCATCGACCCCTACAACCACGGTCACATCCTCCAAACTGTCCACGTCTACCGCCTGAATCTCCCTTGGGTGGTTTGGTGCAAGCATACCTCAGATGACCCACTTTCCCGCAGTTGTAGCACTGTCGGGGCTCTCCCTTAGGTCCTGACGGTGCTCTTCGTCCTATCGAGCCCTCATTCGGCTTTGTCTTCTCTGCGAGGGTTCTCCTTCCCCGTCTTGGCCAACTCAGGTAGGTAGTCGGTCCATCAAGCTTCAGATCGATGGAGGGAAGCTCCAACTTCGACGACGTTCGTGTCGTGCTCTCACCAGCCGACTTCTTCATCAACTCCATCAACGTCGCAACCTCTGCAGGATCTAGCTTCTTGATGATCTCCTTCATCGATGCTTCTCCTCTCCGATCACATCACGTCCGCTCCACGACTCACGCTCGTCCTCGTCGTCCGCTCCTAGATCCGAACATGTCTATTTTCATCAGATCTAGGCATCGGTGTCCTATTTCAGAATGATCCGAACAACGACAACGGTGCCGTTACGTGCGTAGGAGGGGACGGCGCGCACGTGGGAGGGACGGCCGGCGCGCATACCACAGCGTACAGCAGCTGCAGCAGCAGCAGGAGGCACGGGAAGGGGGGGCTGTTGTGCGCGGATTAGAGTTTGGTGGCGAGAGAGAGAAGAGGGGGAAGGTTAGGGTTTGGTGGCGGCTAGGGTTAGGGTATGTGGAAAGGTGGCTCTAATACCATGTTGAAATAGTTGTTATATTTTATTGATAATCTCTTGGCTATTTATAGCCTTACAACCTCCTCACTACATTAACTCTCTATAGGAATATCTTATGGCATATTCCAACATACCAAATATACTAATATATTCCAACACATATTCCAACATACCAAAAATACCAATAGGATATTCCAACAAGTTTGGACAAGTTTGTATGAGGAGATGGAACTCTAAAAGCTAGATATACTAGAAACTACAGGAACCTAGATACTAATATCTACAGAAGTAAATTTAAGAATGCTAAAAAAAATGATTGGTTGGTAGTCCAGATAAATTCTCCTTTTGAATGCTCAGAAAAAGGTTCAACTCTTTTGAATCTAATAATACTTTGTGGCTGTTTGGTTCTGCATTTGCATCATACTGCAGAATACAAATATCCAAGCATTCAATAAACGGAATGAAATATTATTAGACAAGCTATAATACCACATGACACTACATGCTAAACAATAAAGATGGACACTTTTGGCCACCACTGGAGCAGTATGTTTCTCTCAAGACCTATGCATGTAACTAAAACTCATCAGTAACAGACTACTCAATCATGCCTCTTACTTAATACAGTTATATACTTATAAAACACATGATTTTCTTTTTCTTTTTGGTGTAGCAACTCTCTTGCTTTTATCAATTGAGATTGAAGTGGTTTCTGTTTAGATTTGGAGTGGCTCTGGTTTAGAGTAGCAGGTAATAATTTTATTCTGAAAGATTGATTTGTTTGTAGAGATCTTTTAGGTGCATTGCCAATTATTCTTGTCTCCATTGTTATTAGTATATTAGTATATTACAACATCATTAGCAACTAGCAACTATATTACAGTAAATGGAGACAAGAATATGAATGGATCATGTCTACACTTTCAATGATTCTTGTCTACACAAGGGGAACCCATATGAATGTGTGAAATGTTTGTATGACAATGTATCTGAATGGATCTTCATAGGGTGAGGAGGCTCAATATATATTCTTTACAAAGACAATTGATTCTAGCTGCAACAAAGTTCAACTCGCTTTTATTTTGTTCTAAAGTTTATTCTTGTGTAATTTTTCTTTGTTTTATGGGATTATCTTGTGATGTAAAATGTGGTAGTTGTGGCTATAATTACAAGTGTTGTATACCCTATTAATTTGTAATCCATTTACAGTGTAATTTTGAGTTATTTATTTATTTGGTTACTTGGTTACTTAAATGTACACATTCATACATTTGATTACTTAGTAATTTTGAGTCACTGTGGCTAAAACTAAATGTACACATTTGTATATTTGGTTACTTCTTTTGCTGTAAAATTTTGGGTGTAAAAGTTTGTTCTGGTAATTTTGTTATTAAATGTACACATTTGTAATTTTGCTGTAAAATTAAATGTACACATTTATCATTTTGTTATGGAACCATTGCATAAAGGCCCAACCAAACCGATCAAAACGAACTAACCGAACCGAACCGAAACCGGTTCGGTTAATTCGATTTCTGGAAAATACGGTTTGGTTAGAAAAAATCGGTTTTTCGGTTGAACCGAACCAACCGTTTGCATACCCCTACTCATCTGTGCACCAGAGCTTACTCTTGAAGGGCAATAATCATCTTAAGTTCCTCTCCTACTTAACTCCATCTCTCTTCCAATAATTTAAAGTATCTTTAGATTCTGATAAACAAAAACTGCCACCTCCACACAGTGTCGTTCTCATCCTCCATATATGTGCACATACCAAAACATTCATTCTCTAACAAAATCTCTATCATGCTCTCTGTCTTGCACGTGCTGAAACATCCAGCACGGAGTATAACATCCCACTACTACGTAAAACCCACCTTACACTATGTTCTCTAATAAGTAGATATAGGCTCGCTGTAAAAAGAAGAAAATGGTCAATGATTTCTATTTTCCAAATTTCCCCTATATAATATAGAAAAAGTAAGTTATGAAGCTTACAATATGTTTGATTAAGCATCTAGCATTTTTGCAGGCTTTCCAAATGTATATAGATATAAATATACAAGTAACAATAGATATAAGGAACATTGGTGCTAACAATAGTATTTGAGTTGAAGCATCAACAACAGATTTCAGTTCATATGACGACAAAGTAATAGTCATCAAGACACTCCACAACAATGAATACTAAATTCCACTTCTGGTATGTTAAGATGGTTGGTTAGAATAAGATAAAATACCGGCAGCAGATTTTAGTTCATACGTCGGCACAATAAAAGCTGGTCTCTGTCCTAGCAAAACATTTGATACCGTCGATGATATAACGGATGCCAAAATTATCATCGCAGTGGTAAATGGAGGTGAATTTTCAGCTCGAAGCGGCCTCAATACAGTTTCAATGGCAAAGAAACACCCAGCAACAGCTGCATTAAACCCTGAATTGCATAGAAAACAATACATAATTACTATTATGTCTATGAACCAAAGAGCAAGTAACAAAAAGGTTAAAAAAAAAAGTTAATATATCTCAAAAAACTGAAGTGTCTATATAGGAAAACTCTAGCCATTTATGCAGGCCAAGAATAGAAAATGAACCCTAGGCAGGATACTCAAAAGTAAAAAGCATAAGACTAGAAAATTTGTAGTAAAATTCATAATTTTTAGATGTATTTAATGCAAATTAAACAAGAAATATGTTCAATATTTACAAATGTGAAGTACTTATAACTTGAATACTTGATTGTGGGTATTACTAAAAATGACAATTAATATACAGACATCAAGGAATTATCAACCAAATGAGTATTATGTCCTTTTTTGTCTATTTCTCTTCTCGAGATATTTAAGATGGAAAAAGATGATATAGTTCTAACAAGAGTGAACGAAAGATCTGAATAACGAAGTCCCATAACCATTTTAAAAGGTAAAATGATCAGTCTCAGTGGAGACTCTAGATACAGATGGAAATTATTGAAAGTAGAGGCTACATTGTCGCTAGAATGGGATAAAAAATTATTAGGGCTCTTGGCCAATATTTATAGAGCTACAAAGCATGTGAAATCCTAGCTAGAAATGGAAAATGCATAAAGCCATAAATGCATAAAATACAGATAACTACTCTACTCTTTAACAGAAATTAATAATTAAAGAACTTGAGAATGGCATTACTAACATGAAAATATGTACATTGTTGTCTATGAAACTGTGTTACTTCATGTGAATAAAGAAAGGTTAGCTTCTTAAAATTGAAACATGGAGAGAGGCTCTGGAATCCTGGGAAATTTAGGCAGGAAAAACGAGTAAATAATGTAGCTTAAACATAAATGCAACAGATGATAGAATAGTCCATATTTTCTGATCAAAATATACTTAAGAGCAATGCTTTTGGCTATTTAGAATCAAACATTCACTGGAAACTCTCTCATCAACTTCATTATCCACACATTTCTTGATGAATTGCTGATATTTCTACTTTAAAAACTACACTAACAATAATAGAACGGCATGGCCTTTGAGAAATGTCAATATATCAACAGCTTAGTAAATAAATAAATAAATAAATATACTTCAGTGGTACCTGAAGCAATCCCTGCAGCTGCACCAGCTGCAACAAGAGCAATCCGTCTTTCTCTATTGTTCTCCATCATTTCTGAGCAGCCATTTGCACAAGATTTGCCAATATCAACACTGGGGCCCTCAGGACCTAAAGAACATCCTGTGCCCAAAGTCACAGCAGCCTGAATGGCCTTTATCATGGGGAAATTCCTGCCAACAAATCAAAACCTTGCCTTTGCGAAGTCCTCGACTGCTTTATCTGCTCAAAGATTTCAAGTAGCCCATGCATCATTCCAACTACCACTCCTCCCGTCACTGGGATCAACAATATCCTATGCCAAGTATCTGCCAGTCTTTGTATGCGGAGCCACGCAGCACCCTCGTTTGGTGTACCAGCCCATGCCCACTCATGTATTACATGAACCTAATTTGGAGGAACAAATGGTGTTGACTTAGGCCATTATAAAGATCATGAACTATCCAGAAAGATTCACCAAGACTAATATAGAAACAAGTACACTAAACACATTAAGAAAATGTGAGTCAAGGTTGTGAAAAGCGCTACGTGCTAGTCGGGGGGGGGGGGGGGGGGGGGG